>OY992878.1:116190495-116610495 GCA_963921405.1 Cepaea hortensis
TGTAACAGGTGTCCGTGGCGAAGGTGTTAAGGATGCAGTTCGTAATCCCGCACACCCGCGTTCAAAACACAGCTGTGTTGGTTTTTTATGAAATGGTATGGGTGCCGGTAGTTCAGAAAGCACGATCACTGGACAAGTGTTGTTGTTGTTGTTGTTGTTGTATGTTGTTTGTAACTCCTCTAGAAGGCTACAACTGTTATTAAGTTGCTAGCATTGGCATTTAGGTCGTTACAGCTCGGAGGAGGTCTTGATTATGTCGGATGAGGTTGGTGTTCTAACTTGTCTTCCGATCCAGTACCCAGAAGTACTTCCTCTACGTAGACTGTGTTGCAAACACTCCACTCCCCTCTTTAAGCTCATAAACCAGTGAGGTGTGTAAGATCGGTACTGTAACTTCACACTTGTGAAAAGACATAATAGGGCAGTGGTTCTCAACCTTTTTTGGCCCGTGCCCCCCTTCACCATATTTTCAGAACGTCATCCCCCCTCCCCTTTCGTATTTCCTATCTAAAAATTTGGCCCGTGCTCCCCTTCACCACATTTTCAGAACGTATTTCCTACCTAAAAATCTCACCCCCGCCCCTACACAGTATACGTAATAAAGGAAGCTAAATTTAATAGCACATACTAAAACAAGTCTAGACGTCCACATAAAACGTGATTTGTGGGTCTACTTACTTTATAAAATGTTAGAAGGGTGAGACGTACAGTATGAAGGGAAAAACAATATCAAGTAATCGGTTCTTGTATTAACGCTATCTTGAAATAATCTTAATTCCCCCCCCCCCACTGGAAACCTTAAAATTCCCCCTGGGGGGGGGGGGGGAATTCCCCACCGGTTGAGAACCACTGTACTAGGGGTAGCAAGGTCACGATTAAGCACAATACAAATAGAAAGGCTGAAAGTAGGCTAGGTTGGTCGTGCATACAAGTGTCGTGTATAGTTTTGTCATCATTATCCTCAAGGGCCATGAACACTTGTTCTTGCAGCGAGGCTCTGTCGTCATTTGAAGGTGACAGGTTTGAATCCCGGTCGGTAACTACAGCTTTCAATGTTTATGGTGTCTAGTACATCCTCTAGTCTCTAATTCTTGCCTCTACTTCTATGAGCGCGACACGATACGTGTGCATTTATTTATTAATTGTTTTGATGGCCTCAAAGGGTTCCCCAATTGATATTCCCTGAGATAATAATAGACCATCAGTACCCAGCCATGAACTCGCCCCATGGACAGCTAACGAGAGTGGTCGGAATAAGGGTGTTGCGTGCCCATATGGGTGAAATTAAGTCCTCGCTAGCTTCCAATTCTTAAACTCATACGTGAGACAACAACTCGAATACACGGGGGTCCTGCAACAGCAACAACAACAACAAACAGAATAGGAACCCGCATACCTGCTTCCGGCTCAGGTGGATTCGGGCGCACTGAACCAGCCAAATGTAAAGTGGTCCGATTAGAAGCATCAGAATATGAAGTAATAGCAGGGTACGAATTAATGGCTGGATCACCAGGTTACGCAGAAAGCCGGACTGTCAATCGAAACATAAACATAAGAAAAGCATACACTCTGCTATATATAGTAAGTAGGTCAGTAAAATCAATGAACTATTTGACGTAGTCGCATAGGGTATATAGTGTTCGGCCCATTTTTATAGTTAAGTAACCGCAGCAGGATATAACAATAGGATATAGTTAGTTAGTTAGTTAGTTAGTTAGTTAGTTAGTTAGTTAGTTAGTTAGTTAGTTGCAGTTCCAACTTCACAGCAACGGGTCGTCCCAATTAAGCTCCGTTCCTGTGCCAGTGAATATCACACAAAACGCTCCCCACTGCCCAATGTGAAGGGTGGAAAAGACAGGAGTCTCGACAAACAACAGCCCGCACAAATACACTGTGCATAATGCCGCCGCCAGAATGTCAACACAATATACCCAATTCATTTCTGATGGAATCGGCAGTCATTTTCCCATCTGGATGTTTCCTAGATGTTCACCCACACAGTCCACGAAATACAGTTTATCGTCGATGGTAGTGGCAGTCAACCAGAAGCCCAGCAGCCACACATTTCTGCATAAGGCAAAAACCGGTCAACTCTGGGACATAGCCATCTGCCATCGCTCCGAACATGCAGTCACGTTCCAAAAAGCCTCGGGCAGATTCAAATTAATTTCACACGAAACTCACAGCTCACAGTGTCGCTCCACGCACTCACTCAGTAGCAGGGCGACGGAACCATCAAGCCTCCTTAGTCGCCTCTTACGACATGCGTGGTAGGCTGCAGTGTTGCTATTCTTTGCTTCCCTTATGGGCCCCGGCATAATAGGATATAACAATAGGAAATAAAAACAGTTAACTATATATAGCTGTTTTTACCTAGCTGTTTTTACCTAGCTGTTTTTACCTAGCTGTTTTTATTCCATATTTTTACAGGCCAATCGGCCTTGGGTGGGTGATATGATCAGTATCAGGTCGGCCGCCATTACTTTCCTAAACATTTCCTCGTAACCATTTGAGCCTGGGTCAATCTGGCAGCCCATGACACTCTTAAAAATCCGTCCTGAACGGGATTCGAACCTATGATTATATGACCGCGGGGGATGCGTGGTCTCGAGGTATGGTGTCCGTCTCGAGTTGTGGAGGTCCCGGGTTCAAGCCTCGGTGAGGACCGGGATTTATTTCACGTGGACTTCTAGTAATAAAATTTCCCCTGGTCTCTGGGTAGTGAGATCGGACGCCCGTGTGTATTGTTGTGCACGTAAAACAATCCTTTGGCAGTTGGAAATCGAAAATGGGTAGTATTTCAGGATCCTCGCCGGTGCTACGGAGTTCGTGCACTGAGCTGAGTTTCTCCAGACTCAGGTTTGAGTTAGGAGGAGAACGGAGCACTTATGGGTTACACCCGTGTGCCGTGATGTTGATCCATCGACTAAACTAAACTATTATATGACCGCAGGCGTGCGACTGCCCACTGCAATTCCATGACTACCATTGGCACATCTTCATCACTACGAGTTGTCTCACATGCGTGAGTGTGTTTCAACAAAGGTACTAAATAGTTCTTCCTGTTCAAGTAGACAGATACTTTTTAATAATTTTCAATCTAACTGATTCTGCTGTGAAGCGATGCATGGTTGGGTCTGAAGAGTCGCCATGTTCGCGCATGTCGCATGGCGTTGGTGATCAGGTCTGCCCACAGCCTTATGTCTAGTGTCCAGTCAAACGTTTCCGATAACAACGTTTCTCCAGGCCATGATCTCAAACTGGTCAGTGTCTTCGCTTTTGGTTTCCCCTGTCTCTCGTTCCATTAAACTGTCCCATTTTTACGACATACTCTACAGTTTTCCCGTCACGTGACATACTCAAAGAATGTGGACTGTCAGCTTCTGATGCCAATAACCAGTTCTCTTAGTGAGTTAACTTCATTCAGGGTATCTTACTTCATATTCTATCCGTCCATTGTGTTCTGGTCATTTTTCTATAAAACCACATTTCTACAGCTTCCCATAATTCCTAACTTGTCCGCTATTATCCATGATGTGCTTCTGTATATTTGGATTGGCTCTATATAGCTATTAAGACGTGTTTCGTCACGTCAATTGAGAAAAATAAATTTCTTGATATTCTTGATGGTGTGAAATGTTGCACTAGCTTGGGCTATTCTACATTTAACTTCCTTAATACAACTTTAGCCGGCTCCGTGGCGAAGGCATTGCGGACACAATTCGAAATCCCGCAAATTCTCGTTCAAAACACAGATGTGGGCCATTTAGCAGCAGATCGTCTTACGTTGTTTTTTTTATTAAATTGTATGGGTGTCGGTCGTTCAGAAAGCAATGGCAAACTTTTCTTTTAAAGTTGCGTATCCTTTACAGGTCGTTGCAGTCAATACCAGCATTTTATTGCCGTCGTTGATGTCTTGGCAAGTTTTACGTGCAGTGATTTGCCATTGCATTCTGAACGACCGGCTCCCATACTAGACTCGTTAAAACCAGCGAGAAAAATGGCAAATTACCGAACGTAAAATTTCCCAGGAATCAAAAACAACCAAATATGTCTTCATGTGCATATTTGTATGTGTCTATGCATCTTTGTATGTGTGTATCTCTGTGTCTGTGAGAGTCTGTATGTCTGTTTGTGTGAATCTGTGTATGTGCTGTTTGTCCGTGTATGGTTGTCTGTCTCTATGAATATGTGCCTGTATTTGAATATTTGTCTGCCTGTGTTTATGTATGTGCGTATGTCTGTGTGTGTATGTGTGTGTCTGTATCTGTTAAGTCTGTAGATTTCAACACCTGTGAGTTTGTGTGTGTCTGTGTGTGTCTATGTGTGTGTGTGTGTGTGTGTGTGTGTGTGTGTGCATCTGTGTACTTGCGTCTATCCATGCGTGCGTCAAATTGTATCGGCTCTTGTCTATGTGCGTGCTTCTCCATTTATGTATGTCTCTCTTGTGTTGTGCGTCTCCATTTATGTATGTCTCTCTCTGGGTATTTATCCATGTGCTTCTTTGTTTGTATGTGTGTCAGTGTGCGTGCCTGTCTGTGTGTATATGTAAGTGTCTGTGTGTGAGTGTGTGTATACCAGTTTGTGTTTCTCTGTGTATGTATGGCTGTAGGTGCCTGTGTGAGAATATGTGTGTTTGTATGCCTACTTGTGTACATAAGCAGTTTTGTAAAGGTGTCAGTCTGTGAATATGTGTGCTTGTGTGTGTCAATTGCATATTTCTATGCATGGGTGTCTGTTCCTCTGTATTTCTTTGTGTGTGTACATGATAGCATCGTTATGTACCATTGTTTATGCTTAGGTATATATGTGTGTATGTCTATATATGTATGTATATATGTGTGTATGTATGTATGTATGTATGTATGTATGTATGTATGTATGTATGTATGTATGTATGTATGTATGTATGTATGTATGTATGTGTCTGTACCTCTGCATGGGTCTATGGTATCTCTGTGAATATGTGTATTTGTCTCTTTGTCTGTGTGCGTTTCTGCATTGACATGTCTGTCTATTTCACTGCCAGTGTGTGTCTGTGCGTATCTGTAACCTAGTGTCTATCCATGCCTCGGTGTCAAAATGTATCTACTCATGTCTCTGTGTGTTTGTGTTTATTTAATGTGTGTGTGTTTGTGTATGTGTTTGTGTGTATATATGTATGTTAGTCTGTTTATGTCTGTGTTTAAGCATGCATATCATTCTACCCACCCATGTATGTGTAAGGTAAGGTCCTTACCCTCATCACGCACAGAGCATAGACATTCAGCAGTCCACCAAGGACAACCAACACAGGCACATAGATGCTGACCACCCAGTTCAGGTAAGCACTGATGCCCAGCGGATTGGAGGGATCATACTCCAGGATCCTCGACTCCACTTCTTTATCCAGCCAGGTGGGATAGATGGCGCTCCTTGATGCCAGTTCCGGGACATCCACTGTGTAGGACGCGGCCATACTCGGACTCACGCGTTCTCCATTGAGCGAAGGCGGTTTCATGTGAGTCTTGTCTGTTTCGAGAACGATAATTGGAAAGTATGGGGCATTTAGTTTTGAATATATGTGAAGAACAACAATAATGAACAGGACTATTATTATTATTATTATTATTATTATTATTATTATTATTATTATTAAGTTGATGATGATGATGATGATGATGATGATGATGATGATGATGATGATGATGATGATGATGATGATGATGATGATGATGATGATGATGATGACGATAACGGTGATGATGGTGACAAGACGACGATGATAATGAGAATGATGATGATGATGATGATGATGATGATGATGATGATGATGATGATGATGATGATGATGATGATAACGTTATTGATGATGATTACGATGATAATGATGACGATGATGATGATGGTGACAGCGGGCGCGTTGGTGTAATCGTTTGGTGGTAACGCTGATAATGCCATTAGCGCCATCGGACGAGGCTCCGACGCCTGCGCTTGTAACCTGCTAAGAGAAGGAAAGACTGACCACTTTCCTCCGCGTACTCAGGCCTACAGAATGTGATAATCCTATCACTTTAAAGACCCTTGGCAGGTTCCTGAAGTAGTCAGCCGCGGCAACACTGTGGCTAGTATGCTTGCCTGTCTACACCCTGTGGTCATCGAGGCGGATTTTGATGTAAACCTGACCTGACTGATTGGCACCTTACCGTCTTCACAGACGATAGTTTGTAAAATGGAGATATACCTCTCTTAACACAAAGCCTGAGTTGAGTTTAGAGACCATGTGTTACCCATGAAGCATGATCCCTCTCTCGGCCTGTCTAGTTTACTGCAGACGATAGGTAACACCATACATCTGAAACAAGACAAGCTGAAGAAGCGGCGAATCAGCAATGCAATATTCTAACTGTCCGCCTGTCGGAGCTTCTATCCTAGACCAGTTGCCGACCAAGGCCTAGGGCCTGGTCTGCCCTTCCATGACATTTAGTCTTAAGTTTGCATTTCCTAGCACTAGCGTCAAGCTTGTACCCTCCCAAATAACTCTTCCGCTCGAAGTCGTTGGCATAATGTCGGGTGTCGGGTTTGGTGAACGCCGCCCAACATTCAGCGCGACAGAAAACAGGTAGTGCCGCGTCTACCGTCATATGGTAGCTCAGTTACATCTGACTAAGACCTGACACCATAAACGGACCTAGTCTCTTTCTTATTATGTTTTCTTTCATGGTTGTAAGAAACTACAAACATTAGATTTTTAAGAGCATGCATCTTCCCCATTGCAACATACACCTGTGAGACCTGGACACTTACTAAACAAGTTGAGCAGCGCATAAATGTCTTTGAATATAAATGTTATAAACGGGTTATAAGAATATCTTGGACACAGAAAAGAACAAATGCATTCATACATGAGCTGAATATTGAAGAATGGTGGCTACTAAATACGATAAAAAGAAGTAAATTGAAGTATTCTGGTCACTTGAAACGTCATGAAAGTTTGGAGAGAACAATCACGGACGTGTATATAGGAAGGAAGAGGAAGGCCAAAGAGAAGATGGGTGCAGATGATCTCCAGATGGGTGTATCGGATGCGGGACATCTCGCTCATGACCGAGAAGTTTTCCGGAAGGTTGTTATGGGAGCGGGGTTCTCCAAAGGACATACAACTAAATGAATGGTTGAATCCCCGGGAAGGTTAACCCGGTCAACAAATGCCCGCAGAAGTCGGATGTGTCGGCCTAACGGCGCAAGAACGCAGCTCTGCTGTGGACAGGCACAACGCAATCACGTCCGAAAAAAAACTCCGGATGAACGAAGAAGAAGAAGAAGAAGAATGGTTGAATGAATGAATGAATGAATGAATGAATGAATGAATGAATGAATGAATGAATGAATGAATGAATGAAAGACCTAGGCTCCCAGGTCTACCCAGCATAATATGAGTACCAGTGAATGCCTGGAAACTAAAGACGGTTGTGATACTTACCACATCAGCCATCGGGTGCCGCTTGGTCAATAAACAGCATGAGGCTACTACATACCCAACTAGCCTCATTGCTGGTCCTCAATGCTACTTCCTTTTTTCACAACCATAAAACGCGATTATGCAGATGTGCATGTCAAGGTTTATTTTCCGTAGATCAATACCAGTCAACATTACCAGATTATGTGCCAGACAAACTAGGTTTGAACCCAACAATAATGGGTGACGGAAAAGGGAAGTGTGGGCGTGTCATAGTCATGGCTTAAAAGTTATTAATATGGTAGCAGACATGTTGTATTATATCTCAAATTAACGGCGGTTGCTTTAGACAACTACTGTGTATACGCCCATGGCAGATACGGGAAGTCGCTTAAAACAATTAATCATCCCATGGCACTTCATCAGTTAACAAAAATGCTGTATGGCCTTTGCAGGACGTTCCGATCAACCCCAGGTTAATTTTCTCGGTAATTTTACTTTTAGTATTTTGTCATTACTTCATGAACAAGAATTCAACCGTCAAGTCCAAGTGACTTGTGTGTGGAGTGGACCCAATACCCTGCCTTCAGTTGTTCTGTTTAAATGACCATGCCAAGTGTCCAAGTGTCCACCGGCCGGCCAAGCAAGCTAGCAACTAACCTGTGGCCACTCACTGTTCTGAAATATTAGCGGCATCATATGCCTTGCCATCTGGCGCATGCCTTCATGTCTGTCCATATATCTCGGTCGTTGGGGCTCTGGATCAACTCTGCTGTTCACATCCCTCCAAACCACCATCTTAGTCTTGTTCATCCTTTTCTCTTGGTCTGCCTCTGTGACTTGTCTCATTGAACTGTCCAGTTATCAAGATATTCTCCAATGTTTCTCTTCTCATCACATGACCAAACTATACGTTCGATGGCTGTTCGGCATGGCACACGAGGATGACACTAGCATCATTTTTCTTCTTCAGTTCCTGCTGTTCATCTCCCAGTGGTGCAAAGCCCCCCCCCCCCCCAACGAAAGCACGCCAAGCCATTTGTAGACTCAGTCATAACTGGTTGGATATTGCTGATAAAGCCTTGTAGCGGATAAGTCGTAATCCAACCCTCCTTATTCACCTCTTACATGTATGGTAGGTAGCTGTGTTACTTATAATTTACTTATCTTTGCATCTTAGGCGATCTGGGTAACAGACGAGAGGTGTACTGAAGATGGCATCAATACCAAAATAAAACGAACCCCCAGCTCAAAATAACTGCTTCAACTTTCAACTATTAAATGAACTGCCACTGACCCGCCTCACACCAACAAACAAAGGAAGACGGCCGACTTTCGTCGTGACTAGGAGCATTTTAACCATGGAGTTGGTTGGAGACGCGCAAGTTCACCAAAGCATATTTTCTCAACCACTCGAGGGATATGCTAAGGATGATCGAGAAGTGTTAGACCAGAAGGTAATGGCTTGAATCTCTGAGAAGGCCACCATTGACCAATACCTGTTTTAGTTTTGCACCAGGGCTCGCTGATGTAAGAGGAAACGAATGAGCTGATAGACTTGCTGGCTTGGTCACTGTAACCAGCTGACCAGCTGTGAGCATCCTGAACGCTATCAATTGGGGGAAGGGGCAGGATGAGTAAATGACTCAAGGGATGGATGTGATTCTGTAACTTTGACCAGACTGCAAGAACATCAAGTCAAAAGAGGTTATTTGCTGACAGGCTGGCAGGGAATGCATCTCTTGGTGATAGATTACCGATGGACAAGGGGGAGGTGGTCGTGCGCCTGTGGGACCAAGTGGAGAAGTCGGGGGGGGGGGGACAGATTGAGAACCCGTATGTGGAAATTAGGAGATTGCGGGGGATCGGCAGGGGTTCTGGAAGAATCTCAAAACTGAGAGAGAAGACCAGGAGAACGTTCAATCAGATAGCGGTGGGGACGATTAATAGTATGATTCTTCGCTGGCTATTGAACGAGGGGACGGAGTGCGTATGGGAATGTCATGAGTGCAGTGATGTCGGTTCTTAATTAAATTCAACCCAACTTAATAAATACTTCCATGTGCAATGAGGAAGATTAACACTCAAACAAGCATGCAAAATCCATAAGGAGTTATGAATCATAGTCATTAAGTTCAACCGCTTCTTCAGCCAAGCCAATGAAACTTACTCCGCAACAATTTCAAAATGAGTTTTGATTTTCTGTCAACAAAAAAGACATTTAACAACCAGAAGTGATCCCTTGTGCACAAACTGACATGTCTGAACGTCCTGCAACAGTGTTCATTGGTGCACAAGCAGGCGCATCACAACGTCCTAGACTAGCGTTTCAATGTGCACAATTGTCAGATGTTTCAAAACAACACACGTCAAGGTGACATAGTGATCTACACCGAGGTGCCAATTGATGAGAAACAGACGTAATGGCTGGGGTTTCATTGCGAAGGCTAATGGGCGATGCTTCTTCTTCTTCTTTCGTTCGCTTGAAATATGTCTATAACTGCAATGTTGTCTCTTGTATGAATCTAAAAGTCTTTCTTAGTTCACTCAGCGGTCCATAGAGTTTATCGTCCACTGTTGTCTCTAGGCAAGAAGGTTTGCCTGGATATGTTTAGTTTGAGCAGTCTTTGAGTATGTGCTCTGCTGTCTGCGACGCCAAACCACATGTGCACATGGCTGAGTCACCAATCTTGAATTTTGTATACATGTGGTTGCGTAATCTATTGTGTCCTGTTCTGAGGCGCAGAATAATGACTTGTTCTGGTCTGTCCATAATGTGGTAGTCGTCGTGAGCAGGGTTGTTGTTTTTTTTCTAAGCGTCGTGGGCAGGTTTTGGTGGCTTTCTGGCTAATTTGATCATTCTTTTCTTTTGGTGGTATGTAATGGGTACATCAGGCTGTTCATCTTTTACTCCTTCCTTAGCCAATCGATCAGCTCTGTCGTTTCCGGGTACTCCACAGTGGAATGGTATCCACTGCATGGTGACCTTATGCTGACTGCTAAGTTCAGAAAGTAGCGTCCTTAGTATTGGCAACTTCCCAGGCAGGAGCGCCTCGAGTACTGATTTTGCATCTGTCAATAGCACCACAGGTTGTGTATCATGGCTCGTATTCAGTAATTTCTTTGTTGCTGTCTTGATTGCCTCAATTTCTGCATCATATTTATGGCAGTACTTTCCTGCTGGTATCTGGCCGTGTCCCTAGTATTATTTGGGTATTCTATATTCACGCCCGCTCCTCCATTTTAAAAAGCATTTTGTGCTGACCCATCTGTGTAGACTCGGATCCAGAGGTCCTGTGGGTAATTTTCATCAAGGAAACTGAGAGTGGCTGTTCTGCGCTGTACACTGTTCTGTTCTTCCTTGTCAAATATTCCTCTCACTTTTGACTGGATTTGTAGTGATCGTCTATGTTCATCTTTCCACGGAGTTCTCTCTGGAATAGTTGTCAGGGGGATACCAACTGTGAGCAGATCGGTGGTTTCTCTGCAGAGTCGTTTAGCCGGGTGCATAAAACTATTTCTTTTCAACCGTCCCACAGCTAAGTTTTCAAATCGGTTCTTCATAGGGTGGCCTGGCAAGCTGAGGAACGTTTCTGCTTGTATTAGTGTTGCTTAAAACTAGGAGAGTCTGGCATATGAGACTACAACCTCCAGCATGAGAATGGAGGTGGAAGCAGTAACAGCAGCCTTCCGATGGTTGGAGGAGACCACTGTAACACACATTGTATTCATTACGTACTCACAGAATATGCTTACTAAGGTGGAGAAAGAAATGTTTCGTGTAGAATTGCTTGCCTCGCTTCAGAGGTCACAGATTGCGATAATTGTATGGACTTTCTGCCCTGGTCATGCGGGAGAATGAACAGGCTGTTAGACTGGCAGGAAATGCACCTCTCGGGAGAGGGGTCGAGCGCCTGTGGGACCAGTTGGAGAAAGCGGTGGAACAGACTGAGAACCATCATGTGGAGAGAATGATATGGCGGGGAATAGGCAAGGGTTCTGGACGAATCTCAAAACTGAGAAGGAAGACCAGGAGAACTTTCAATCAGATGGCAGTTGGAACGATTAGCAGTATGACTCTTCGCTGGCTGTTGAACGAGGGGACAGAGCGCATGTGGGAATGTCTTGAGTGCAGTGATGACGGTTCTTCGCTCATTATCATCCAGAAAAGTTCTTAGAAATACGTGGATCAAGAAGAATAAGCTTACAGACATTGTGCAAGATCTGAACATCGGACACAACTGTCTAGGAAGCTGAAATACTTCGGCCATATTCATCATCACACAGACCTGATCAGAGAATGGTGGTCGTGGCAAACTATGTCTGCCCACGCTTAACAGCACGACACATGATGATGATAATGATGATGGTGATGATGATGATGATGATGATGATGATGATGATGATGATGATGATGATGATGATGATGATGGCTGGGAAAGATCAGTGATGGAAGGCGTGGTTTAATGGAAGGTCAGGCAGGGGTTCACCAGCATAAATGTAAAAAGGGAGTCTCCGTGGCGAAGTGATCAAGCCATCTGCCTCACGCTCAGAAGGTTGTGGGTTCCATTCCGGGCTTCGTCTTTCGGTTCACGGGTGCATTTTTCTCTGAGGCTCCTGCGGGTCGTCGCTGGAGCTATGGAGTTCGTGATGTGTGTGATGCTTTCTACAGACCATCCTGTGGAAAGAGACCGAGCCATATGGGATAAAACCCGGGGCAATGAAGTCGATCCTCTCGACGTTGAAGACTTTTTAAAGGTGGACGTGGGACATTGCAGTCACCTTTGGCATGAAAATCCACGAGGCAAGGTAACTAGCGCAGGATCGAGGATCTGTTCATCCGGTCGTGAAGAGAGCGCCGTTCTGCACAGGATCTGACACAATGATGGTGTTATTTATCAGTTCATGTGCAAATACCCTCCAAGCCGTGACGAATAGTATGCAAGAATCTCCTGGTACTGACTTCCTCGGTGTCTTTTTCCGTGATTTGTGCCGATACTCTCTTCATATAAAACTTCAAGTTAGTTAGTTAGGTTGTTAGTTAGTCGACAGATCATACTCATTGCATATCGAACCATTCAGTCCATAAGTGCTCGGATCCCCTCCTCAGCAAATCCCGCAGCGTGTAGCGGCTAATGACACCAGTTCTGTGTTGGTTTATCAATCTTCTGTGGCTTCCTGCGTAGTGTTCTTGTTTGGCCACACCTCTTTTAATTTGCTGTTCTCGAAGTCTAGCTATGGTTGTAGATTCACAGTCATCACTTGGTTCTCGCAAAAGTCTTACTTCTCGTAGAGCATTCAGAATGTCAGCCTGGTATATGGCGCGTCCGCCCTCCACAGTAGCCTTACCTGCGAGCTACATAAAACTTCAAGGATATAAATAAAAACACCTCCCCGATAAAGGATGTCCTAAGAGAGTGAGGAGTAGAAGGAAAGCGTACAAGAGAAAGACGTTACATGTGAGTAACCTATACCGACACAGGCACTAGAAAAAATGCATGCGGTCTAGCTGTATTGTCGTAACCTGAGTATTCAACCACACACGTGCCAAATCCATAAGAAGGAAACAGATGAATAACTATTATATTGTAGAGATGTTTATGTAGTTCTGCCAGTTTGTGGGTGTTGTATGTGTGCTGACGGAGGCTTTAGCCGCAATCTCATCTCATCTCATCATCTCATCTCATCATATTCCGCTTGTATTTTGCGGTGTCGAGGTGAAGCATAAACAGCGGGGGGGGGGGGGGGGAGTGCCCGCTTATGGGATTCATGTATCGATATTCCCATGGACTCTGCTATCCCCTGCGTCCATCGCTTACGTGGTCGGCCTCTTCCTCTGCTTCCATTTGGTTTGTACATCAGTGCTTGTTGTGGTATACTGTTAGTTGGTAACCTACTTGCATGGCCAAAATATTTGACTTGCTGCCTTCTAATAAAATCTAGTGCAGCTATAACCCCTACTTTAGTCCTGATTTCTTCATTTCTGATCTTATCTCTTCTTGATTCATTGAGTATTCTTCTCAGGAATCTCATATATGTTGTTGTGATTTTTCTTTTCTCTTTTTTTTCTGTCATTGTCCAGGTTTAGCATTGGTAGTATAGAGCTGGTAGGAAACTTGTGTTGTAAAGTGCTTTCTTAGTAACTATTGATACATGTTTGTTCTTTAGTATTGGATTAGTATTGTCCAATGAGTCGGTTTGCCTTATTGCATCTATTTTCGATCTCGTCTTTTGATTTACCATTTGATGATTATACTTCCTAGGTACTTCAGCCGCAACGTCCATTTTATTACTCGTGATCGCCTTCTAGCAGAGCTTACTGATCTCGTTGGTTTTTTTTTTTTTTTTTTTTGGATGATTCATTTATGCGATGACAAGAGGGCAGGGGGTGTTAGAGTCTCATTACAGTAGAATTAGAAAGCAATTAAGACACTTGCGTGGCTGATTTCATGCCGGAAATCCAGGGACAATTACATTAGGGGAAAGCCGACAGCAAATGTAAAATATTAACATCAACGGGGATAAACAACACACTTAAAGATGAGAGCACTTAACAACGGCATATATACATTTCCCTAACGGCAAAGAGATAGAGACTGTTGGCAATAAGATAGAGTCTGTTGACAATTAGATAGAGTCTGTTGGCAATGAGAGTCTGTTGACTATGAGATAAAGTCTGTTGACAATGAGATGGAGTCTGTTGACTATGTTTGACAATGAGATAGAGTCTGTTGACTATGAGATAGAGTCTGTTGGCAATGAGATATGGTCTGTTGGCGACGAGATACCTAACACTTGTGGGGAATTCCAGGCCAGGTCTTCCCCCAGCCAAGCCATATATGTTGACAACTAGATTGAGTCTGCAGGGAATGAGATAAGAGTCTGTTGACTATGAGACAGAGTCTTTTAGCAATGAGATAGAGTCTGTTGGCAATGAGATAGAGTCTGTTGGCGACGAAATACCTAACACTTGTGGGGAATTCCAGTCCATGCCTTCCCCAGCTAGACCTGTGCTGAGCTGTGACCTGACTGCATTCTAAAATGCTTCTGCAGGTGGGAAGTTCCCAGTACTGATGTTGTATGCTTCTGCTGGTGGGAAGTTCCCAGTACTGATGTTGCATGCTTCTGCTGGTGGGAAGTTCCCAGTACTGATGTTGCATGCTTCTGCTGGTGGGAAGTTCCCAGTACTGATGTTGCATGCTTCTGCTGGTGGGAAGTTCCCAGTACTGATGTTGCATGCTTCTGCTGGTGGGAAGTTCCCAGTACTGATGTTGCATGCTTCTGCTGGTGGGAAGTTCCCAGTACTGATGTTGCATGCTTCTGCTGGTGGGAAGTTCCCAATACTGATGTTGCTTGCTTCTGCTGGTGGGAAATTCCCAGTACTGATGTTGCATGCTTCTACTGGTGGGAAGTTCCCAGTACTGATGTTGCATGCTTCGCTGGTGGGATGTTCCCAGTACTGATGTTGCATGCTTCTGCTGGTGGGAAGTTCCCAGTACTGATGTTGCATGCTTCTGCTGGTGGGAAGTTCCAGTACTGATGTTGCATGCTTCTGCTGGTGGGAAGTTCCTAGTACTGATGTTGCATGCTTCTGCTGGTGGGAAGTTCCCAGTACTGATGTTGCATGCTTCTGCTGGTGGGAAGTTCCCAGTACTGATGTTGCATGCTTCTGCTGGTGGGAAGTTCCCAGTACTGGTGTTGCATGCTTCTCCTGGTGGGAAGTTCCCAGTACTGATGTTGCATGCGTCTGCTGGTGGGAAGTTCCCAGTACTGATGTTGCATGCGTCTGCTGGTGGGAAGTTCCCAGTACTGATGTTGCATGCTTCTGCTGGTGGGAAGTTCCCAATACTGATGTTGCATGCTTCTGCTGGTGGGAAGTTCCCAATACTGATGTTGCATGCTTCTGCTGGTGGGAAGTTCCCAATACTGATGTTGCATGCTTCTGCTGGTGGGAAGTTCCCAGTACTGATGTTGCATGCTTCTGCTGGTGGGAAGTTCCCAGTACTGATGTTGCATGCTTCTGCTGGTGGGAAGTTCCCAGTACTGATGTTGCATGCTTCTGCTGGTGGGAAGTTCCCAGTACTGATGTTGCATGCTTCTGCTGGTGGGAAGTTCCCTGTACTGATGTTGCATGCTTCTGCTGGTGGGAAGTTCCCAGTACTGGTGTTGCATGCTTCTCCTGGTGGGAAGTTCCAAGTACTGATGTTGCATGCGTCTGCTGGTGGGAAGTTCCCAGTACTGATGTTGCATGCGTCTGCTGGTGGGAAGTTCCCAGTACTGATGTTGCATGCTTCTGCTGGTGGGAAGTTCCCAATACTGATGTTGCATGCTTCTGCTGGTGGGAAGTTCCCAATACTGATGTTGCATGCTTCTGCTGGTGGGAAGTTCCCAATACTGATGTTGCATGCTTCTGCTGGTGGGAAGTTCCCAGTACTGATGTTGCATGCTTCTGCTGGTGGGAAGTTCCCAGTACTGATGTTGCATGCTTCTGCTGGTGGGAAGTTCCCAGTACTGATGTTGCATGCTTCTGCTGGTGGGAAGTTCCCAGTACTGATGTTGCATGCTTCTGCTGGTGGGAAGTTCCCAGTACTGATGTTGCATGCTTCGCTGATTTGGTTTAGTTTTGTTGTTGTTGCGTTTGCTTACTTTGATTTCAAGTATGTTCTATACACGTTCTTCTACATCTAGTGCACTCGACTGAATTGTGGGTGTGGATTAGCTTTCCCTTTCACCAGTGTCCCTCGCCATCAGACGAACCCATTCCAACTTCGGAAGCACTTGTAATTTACGTCCCCAAGTCAAGGACGATAGGTCAACATTGTAGTCTAACTGCCCTTTGTAGAGGTTGAACCCCTTACCTCGGGCATCAGCACACCGGATGCTTAAGATCACGCGTTGTTATCTATTCGGGCATGCTGATCTGCGATGTAGGGGTTGAACCCGCTTCCTCGGCATCAGCGCATCGGATGCTTAAGAACTAGCGCTCTTATCCATTCTACTTTGCTTTCTGAATTTGGAGAGGGGAAGTAGACTATTGCAACTAGGGTTAGAATTAACTTGTAGGAAAATAAATTATTATGATAGTCTATGACAGTGGTTCTCAACCTGTTTTGGCCCGTGCCACCCTTCACCATATTTTCAGAACGTCATCCTCCCCCCTTTCGTATTTCCTCTCTAAAAATTCTCCCCCCCCCCCTTACACAGTATACGTAATAATGGAAGCTAAATTTAATAGCACATACCAGAACAAGTCTAGACGCCTACATAAAACGTGATTTGCGGGTCTACTTACGTTATAAAATGAATTTAAGAAGGGTGAGACGTACAGATTAATTACTGGCACATTGAGGGTAAAGTTAAAGAAAGTCAAGTATACAGCAGGAAACCCTAAATATGACTTGTGCAAATTGAAAACTGACAAAGAAATACAAGATAATTTTAACATAGAAGTAAAGAACAAATTTGATTTATTGTCTGATCTAGAGATCCTATTTCAAGATGTAGATGATCAATGGGAAATGCTGAAGAATTCAATCAGTTGTGCAGCAGAAAAAACTATTCCAAAAGTAAAGAAAGTTGGCCGTAAGACATGGATGACTGAAGAAATTTTACAACTAATGGAAACAAGAAGACAGAACAAAAATAATCCTGCCAAATATGAAGAAATTCACAGAAAAGTCAAAACCTTATGTAAGGAGGCTAAAGAAACATGGCTTGAGAAAAATTGCAGAGAAATTGAAAAACAACACAACAGTAAAAATGCGAAACTAATGCACAAAAGAATTCAGGAGATTACTAATCAAAGAACACGTACATCAGCAGGCTGCCTAAAGACAAAAAATGGAAGAGTCATAATAGAAAAAGATAAGATTTTACATGTATGGTCAGATTACGTGAAAAACCTTTATGACGATAGCAGAGACGAACAATATATTGTTCAAAATAACAATGAAGGGCCAGCAATTTTGAAGATGGAGGTTCAGAATGCTCTTAATCATATGAAATCTGGCAAAACCCCCGGTCCAGACAGCGTCACAACAGAAATGATTAATGCTTTAGAAGAATATGGAATAGATAAAGTTACCAGTCTGCTTAATACAATATATGATACTGGAAATATACCTCATGAGTTATGTAATTCTGTATTTATTGCAATCCCAAAGAAATCAGGAGCCTTGGAATGTGATCAACATCGAACAATTAGTATAATGAGTCACATCACGAAGATTTTGCTAAGAATTATCATGCAAAGAGTTAGGAGGAAAATACAACCTGAAATAGGAGAAGAACAATGTGGGTTTGTAGTAGGCAAGGGTACAGTAAATGCTGTGTATATACTGAGAACCGTAATCGAACGTTCTATAGAAGTAAACAAAGATCTACACCTTTGCTTCATTGACTACACAAAGGCTTTTGATAAAGTGAGACATGTCAACATGATAAGGATGCTTGAAGATCTACAAATTGATGGGAAAGACCTTAGACTTGTAAAAAACATATATTGGAAACAACAAGCTGCCATAAGAGTTGATAATCAAGTAAGCCAATATCAGCCTATTAAGAGAGGTGTGAGACAGGGATGTGTAATGTCTCCAGATCTGTTTTCCCTGTACAGTGAAAATATTTTCAGAAATATTGAAAATATGGAAGGAATCAACATTGGGGGACGATGCATCAATAACATTAGATATGCAGATGATACAGTCTTGATTGCAGACAATGAACAGGACCTGCAAAATTTAGTAGATGCGGTTGTTACACACAGTGAACAACAAGGGTTAGAATTAAATTGTAAAAAGACACAGATTATGGTCGTCACTAAGAAGAACGAAATACCACAGTGTAATATACAAGTAAATGGGAATATTCTTCAACAAGTGAATAGGTACAATTACCTCGGAACAGTAATAACATCTGATGGGAGATGCCTTGAAGAGATTAGAACAAGAATCGCCATGGCAAAAGTAGCCTTTAGCAAGATGAAAAACATACTGACCAATAAAAAGATGTCAATTGAAACGAGAAAAAGAGTGTTGAGATGCTACATAGAACCTGTACTTTTATATGGATGTGAAGCTTGGACAATGAGCAGCCAGGCTGAAAAACATCTGATGGCTGTAGAAATGTGGTTTCTGAGGAAAATGCAAAGAATACCATGGACAGCCAGAAAGACCAATGAACAAGTCCTTCAAGAAACAAATGAAGATCGTAAACTGATCAGAGACATTAGACGTAAACAGTCACAATTTTTTGGGCATGTTATGAGAAGAAATGATTTGGAGAACTTGGTGACAACTGGTAAGATCGAGGGGAACAGACCAAGGGGAAGACCTAGAAACAAGTATCTGGATGGCTTGGCCTTGTGGCATGGTCGAGACAGAAACACGGAACTGATCCACGACTCTGTTGATCGAGTGAGATGGCAGAACATGACCGCCCACGCTTACCGGCATGGCACATGATGGATGGATGGAGACGTACAGAACAGTAAAATATGAAAGGAAAAACAACATCAAGTAATCGGTTCTTGTATTAACGCGATCTTTAAGTAATCTTTAATCCCCCCCCCCCCCTGGAAACCCTAAAATTTCCCCCTGGAAGGGGGAGGGGGGGAATTCCCCACCGGTTGAGAACCACTGGTCTATGAGAAGAAGAAAATTCCACAATATATCAATCAAGTGCCTGTAAATAGGACCATTTTCAAACAGGTGAATAAGTACATTATCTCGGAACTGTCATATAATCTAATGGAAGGTGGCTTCTAGACATAACAAGAATTTCCATTGCAAAAATGTCCTTTTAGTTGATGGAAAACATTTTTTTTAAGTTGTCAATTGCAGCCAGAATAAAGTGTTGAAGTTTACATTGAACCAATGCTGTTGTAATTATGTGAAATGTAGACAATAAGCAGACAGCTGAGAAACATCTAATGGCAGTGGAAATGTGATTTTTGAGGTGAATACATAGACTATCACGGGCGGGCAACAACAACGACAACAAATGCGAGACGTTCCTTCAAGAAACACATACAAATGGAATAATGATTAGAGAAATTAAAAGTTAAAAGCCACAACTGTTTGGGCATATTATGAAAAGAAATAAAACGTAAAACGCTAGTGACAACTGGTAAAACTGATGAGAAAGAACAAGGGGAAGGCAAAGAGATGTGTGAATGGCACAATCAGGAGAAGAATACAGAGCTGATTAAGACTTTGCTGCTCGTGTGAGATGGCGAGCCATGATCGCCTACGCCTATCGGCACGGCCCATTATGATGCTGGTGATCTAGGTAAGTGTCTCTTGCCTCGAGCTTTACCTAACAAGTTTACCAGTGTCATAATACTCTTTCCTCCTATGTAAACGTCCATCATCATAATCAAGTGTCTTGCCAACTGGCGTGCGCGATCATGCTTCTCCATATCTTTCAATCTCCAACTTGATGTATCAGTTCGTGTTCTTACATCACGACGAAAGGCTGTCAAGAATTTTTCTCTCTGTCTCCCTTATGTTTCTTTCCAGAAATATTTCCAGTTGTCACGATACGCCCCAGTTTTATGCTTCTCTTCTCGTGATGTTTTCTACACATGATCACTGCCTGTTTTGATGTTTGTGATGATTTGTCTCTATGTCTAAGCCTCCGCGAGTGACAGTATTTTCCCCTCTGGCATTATCTATTCGTCTTTAGTGTTCTCTGATGTTTTCATGAACACACTGAAGCACTGAAGTCGAGAGGGTCGGCTTCATTGCACCGGGTGTTACCCCATCTAGCTTGGTGTCTCCGCACAAAACAGCAAGCCGCGTGCCGAGAGCTTCGCACAAGACACGAACTCCAGCGATGAACCACAGTAGTCTCCGGAAAAATTGCCCTCATGCTCTGGACGTCCCAGCCCAGGAAGCAAACCTACGACCTCCAGAACGCGGGGAGACGGCTTAACCACTTCGTCACGGAGATCCCCGTCATCAACATACGAAAACATAAGCTCTGGGTATATGGTTCTCCGAAATGTTTTCCGTAGCAACGAACAAAGGCGGACCATCGCGAAAAGAAAATACTAAGTGAAAATATGAGTTGGCGGTTCTGTCTGATGTAACCACTCATCTCAACGACTTGAACCTGCAGCTCCACATTATCACTGATATGCATGATGCTGTGAAGGCATTTCAAGTGAAGCTGCGCTTATGTGTGACACAAATGCACCAATGCAACCTATCTCACCTTTCTTGTTGCCAGGCAATGTTAAACCAAGTCAATGCTATGTTGTTTTCCAACGCACACTTTGCTGAAGAACTTAGCTTACTTCGCATGCACGGCGCTTTAGTGACTTTGAAGTACAGAAAAGTAATTTCGAGCTGTTTCTTAATCCATTTGCCATACATGTGGAAACTGCACCTGTAAATTTGCAGATGGAGTTAATAGAGCTGCAGTGTAATGGGACACTAAAGGCAAAGTACGACGCTGGGGGGGGGGGGGGGGGGGGGCTGCGCAGTTCACTCGTTTCATTCCTGAAGAGATGCCCCGGCTTCGTCTACACGCGGCTCGAACCTTGAGCATGTTTGGTAGCACATATCTGTGTGAGCAGCTGTTATCTGTGATGAAGATTAACAAAACATGACACAGGAGTTATCTCACTGATGAACACTTGCAGTCCATCATGAGAATCTCAATGACACAAAACATTACTCCCAACATAAACGAACTTGTAGCAAAGAAAAGATGCCAAACAAAGTGCTCTGACAAATTGACATAAGAGTGAAAATGTGTATACCGATGATGTGTTATTATTAAAACTTGTTTTATGTTTTAATTTATATTAATGTTTAAAAAAGGTTTAATTTTCGGCTTATTGAATGTTTATCATGTCCGCCCCGCAACCTTACGTGTGATTTGAGCTTTGGCCCGCTGAGCGATTGAGTTTGACACCCCTGATGTAGACAAATAATGGGTATATCAATGAAGGTGAATAAAACAAAGAAATCAGCTTTTTAACGGTTAGGATTGAAGAAAATATTAGTGAATAAGATCAAGGGTAGACAATTAAAGTGCTTCGTTCGTATAAGGAGACATAACTCTTTGTTATAGAATATGCTGCAGAGAAAGGAAGAACAGAAGCGTACAAGAGAAGGACAGCTTTATTTATACTTGGGACAACAGCAAGAGTTGCAGATGTGGATATATATAAGAATATGTCGTATTTCATGGAAACAAAGGAAATCAAATTACAGAGGTTCTAGACAAACTGGGAATGAAAAGAAAGTTGATGAAAGAAATACAAAATATTTCGGCCATATTAAAAGACTCAACACTATTATAAAAGCCATTATAGGAGGGTATGGTTGAAGTCAAGCGAGCAAGAACTGGACAGCGATACAAGTTGGAAGTTAACAAAAATGTGAGAGAATGTAAAAACAAGGCGAGAGACAGACAGTGGTGAAGATCAATTGCATCCAACTTTCAGTGTGGATTGAAGAGTTGGGCAGGAAGAAATCTGGACGTAAAAGAAAAGTAATGTAAATGGCACTGTTTGCAAGCCTTGGGGCGTATAAGGCTCATGGTTGTGGCCACAAATGTGTACAGACCAATCAACGTTAGAAGGTGATGTGGTTAATATCCCGCCGGCCGTTTCCAACACATTTTCTGGACATACTTTAGGTTGGGTCGACTTGGAAGCCATCGTCATTGGAAACCAAAATCCGCCTGGTGCGAATTCGAACCCATGACCACCGAGCGGACAGGCAAGCGTCTAGCCAACATCCTACCGTTGCTTCCGCGTCAAGAGATGGACAGGGGAAACTCCACCATGAAGAGGCAGGACAGAAGATGTGACGTAGGCGCTTGATGATGATAATCATGACTCGGTAGTTCAGACTGCCTACTCTCCGTAAATCCACTTCATATATGAGACATCTTGCTAATCTTCGTTCTTTTTAATATACTGCGCCAAACGTGGATGCACCTTCACTTGAGTGCACAGGAAGTGCAAGTCTTTATAGTCGATCAACAGATTGTGTAGTGGGATGTAATTTTTGTACTGGTTGATGAAGTCATAGATTGCCAGATCGGCCACAGAGATACCGGAGCAGAGTATAAATGGACCTGGCGTAGACAGGATATGGTTTGTCCAAAATGTGAAATGCTGCGGCAGGAGCACCTGAAGAGAGTAGAAACAAATCAACATCGACAGAGGTTAAATTTACAATGATAATATGACAAATACATGTTGATAAAATGATTGGACGCAACATAACTAGGAAATAAGTAAAGTGATCGTCATCATCATCCTCCAATTATGCCGTCGGGCGTTGTAGGGAGGAATATTTAACGTTCTAACGCTCAATGGATGGCATCTGTAGTATCATACAATGTCGTTGATGTCGTCAATTTTTTTTTCTTCTCGGGCGTCCTCTTGCTGACGTTGCAGATCCTCTTTGTTATAGCGCCATGGCTGGTAGTTGATGGTGCTGCATTCTAAAGAGATGGCCGAACCAGTTCAGTATATGTGGCACAAGGTCCTTTGATTAGTATCCACCATATGGTGTTAGACCATTATTTTTATAAACCGATCGACATGCCAGGAGCGATGTGAGTACGATTAAGGCGACTGACTTTATTTCGCAAGGTATTTCCAAGTACTTGTTTCAAACTGGGTCGAAACTTTAGTTTTATTCTGTAGAGTTCTAACCTGGTACGTGACACACCTGTGTAAGAGTATGTTGTATTCTGTAGAGTTCTAACCTGGTACGTGACACACCTGTGTAAGAGTATGTTGTATTCTGTAGAGTTCTAACCTGGTACATGACACACCTGTGTAAGAGTATGTTGTATTCTGTAGAGTTCTAACGTGGTACGTGACACACCTGTGTAAGAGTATGTTGTATTCTGTAGAGTTCTAACCTGGTACATGACACACCTGTGTAAGAGTATGTTGTATTCTGTAGAGTTCTAACCTGGTACATGACACACCAGTGTAAGAGTATGTTGTATTCTGTAGAGTTCTAACCTGGTACATGACACACCTGTGTAAGAGTATGCTGTATTCTGTAGAGTTCTAACCTGGTACATGACACACCTGTGTAAGAGTATGTTGTATTCTGTAGAGTTCTAACCTGGTACATGACACACCTGTGTAAGAGTATGTTGTATTCTGTAGAGTTCTAACCTGGTACATGACACACCTGTGTAAGAGTGTGTTGTATTCTGTAGTGTTCTAACCTGGTACATGACACACCTGTGTAAGAGTGTGTTGTATTCTGTAGAGTTCTAACCTGGTACATGACACACCTGTGTAAGAGTATGTTGTATTCTGTAGAGTTCTAACCTGGTACATGACACACCTGTGTAAGAGTATGTTGTATTATGTAGAGTTCTAACCTGGTACATGACACACCTGTGTAAGAGTATGTTGTATTCTGTAGAGTTCTAACCTGGTACGTGACACACCTGTGTAAGAGTATGTTGTATTCTGTAGAGTTCTAACCTGGTACATGACACACCTGTGTAAGAGTATGTTGTATTCTGTAGAGTTCTAACCTGGTACATGACACACCTGTGTAAGAGTATGTTGTATTCTGTAGAGTTCTAACCTGGTACATGACACACCTGTGTAAGAGTATGTTGTATTCTGTAGAGTTCTAACCTGGTACATGACACACCTGTGTAAGAGTATGTTGTATTATGTAGAGTTCTAACCTGGTACATGACACACCTGTGTAAGAGTATGTTGTATTCTGTAGAGTTCTAACCTGGTACGTGACACACCTGTGTAAGAGTATGTTGTATTCTGTAGAGTTCTAACCTGGTACATGACACACCTGTGTAAGAGTATGTTGTATTCTGTAGAGTTCTAACCTGGTACATGACACACCTGTGTAAGAGTATGTTGTATTCTGTAGAGTTCTAACCTGGTACGTGACACACCTGTGTAAGAGTATGTTGTATTCTGTAGAGTTCTAACCTGGTACATGACACACCTGTGTAAGAGTATGTTGTATTCTGTAGAGTTCTAACCTGGTACATGACACACCTGTGTAAGAGTATGTTGTATTCTGTAGAGTTCTAACCTGGTACATGACACACCTGTGTAAGAGTATGTTGTATTCTGTAGAGTTCTAACCTGGTACATGACACACCTGTGTAAGAGTATGTTGTATTCTGTAGAGTTCTAACCTGGTACATGACACACCTGTGTAAGAGTATGTTGTATTCTGTAGAGTTCTAACCTGGTACATGACACACCTGTGTAAGAGTATGTTGTATTCTGTAGAGTTCTAACCTGGTACATGACACACCTGTGTAAGAGTATGTTGTATTCTGTAGAGTTCTAACCTGGTACATGACACACCTGTGTAAGAGTATGTTGTATTCTGTAGAGTTCTAACCTGGTACATGACACACCTGTGTAAGAGTATGTTGTATTCTGTAGAGTTCTAACCTGGTACATGACACACCTGTGTAAGAGTATGTTGTATTCTGTAGAGTTCTAACCTGGTACATGACACACCTGTGTAAGAGTATGTTGTATTCTGTAGAGTTCTAACCTGGTACGTGACACACCTGTGTAAGAGTATGTTGTATTCTGTAGAGTTCTAACCTGGTACATGACACACCTGTGTAAGAGTATGTTGTATTCTGTAGAGTTCTAACCTGGTACATGACACACCTGTGTAAGAGTATGTTGTATTCTGTAGAGTTCTAACCTGGTACGTGACACACCTGTGTAAGAGTATGTTGTATTCTGTAGAGTTCTAACCTGGTACATGACACACCTGTGTAAGAGTATGTTGTATTCTGTAGAGTTCTAACCTGGTACATGACACACCTGTGTAAGAGTATGTTGTATTCTGTAGAGTTCTAACCTGGTACATGACACACCTGTGTAAGAGTATGTTGTATTCTGTAGAGTTCTAACCTGGTACATGACACACCTGTGTAAGAGTATGTTGTATTCTGTAGAGTTCTAACCTGGTACATGACACACCTGTGTAAGAGTATGTTGTATTCTGTAGAGTTCTAACCTGGTACATGACACACCTGTGTAAGAGTATGTTGTATTCTGTAGAGTTCTAACCTGGTACATGACACACCTGTGTAAGAGTATGTTGTATTCTGTAGAGTTCTAACCTGGTACATGACACACCTGTGTAAGAGTATGTTGTATTCTGTAGAGTTCTAACCTGGTACATGACACACCTGTGTAAGAGTATGTTGCGGCAGGAGATGTAGACTTCTCTTTCTGTGATTCGTTTATTGCAGGAAATGTAGCATGACTTTAAAGTCAATATTTGTGGCTTTGCCTGACTGTGTAATCATAAAAGGTGCCGATCGCAAGAAAGGAAAGAAGGAGGAGGAGAAGGAGGGGAGATGAGAAGAGGAAGGAGAATGAGAGAAAGAAAAGGCAGAAGAAGATGAAGGAGAAGATGGAAGAACAGGCTGCGGAGGTAGAGAAGAAGAAGAAGAAGAAGAAGAAGAAGAAGAAGAAGAAGAAGAAGAAGAAGAAGAAGAAGAAGAAGAAGAAGAAGAAGAAGAAGAAGAAGAAGAAGAAGAAGAAGGAGGAGGAGGAGGAGGACGAGGACGAGGACGAGAGTGGGAGAAAAGGGAAGAAGAGAAAGGAGAATAAGGCGGAGGTTGAGAAACAGAGGAGGAAGGAGAATGAGAGGAAGGAGAAGAACAAGCAGAAAAAGAACAGACAGAAGAAGAAGAAACAAACAGCAGCAGCACAACATACCTTCATTAGCTTCTCAACGTTGTCATCAGGCATCTCCAGCATCTCCTCGTAAGCTTTTTGCATGACCTCAGATTCCTTCAGGTCTTGTACCTTGTGATATGTAAGAAGTAAGGTGTAAGATGTAAGAAATAAGATGTATGAAATAAGATGTATCAAATAAGATGTAAGAAATTAGATGTAACATATAAGAAATAAGATATATCAAATAATATGTAAGAAATAAGTTGTAACATATCAGAAATAAGATGTAAGAAAAAGAAGTATGAAATAAAATGTAATAAATAAGAAAAACGAAATAAGGTGTAAGAAATAAGATGTAAGAAATAATATGTAACATATGAGAAATAAGATATAAGAAATAAGATGTACGACATAAGATGTAAGAAATAAGATGTAACGTGTTAGAAATATGATGAAAGAAATAAGATGTAAGAAATCAGATGTAAGAAATAATATGTAACATGTAAGAAATAAGATATAAGGAATAAGATTTATTAAATAAGCTGTACAAAATAAGACATAACATGTAAGATATAAGATGTAACATGTAAGAAATAAGATGTAAGAAATAAGATGTAAGAAATAAGATGTAAGAAATAACATGTAAGAAATAAGATGTAAGAAATACGATGTAAGAAATAAGATGTAAGAAATAAGATGTAAGAAATAACGTGTAAGAAATAAGATGTAAGAAATCAGATGTAACATGTATAAAATAAGATGTAAGAAATAAGATGTAAGAAATAAGATGTAACATGTATGAAATAAGATGTAACATGTAAGAAATAAGGTGTAACATGTAAGAAATAAGATGTAACATGTATGAAATAAGATGTAACATGTAAGAAATAAGATGTAAGAAAAAAGATGTAAGAAATAAGATGTAACATGTATGAAATAAGATGTATGAAATAAGATGTATGAAATAAGATGTATGAAATAAGATGTAAGAAATAAGATTAACATGTAAGAAATAAAATGTCAGAAATAAGATGTAATAAATAATATGTAACATGTAAGAAATAATATGTAACATGTAAGAAATAAGATGTAAGAAATAAGATGTAACATGTAAGAAATAAGATGTAAGAAATAAGATGTAACATGTAAGAAATAAGATGTAAGAAATGAGATGTAAGAAATAAGATGTAAGAAATAAGATGTAAGAAATAAGACGTAACATATAAGAAATAAGATGTAAGAAATAAGATGTAAGAAATAAGATGTAAGAAGTAAGATGTAACATGTAAGAAATAAGATGTAAGAAATAAGATGTAAGAAATAAGATGTAAGAAATAAGATGTAAGAAGTAAGATGTAACATGTAAGAAATAAGATGTAAGAAATAAGATGTAAGAAATAAGATGTAAAAAATAAGATGTAAGAAATAAGATGTAAGAAGTAAGAAATAAGATGTAAGAAATAAGATGTAAGAAATAAGATGTAAGAAATAAGATGTAAGAAATAAGATGTAAGAAATAAGATGTAAGAAGTAAGATGTAACATGTAAGAAATAAGATGTAAGAAATAAGATGTAAGAAATAAGATGTAAGAAATAAGATGTTTGAAATAAGATGTAAGAAATAAGATGTAAGAAATAAGATGTAAGAAGTAAGATGTAACATGTAAGAAATAAGATGTAAGAAATAAGATGTAAGAAGTAAGATGTAAGAAATAAGATGTATGAAATCAGATGTAAGAAATAAGATGTATGAAATAAGATGTAAGAAATAAGATGTATGAAATCAGATGTAAGAAATAAGATGTATGAAATAAGATGTAGGAAATATGATGTAAGAAATAACATGTAAGAAATAAGATGTAAGAAATAAGATGTAATATGTAAGAAATAAGATGTAACATGTAAGAAATAAGATGTAAGAAATAAGATGTAAGAAATAAGATGTAAGAAATAAGATGTATGAAATCAGATGTAAGAAATAAGATGTATGAAATATGATGTAGGAAATATGATGTAAGAAATAACATGTAAGAAATAAGATGTAAGAAATAAGATGTAATATGTAAGAAATAAGATGTAACATGTAAGAAATAAGATGTAAGAAATAAGATGTAAGAAATAAGATGTAAGAAATAAGATGTATGAAATCAGATGTAAGAAATAAGATGTATGAAATAAGATGTATGAAATAAGATGTATGCAATAAGATGTAACATGTAATAAATAAGATGTATAAAATAAGATGTAAGGAATAAGATGTAAGATGTAAGAAATAAGATGTATGAAATAAGATATTTGAAATAACATGTATGAAATAACATGTGAGATTAAGAAGCAAGATGTCAGCATATACGATGCCGCTAAATGATTAACGCGTGTTACCACATTCTTGAATTGAGTATGTTCAGTGGGAAAGGACTCCTATTTACGGACGATCAAGCATTTAATGCAAAATCAGAATCAAAATTACAAGACCACATAAAGAGTGTGAAAGAAGTGTATATGGAACACACCAAGAAAATTAGCACAAGTAAAACAGAGGTAATGACTATAACCAAAGAAGAAAGCACAGTAAAGATTCCTCAAGAAGAATACCCCCTGAATCAAGTAAAGAGCTTCAAGTACCTAGGAAGTATAATATCATCAAATTAAAAATCAGTAGACGAGATCGAAAATAGATGCAACAAGGCACACCAATTCATTGGACAAATGACACCAATACTAAAGAAGAAACATGTATTCTATCAATAATTACCAAGAAATCACTCTACAACACAATCTTCCTACCAACTCTATGTTACCAATGTCAAACCTGGAAATTGGCAGAAAAGGAGAAAAGAAAAATCACAACAGAAATGAGATTCATGAGAAAATACTCAATGTATCAAGAAGAAAGAAAATCAGAAATGCATACTGCGATGAGTCAAATTATAGCTCATGGCATGATGAAATATAATCACACTGAAGGACGTGACAATCGTGGATCTTAAGCCACGTGACGCACGCTGAGGTTGTCGCCGGAGCGAATAAGCAAGATTCGCGAAGGTAACAAGGGCATTCAGGTTCGTGGTTGTCGTCGGGTGAGGACACCACGTTAGGAAGATAGCAATGGCTAACATTATGCCACTTTTGTAAGAATAGATGAATCGTAATTGTGAAATAGATAGTGTAACATTGTTGAACAAATGGTTGTGTAATTGACAATGTTCATTGTATAGTGTTTAGATAAATAGAATGCTTAAACCAAACCCGAGTTAGAGTCATGTTCTTACAGGAGTGCTGAGTTGTGTTTAACAGTAAGTTGTCATGGCTTGTTTAGAGTAGAAGAGCCTAACTATCATCAAAGTAAAGTCCTGAATACAGTCAATGACGTGAGGACGCATTGCCAACTACAGAATATGTGTACGACAAAGATAGATGAGCAGAGAAGTAACCACGGCGATTTATTATATAATATATTTGCGGAAGAATATACCCCTAGGCATCCAATAGACAGTGGGAAATACATCAGGACTAAAGTGGAGGTTATAGCACAGTGGTTCTCAACCTTCTTTGGCCCATGCCCCCCTTCACCATATTTTCAGAACGTCATTCCCCACTTCCTATCAAAACTTTGGCCCATGCCCCCCTTCACCATATTTTCAGAACGTCATTCCCCACTTCCTATCAAAACTTTGGCCCATGCCCCCCTTCACCATATTTTCAGAACGTCATTCCCCCCCCCCCTCCCTTTCATATTTCCTATCTAAAATTCCCCCACCCTACACAGTATACGTAAAAATGGAAGGTAAATTTAATAGCATATACTAAAACAAGTCTAGAAATCCACATAAAACATGATTTGTGGGGTGTACTTACTTTATAAAATGAATTTTAGAAGGAAGAGACGTACATAACTGTAAAGTATGAAGGGAAAAACAATATCAAGTAATCGGCTCTTGTATTAACGCGATCTTGAAATGGTCTTCATTCCCCCTTGGAAACCCTAAAATTCCCCCGGGGGGGGGGGGGGGATTCCCCACCGGTTGAGAACCACTGTTATAGCAGCACTACACTTCATCAGAAAACAGCATGTTAAATATAACAAGATTACCAACTAACAGTATACTACAACAAGCAATGATGTACAAACCAAACGGAAGCAGGGGAAGAGGCAAAGAGAATAAAAGTCCATGGGAATCACGATACATGAAGCCTATAAACGGGCACTCTTCCACTGTTTATGCTTCACCTCGACACCGCAAGGTACAAAAGGAACAGATAAGATGAGATGAGTGTGAAAAGAAATAACTTTAACGTTTGCATGTCAAATTTACTTTTTTGAACAAGGAAATTATAAAACTCATTATTCATCCTATGGAGGAGAATGGGAAACTAATGGAAAATATATAACTGAAATCAATAGCAAACAATAAGACAAGGAAATATTGTATTTTATAAAATGAAGAACATCTTATATAATAAATCATTGTCTTTGCAGTTGGAAAAAGAATGTTGCATGTTTTATAGAACCAGTTTTAACATATGGCAGCGAATCATGGACAGTTTGTCTTCTTCCCCTTCGTCTTCTTCTCCTTCTCCTTTTCCTTCAATCTGCTTCTGGTGCTGCTGCTGTTACTTCTTCTTCTTCTTCTTCTTCTTCTTCAATTGTGTTTTCCTCCTCTTCTGATTCTGCTGCTACTTCTTCTTCTTCTCCTGTTCTTCTTTTACTTCTCTTCTTTTCCTCCTCTTCAGCTTCTGCCTCTACTGTCCTCATACTCTTCTTCTTCTTCTTCTTCTTCTTCTTCTTCTTCTTCTTCTTCTTCTTCTTCTTCTTCTTCTTCTTCTTCTTCTTCTTCCTCTTCTTCTTCTTCTTCTCCTCTTCTTCTTTTACTTCTCTTCTTCGTCTTCTTCGTCATCTTCATCTTGTTTTCTCTTCCATCTCCCAGTAGAGCAAAGTCCCTTCACCAACTCAAGCCAATCACTCTATACACTTGCTCCTGTTTGGTTGGATCTTGCAGCTGAAGTTTTCTACTGGATGAGGTAGCCAATCTCACGCCAACCCTCCTTTGTCGCCCGTTACGACATGTATCGTAGGCAACAGTGTTGCAGTTCATTACTTACCTTCTGGTCCCCTGTAACACACGAGGGCAATTAGTTTTTAAAAAAAAAAAATAATAAAGAATGCATCCAGGCCTCCGAGAGGTGGTTTCAAAGAGGAATGCTGAAAATTCCTTGGACAGTCAAAATATGTAGTTCCAATAGTTTTGATACATGCCATGGACAGACAGAAAAGCCAATGACTAAGTCCTACAAAAAACAAGTGAAAACCGTAAACTGATTAAAGAAATTAGACGTAGACAGTCACATTTTTTGGACACGTTATGAGAAGAAATAAATTGGAGAATTTGGTGACAACTGGCACGATTGAGGGGAAAAGAACAACGGGACGGCAGAGAAATGAATGCACGGATGGCGTGGCCACGTGGTATAGTCGAGACGAGAACACAGAGCTGATCCACGACTCTGGTGATCGTGTGAGATGGTGAAACACGATCGCCCACGCTTATCGGCATGGCACATGATGATGGTGATGATGATGATGATGATGATGATGATGATGATGATGAAGGTGATGATGATGATGATGGTGGTGGTGGTGGTGGTGGTGGTGGTGGTGGTGGTGGTGGTGGTGGTGGTGGTGGTGGCGGTGAATTGTTTTGAAAAGGGCAATTTACCACAAAACATTATAAATAGGCAGTTTTGTCAATGTATGGCCCACATTATGAGAAGAGAACAACTGGAAATTGTTGTCACAGCTGGTAAGATTTCTGGAAATAGGGACAGAGAAACACTGGACGAGAGAGGGTTCTTGACAATCTGGTCTCAGGGCACGGAAGGGTGTCAGCACACGAAATGATACATGCTTTTTTTTGAGATAGCAATACATGTAAAAGCATTATCACCCACGCCAGCTAGCATGGCGCTTGATTATGATGATGATGGTGATGGTGGTGGTGGTGATGATCATTATGATGATGGTGGTGGTGATGATGATGATTTTGATGTGGGGAGAAGTAAACAGAGAAGTATTACCCAAAGAAAGGATATTTAAGAAAACAGTACTGAATGATATCGCGTTCAGACTGTTGCGGTACTTGGTTTGTCGAGTTCCCTTGTCAAAGTTTGCTTACATTTATTTTACCTCACACCTCGGTTATAGCCAAACGCATCTCTCTGTGTTATTTTCCGAAGTTTTCCCCCCTCTTTCTAAACGATTTTCTTCTTCATCTTTCTTTTCCCCCTCCTCCTCCTCCTCCTCCTGCTCATCCTCACCCTCTTTCTGCTTCTACTTCTCCTTTTTCCTCTTCTTCTTCTTTTTAATTTCTTTGTAATCTCAGACCTCATACTTTCAGATCAGATCAGATCAGATATTATAACCTTACGTCTGACAATCTGAGACACATGATAATCTACGATAACCCCAGACCTGATCCTCAGACACACGATAATCTGAGACCCGATTCTTAGACACATGATAATCTCAGACCTGATTCTCAGACATACGATAAGAAGAAGAAGAAGCAGCAGAAGAAGCAGAAGAGTGGAAAGAAGAAGACGACGACGACGAAGAAGACCTGATTCTCAGACACACGGTCATCTGAGACCTGAAAATCTCAGATCTGACAATCTCAGACCTGACACTTTCATAACTGATTCTCAGGGGGGAAAAACGATAACCTTAGACCGGATAACATTGATACAAATCTGAGATCAAAATATGTGTGAAAAGATCCTGTGGAGAAACAAAATGTGCACGCTTTTATTCTATACCTCACAAATACAGTATCTTTCTCAAACTGTATTATCAATTCATATTGCACTTAACAAGGAGCTCCGTAACAGAGTAGTAACTCCGCTTGCCTTGTGGGTTCAATTGCGGGCTACGTAGTTTGGTTCACGAGTGCAATTTTCTCGGAGACTTCTGGGAGTCGTTGCTACGGAGATCGTGCTTTGTGTAAGACTTCCGGCAGGCCGCCCTGCGGGAAGAGAGCCAATCATATGGGATAAAAACCTGGTGCAATGAAGTCGATCTTCTTGTCTTTCAAACCCTTTCAAACTGCGCCCACCATTGTTCTAGTCTGAATACATCAGACCTGTAACACTAGAAATGAGAGCCCTAAACCGAACAACTTCAAACCTGGTAACACCAGAAATGACAGCTTTACACCGATCAACTTCAGACCTGGTAACACCAGAAATGACAGCTTTACACCGATCAACTTTAGACCTGGTAACACCAGAAATGACAGCTTTACACCGATCAACTTTAGACCTGGTAACATCAGAACTAACAGCCTTAAAACGAACAACTTCAAACCTGGTGAAGGACGGCTTCAGCTGTTAGAGACTCTATTTCACTGACCCCTAGAAGGCCCAAATGGCGAGCTAAAAACCTGATGATGGCATTGGGCTCTCCATACACATTGTGATCTATCCACAGAACGGGCAGGTTCCCATACGGCATTTTGCACATCAAGCACTTCCAGTCTAAATCTCGCAACAGGTGATCCTCAAACCTGCAGACAAGCACACCTGAAGCAATTAAGATAGTGACACATAAATGGGACTGTCTTTTTATCTTCATACTTTTAAACACTCTGGTCATACTGTCCTCCTGTTATCATCATACTTTCATATACTCTGGTCATACTGTCCCCCTGTTATTATCATACCTGAATACACTCAATATTGTTGTTAATGGTGTTAAGAGTGTTTAGCGCGTAACATCACAGTGCAGACGAACACAGTCACGTGGTAAGGACAGTTTAAAGATGGCCGCCCCACTTTTGACATGCACTAAAGAGGAGCAGCTATGTTGTCCGGTTTGTTTTTTTTTATCTGTGAAGGGGTGAAACCTATAGACATTCATAGGTGAATGAATGTCAAGCATGGTGATGTATGCCTGTCAGTCCAGCAAAGAGTCATTGGGAGGAAATACTTTTCGGTCCGGTGAATAGGTACAGCATGTGGTACATCAGTGGCTACACACGCGACCAAGAGTAGTTTTTTTTTCAACAGGACTCCAAGCACTTTGTCGACGCTGGAGGACTTGCATTGAACGCAGTGGTGGCTACATCGAAAAATTATACATTTGTTCTGTACTTTTTCGGAGAATATTCACCCTTTCCGCCACCTCACAACCCTCCCCCCCCCCCTTTTTTTTTCCTCCCAAAAAATCTACATATAAGGTTTTTATTCGAAGCCCCTTCTTATCGTGACAACATGAAAGATCAGCAGTAAAAGAGGCTTGGAAACAAGGAGAAAATTGAGCCGGATGACCTAAGACGATGGAATAGAGCAGTAAGATCAATAGAATTGATCAAGAACACCATGGCCCGAGACCAGTAGAGATACGTGAATGACTGCGCTACTCGTCATGGCAAATTGTGATATCCCCTCTAAGTACATGACACCATCACTACCGGAGATTTGATTGATTGATTGATTGATTGATTTAGGAACCGACATCGCAGCATTCGGGGCATTCCCATAAGCGCTCCGTCCCTATCCTCAGCAGCCAGCGAAGAGTTCCAACACTAATAGTACCAGTAGCAATCTGATTATATGTCCGTCTCGCCTTTCCTCTAAGCCAGTGTTTCCCAACCTTTTTTGTACCATGCCCCACTTAAGCCTTTCTAAAATTCATATTGCCCCCCTCCCCCGCCCCATGACCCCCCCCCCCCTCAACAAATACATTATTTTTAATATTCAAAAATTGAAATGTTCACTAAAGAAACTTGAATGATAGGTTTTAGGAAGAAATCACTAGGTAATTATTGAGCAAACACAGTAAGTAAATTTTCAAAACATATAATGGAGAACTGAAATTCAAGTACAAAATAATTTTAATGAAAGATTTTTCTATATTATATTAATTATTAGTAATTATTTATTATTCAAATTTAGTGAGATCCTTGCGCTTGATACTTGCTGCAAAGAGATCTTATGTCAGGTTCCAATTTAGTTACTTCAGTCTCAAGTCTCCCCGTTTTGTTATATTCAGCCGATTTCTTCCATTTTCGAATTGCCCCCCATAACTGTCAAATTGCCCCCTTGTGGGGCGTGGGCCCCACGTTGGGAAACACTGCTCTAAGCGTTGATCGTTGGCCAGATCCCCTCGTCACCCCACGCTGTTGCATTCTTGCCAGACCATGGTGATCCATTTGCTCCTCCGAGGTGTACACTACCGGAGATACCTTCTGGAGGACAAGACGGAAGTAAATGTTGCCGTTCTAAACATTTCACACGCTTTTCATCATCATGTGCCCAGCCAACTGACGCAGGCGTTCGTACATAAGGGATATCCCTGTCCCGGATGTCCTGGATACATTCCATTGATGATATTCCCTGGTGCCACCGTCACAGTCCACCCAGCATCATTTCTCTCGGCCTGCCCTTGCCTCTTCTACCGCTGATGTTTTCCAGCCGCCACGATATTTTCTAATGCCTCTCCTCTCCTCGGCTCCGAAGGCTTACGGGCGCAGTTGGTAATCCCGCATACCGCGTTCGAATAGCAGCTGCGAGCAAATTGGCAGCAGATCGCCTTGCGTAAGTTTTTTTTAATGTAATGGTATGGGTGCCGGTCGTTCAGAAAGCAATGGCAAACTACTGAACGTAAACTTGTCTAGGAATCACGAACATCCAAAAAATACTGAGGTTGACTCCTACGTCCTGTAAAGGTTATGCAACTAACTTTTCTTAAAACCTCTCATTACACTCCTTTACTATTCTCTATTAATTATGAATTTCATAGCAGCGTTGTCTGTGTTATGAATTTAATAAATTAAATTGCTCCGTGGTAATTTCCTGTTTGCTATGGGCCTGTGGTCTGACAGCGGCATCACACTGTGTAAGTTAGAGCCAGGAGGAAGAAGCCATCATTCCTTCCTTGCTGTGACAAGCGGCGAGTCCCGGTGTCGAACCCGAGTTGATTTATCCATGATAGTACCAGTATCAATTTCGCTAGCGCCCGTCTATGACTGCCAGGCCCATAAATTTTCCTTCTGTCTTTCCTCAGATAGATATTTACTATCTCGCTAGCAATGTCTTTAAATTGTGATCGTATGGAATTCAGAAACTGTAAGCATGACTACCTGTTCAAAAAAAGTAAACGAATATTTTACACGCTTTAAAGCGCGTGGACATACGGTTATAGACCCATATTTTTATAGAACGGGAGTCTCCGTGGCAAAGTAGTCAAGCCGTCTGCCTCGCACTCCGAAGGTTGTGGGTTTGATTCTGGGCTACGTCTTTCGGTTCACGGGAGTCTCCGTGGCGAAGTGGTCAAACCGTTTGGCTCGGGCTCCAAAGTTTGTGGGTTCGACTCCGGGCCGCATCCTTCGATTCACGAGTGAAACTTTTCGGAAACTCCTGTGGGTCGTCGCTAGAGCTACGGAGTTCGTGCTTTGTGCATCACTTTTCGCGCTGCGGATAGAGACCGAGCCATATGGGACAAAACCCGATGCAATAAAGTCGACCCTGTCGACTTTTAAGCGACATTTTTTTTAAGCGACTTTCAGTTCACGAGTGCCGTTTTCTCGGAGACTTCTGGGGGTCGTCGCTGGAGCTAGGGAGTTCGTGCTTTGTGCGACGCTTTTGGCCGGGACGCCCTGCAGAAAGAGACCGAGCCATATAGGATAAAACCGGGTGCAATGAAGTGGATCCTCTCGACTTTTACTACTTGTTAAAGACTTTTACAGACCAGTCGGCACTCGGTGGGAGATGCACCCAGCATCACACAGGTCGCCTTTACTTATCAAGACATTTCTTGGTGCCTATTTTAGACTTGGTCGACCTGTGACCACAGGCCAATATATAACATCCATTCTGAGGGCAGATTGTGTAGGCCCGTATTCTTATAGGTCAGTTAATTAGTTAGTTAGTTAGTCAGTCAGTCAGTCAGTCAGTCAGTCAGTCAGTCGGTCAGTCGGTCGGTCGGTCGGTCGGTCGGTCGGTCGGTCGGTCGGTCGGTCGGTCGGTTGGTTGGTTGTTTGGCTGGTTGGTTGGTTGGTTGGTTGGTTGGTTGGATGGTTGGTTGGTTGGTTGGTTGGTTGGTTGTTGGTTAGTCGAGGTTCCAACTTCACGGCAACGGGTCGTCCCCATTATGCTCCGTTCCTGTGCCAGTGAATATCCCACAAAATGCTCCCCACTGTCCAATGTGAAAAGTGGAACAGACAGGAGTCTCGGCAATCCAACATCCCGCACAGGTACACTGTGCATAATGCCGCCGCCAAAATGCCAACACAAAAGTCCTCCACGGAATCCACAATTCATCGTCGATGGAATCGGCAGTCACCAGAAAGACCTCATTGACCCGGGTTTTCTCACTTGGCTCTGCCTCTATCCTCAGGGCGACCCGACGAAAGCGTCGCATAAAGCGCGAACTCCGTAGCTCCACCGCCGACTCCCAGGAGACTCCTGAAAAATGCACTCGTGAACCGAAAAGGCAAATCAGTCAATTCAGCAACATGCAGGTTACTGTACAAAGAAGAGCGGACATGTAAAAGCTTTCCACGTGAATATCACAGCTCACAGAGTCACGCCACGCACTCACTCAGTATCAGGGCGACGGAACCATATACTACCAGTCCAACATGAGGAAAATGCGAAATGCAAACCGCAGCCACAAGGATAAATTCTCCAGAGCCCGTAGCGGTTCAATGCCTAACCGCCATGCTGGGAACCGGAAGTCCATTCTTATAGGTCAACTGACGCTAGGTGGTTGATGTGGTTAGCAATCCTTCTGCCGCCATTACTTCTCAATAACTTTTCGGGTGATCCCTGGGAACCCCTCTGTCAGCTTTAAAAATTAATACCGATGCGGTTTCGAACACATGATCATGAGGCCGACAGGCTGGCTTCTAGTCCTAGGATACAGATGCCCCCAAGATTACTATATGCCCGATGTAAATGGCACAAACAGAGTCAGATCTGTTACTTACGGTATATCCGCGAATGTCAGCAACAGGCGAATCAGTTCTGCCGGACCCTTTCTCGTTCTGGCCAAAATTTTGAATTTGGAGAAGCCCAGTAACATGGTTCTCTATGAGAGAACGTCACGGGTAGCCATTAAACCGTGCAGATGCAAGCAAAGTACAGGGTGTATGTTTAATGACTGTGCAGTGTTTGAAAATATTGCCGGTCCAAGTTTTATATTTACCTATTATGTTCCATGAACTTTACAGACGGTGAATACAAAACTTGGACCGGCGATATTTCCAAACACTCAATCAATCAATCAATCAATCAATCAATCAATCAATCAATCAATCAATCAATTGCCGTCTCCACAATGAAAGTTGGCTGCAATGGATCTCCAACACTGTCTGCCTCTCGCCCTGACTGTACATTCTGTCAGGCTGATGTTCGTCCATCGTTTGATGTTACCTTCCCACTTGTATCGTTGTCTACCTCTTGCTCGCTTGCCCTCAACCTTGCCCTCTAGTATGGTTTTTATAAGAGTATCATTCTTTTAACGTGGCCAAATTATTTTACTTTCCTCCTCTGTATTTCTTTCAACTTTTCTCTTCATTCCCAGTTTTTCTTAAACCTCTGCATTTGATTGCTTTTGTTTCCATGAAATACGACATATTCAAACAATGCACAGTCATTAAAAATACACTCTATAGTTACAATAACTCTGAATCTTAACATGTTAACCGATTCAGTGCCGAAGGATAATATATCGCCAAATTTGAATTCCCCATTTGGACAGAAGGACTATACAACGCTATACAAGGGTCATCGTGATATTTGTTTTATTTCGTAGTATCCTCCTCAGTTTCAATGCTCAGTGATCGGAAATTTACATTGTAGTATTTGTTAATTTGATAATGTAACATGACTGGTTCAACACCCCACCCCCTTTTTTTTGGCACTGAATCAGTTTACGCGCAGTAATATGGTTCTCTGTGAAACACAAAACGGGTACCATTAGAACAGACGGATGCAAGCAAAGTAGTTACAATAACCCTGGATCTTGGCACACTCTAGCGCAGTAACAAAGGATGACCAACGCTCTAAAGCAGCATATAATCATGTAATTTTCCGTGAACTTGTGTCAGTGTATGCTTGCTGTTTGTGTAATGATGAAGGCTTCAGTCGCAATGTCCATTTTGTTACTTGCGATCATGTTCTTGTAGAGCTTAAGATTCTACTTCTCGGTTGTTGTTGTTTTTTTTTTTTAGTGATTCATTCATTGTTGTTTTCATTCTAGCCGATAACCAAGTGGTTATATTCCTACCTATGTATGTTTTTTTTTTTTTATTCCAGTGGGATCTCCTCCGAGTTAACTCCGCAATGATGTCTGGTGTTCATCCTAGTCAATGACCAACAAGTTAGCTTTTTTTAAATTATAAAGTATCCATAATCAAGCAGTTAGCAAACCTGTTTTCTATACTATGAGACACCGGGGGCAAAGTATGTACACCTATACGGAGAAGAAGAACCACCTACCCTAGGCTAAGAGTGATGACTGCCTTAGCAAGCGAACAGATAAGAGGCACGATATCATTATGAAGTAACAACAAATAAAAACATTTATACTTATGCTTCACGGAAATGTTAGTCTAAAGGTAACGAAAGAGGCATAACATGATGCTGAGAAAGTCTCAATGAATCCGGATCACCGACTTACTTTGTTTCATCAATAAACATCTCCAGAACTGACACCTGGAGTGCTAGAACTAAGTAGTAGTAGTAGTAGTAGCAGCAGCAGCAGTAGTAGTAGTAGTAGTAGTAGTAGTAGTAGTAGTAGTAGCAGCAGCAGCAGCAGCAGCAGCAGCAGCAGCAGCAGCAGCAGCAGTAGTAGTAGTAGTAGTAGTAGTAGTAGTAGTAGTAGTAGTAGTAGTAGTAGCAGCAGCAGCAGCAGCAGCAGCAGCAGCAGCAGCAGTAGTAGTAGTAGTAGTAGTAGTAGTAGCAGCAGCAGCAGCAGCAGCAGCAACAGCAGTAGTAGTAGTAGTAGTAGTAGTAGTAGTAGTAGTAGTAGTAGTAGTAGTAGTAGTAGTAGTAGTAGTAGTAGTAGTAGCGGCAGCAGCAGCAACAGCAGCAGCAGCAGCAGCAGCAGTAGTAGTAGTAGTAGTAGTAGTAGTAGTAGTAGTGGTGGTGGTAGTAGTAGTAGTAGTAGTAGTAGTAGTAGTAGTAGTAGTAGTAGTAGTAGTAGTAGTAGTAGTAGTAGTAGTGGTAGTGGTAGTAGTAGTAGTAGTAGTAGTAGTAGTAGTAGTAGTAGTAGTAGTGGTAGTGGTAGTAGTAGTAGTAGTAGTAGTAGTAGTAGTAGTAGTAGTAGTAGTAGTAGTAGTAGTAGTAGTAGTAGTAGTAGTAGTAGTAGTAGTAGTAGTAGTAGTAGTAGTAGAATGCCTCTTTCAGTCCTGTAGGACTATAGAGTTGTGCCATTGGGGAGGTACCTGACAGCGCCGCTAGTGACTGTATAGTCCAATGCGAGAGTGACAATCTCTGTTACAGTTTCCGCATTTGCCTGTGCAGATCCTCAGTTTGTTGGATCGGATTGCGCTCAAAGAGCACCAGTCCGTTTCGTACATCGATTCTCCAGGAAGCAACTCTTTCCAACGTGTCTGGGTCAATGCCAAGGGCTTTCATATCTTGTTTACACACATCCCTATATCGCATTTGGGGTCTTCAGGTTGGCCTCTTCCCTGTGGCTAGTTATCCGTATAGAAGATCTTTAGTAATACGTTCATCAAGCTACGTAGCCCGGCCACGGGAGGCGTCTCTGCTTGAGGAGGGAGTGCATTGTGGTAATATCCGCTCTTTTAAGCATGTGTTTGTTTGTTATGTGGTCGTTCCACGATATGCCCAGGATACGTCTCAGACATCTCATATGGAAGGAATTCAACTTTCTTTCCTGTCGTGAGTACAAGGTCCAGGATTCAGGCCCATAGAGTAGTGTGCTAACAACACAAGCGTTATATACTTGTACTTGTGTACGCTCTGTTAGTCTATTATTCTCCCAAACTATCGTAGTTAGCCTGGAAAGTGTTGTAGAACTATGTATGACTTAGGAAACGGCACAAATTGTAGAATTCGATTCGATTTCACCATTATCCCTACCTCGTTCAACCTCAAGAAGAAGTTATAATGGGGTCCATCCCTGGCTCAGATTAATAATCCTGTGACTGGGTCAGCCGCTAAAAACAGCTGCACACGGTTTTACCCTCAGGGGCTTATTAATTTGACGGTGATCGTTGTATACATGGGGTAATGATCTTAGCTGAAAAAGATAGAGGAAACGAGACAATGAGTAATATGAGGAGCGTCTGGCCGAGTGGCTAGAATGTCACATTCTCCTTCGGGAGACCCGGGTTCGAATCCTCGATAAGGTGTGGATTTTTTTCTGTCGGGGGAAAAAAGAAAACTCTGACCTGCACAGTTCGCGGCGACTGCACTAGCCAGGCGGCCTCAATTCCTCAGGCTCAAAGCCCCCTTGCCATACACTGCGAGGTACTATATTGGCAGTAAATGACCGTTAAATGACAGATTAATATGGGGAGGACTCAAGGGATGCAACAGATAGAAATTAGAATAGCTTGGCGGGAACTAGTAGTGAGCCTTGGTTCCTATGAGAGATGTGAAGAAAGCGAAAGAAAAACAGTGTAGGACAACTTTATAATTTACAACTACAATAATCAAAAACCAAGAACGTTACAAAAAGCCTTCATCAGCATTAACTACTAGAAAGCACAACACACAAACAACGGAAATGACACTATAGCAAAATATGATAGAATCACGGGAAATAAATATAAGAAATCAGAACAGGGAGGGGGAAAGGGGTGGGGGGGGGGGGTATATGGGCTCAAAAATGAAACTCAGTGGGGAATAAAGGGCAGAAGAAGTAGACTAGTGTAAACGCTACGCTCTGGTCAAACTTACCTGTATGAAGCGAACATCGGTGACATTCTTCTGAGCCCATTTCCATTGCGGGGTCAGAGCCGGGTGCCTCGGCGGGGAAGGATCATAAGCTCTGCCGTGCCTCGGTTGTGGAATATCCGCCTTCAGGTGGGACATGGTCGAGGTCGCAGGTAGTCCTGAACCTAAGAAAGACACATACAGTAGTTTGATAACATAGCAAGTCATTTACAGAGCTCCACTTTCAACGTTTTTTCACCTGAAAGACTTTCGATAGTTGAAATTGTGTATGCGGATAAGTAACGATTTTTGTATTTGTAATGCCTTATAAGCATGACTTATCAGTCTTTTTAATAACAATATATTCCCTGTATATGGTTAATTTAACAGGAAGTTTTTTGTAACCTCATTGTCTTGGTTACGTAAAGAATATAAATAAGAAGATGGGATTGAATTTGTCGGGCAAATACGGCGTAATTTGCTGAACCCAAAAAGGCACACAGGCCGAGTAAATATTACATTATTTGGAAACCTTTCTTCAAGCAAACCTAGGATGTTTTGCTGTTTGTGAGGCAAGATGTGTTAACTAGTTTTCCATCATTTCTTAACTAACGACGCCCATAGTGCTAATATCATACCAACATAAACATAAAGCGGTCTGCTTCCAAAGCTTCTGCAATTGATTTCGAATGCGGTAAGCGGGACTACGAATCACAATCGCTACCCCTTTGTCACAGACACAGGCAAAAGAAACACTGAAGAAAACAAATATGACGTTAGTACAAGTACAAGTAATAAGACAAATGACACACAAACAATTATAATTACATCTGTTCCCTCTCTGCGGCGTTTCAATAATAATAAAGCAGTAGGCCCACAACATAAAAAGGTAACAAGAAATACATAATGTATGTATCTGTTCACACTTCCAGTATCCACTTGTAGTATCTTTAATAGTTGTCCGCGATCAATGACACAATAAGACTAGCTTTACAGAACCAAAAAAGAAAAGAAAAAAAAAGAAATGAAAACTACACAATTTCTGCTGATGAAAGAGTGACGATGACTAATTACGTTACTTCCCCGGGAATTTCCAGAGAACTGTGCACACATTTGAATTTCCCAACCACTGGAGAAAAAGGTGTGAATATCGTCATCATCATCATCATCATCATCATCATCATCATCATCATCATCATCATCATCATCATCATCATCATCATCATCATCATCATCCATGCATCATGTGCCATGCCGATAAGCGTGGGAGGTCATGTTTTGCCATCTCATTCGATCACCAGAGTCGTGGATCAGCTCCGTGTTCCTGTCTCGACCATTCCACGTGGCCAAACCATCCAGGTATTTACTTCTCGGTCTTCACCTTGGTCTCTCCCCTTCGGTCTTGCCAGTCATCATCATCCGATGTCTTATTCTGTGCAGAATTTTGCCCCATAAAAATCCCATAATTTCTCTCGATCAAAGGATACATGACCTGTGCTTGTCAAATTATTTGTAAATTATCTATCACATCTTGAATCCATCAGCATTGTGGCCTTCTTTTTCTCTGCTTCCCCAAAAACAACTCTCAGCAATTATCTTTTCTAAATATTCATGTCTTTTTATATGTCCAAAATATTTCATGTTTCTAATTTTATTTGTCTCAATAATAAATAGTCACCAATATTTAGGTCTTCTCTTTTTAGATATATATGTTCATTCTATTCTACTTTTTCTTCTTTTGTCCTACTGCTTATGCCGTGAAACGTTGCAAAGAGACGGAACATGTAATTTTCTGTTTCGCTTGTCTTTTTGCATGCACTAACACCATATTTCATTTCTTCTATAATTTCTTTTACTCCATCTAGGCCAGTGGTTCTAAACCTTTTTTTGGCCCGTGCCCCCCTTCACAATATTTTCAGAACGTCATCACCCCCCCCCCCCCACCTTTTCGTATTTCCTAGCTAAAAATCTCCGCCTCTACACGGTATACGTAATAATGGAAGCTAAATTTAATAGCACATATTAAAACAAGTCTAGACGTCCACATAAAACGTGATTTGTGGGTCTACTTACTTTATAAAATGAATTTTAGAAAGGTGAGACGTACAGAACCGTAAAGTATGAAGGGAAAAACAATATCAAGTAATCGGTTCTTGTATTAACGCGATCTTGAAATAATCTTAATTCCCCCCCCCCCCTGGAAATCCTAAAATTCCCCACCAGTTGAGAACCACTGATCTAGGCAATTCTTTCCGGGTCGTCCTCTGGCCTTCTAATCCGATGTTCCCACGTAGAAGGTTCTAGCCGCTGGTTGATTTTGTTCCATTCTAACTAAATGTCCGAACAATTTAATTCATTGGTATCCTATAGCGTTATCCCTACACCTGTTCTTAATTTATCCTTTGTCTCTCTATCTCTTCTTTTCTTTTTTTAAATCTTTTCTCCAGGACACTCTGGTGTGGTTGGAAATCAACATGCCGACAAGTTGGCTGGTGCTGCATCATTGAGGGGTCATTTTATTAATGATAAGGCAGATGTGAGGAAGGCCCTCTGAGAGCACGTGAATAATGCAGAACAGATAGACAATCATGGTCTAGAGCAGTGGTTCTCAACCGGTGGGGAATTCCCCACCAAGGGGAAAGTTTGGGGTTTCGGGGGGGGGGGGGGGGGGGATTAAGATTATTTCAGGATCGTGATAATACAAGAACCGATTACTTGATATTATTTTTTCCTCTATACTTTACGGTTCTGTACTTCTCACTCTCCTGAAATTGGTTTTATAATGTAAGTAGACCCGCAAATCACGTTTTATGTAGACGCCTAGACTTGTTCTAGTATGTGTTATATGTGTTATTAAATTTAGCTTCCATTTTTACGTATACTGTGTAGGGGCGGGGGGGGGGAAGTATTTATAACTGAGGAAATGCGACAGCGGGGGGGGGGGGGGTGTGACATTCTGAACATATGGTGAAGGGGTGCATGGGCCAAGAAAGGTTGAGAACCATTGGTGTAGAGAGAATGCGGCAGCACGGGTTGGTCATGTAAAGCAAGACATACATATAATCAGATTGTAACGGGCACCATTAGCACTGGAACTATCCGCTGGTTGTTGAAGATGAGGACTGAGAGTTTATGGGAATGTCCCGAGTGCAGTTATGTTGGTTCTTGACTTAACTCAACTATCATCTGGTTTTTCCAGCTGCTTTTCTTATACATCTTATCTCCTTTTTTGCAACCCCCATGGTGGATCCCAGAAGTAGACAATGATTGGAAAGCAAAGAGAGCTGCAGTGAAGCAGCTAAGGAAAGTGCGACAGACACCCCGAAGCCCCACGAGAGGAAGTGGACACAGCAGAAAATGTCAAGAAAAACAAGGTGGAGACTTTCAAGCGCTGTGCTGCAGAGGCCAAGAACGTAAAATGGGAATGTTTTATGAAGGAGATTGGAGGTGGTAAAACACTGCAAACATTCTGGAAACTGCACAGACAAATGCAAAGAAAAGATCGACCTATGACAGTGGGAACAATTTATAGAGAGGATGGTGCGCGCGTGACAACAGACAAAGAGAAAGGGGAGGCGTTTCTCCAGAGATCTTTTAGAGCAGACCAATCATAATGATGCGGATACCAGGGATGCAGTTAGAGAGGGGTTATCTGGCACAATGGAGAATATGCATTATGAAGATATCATACGGGATGAAGATTTTAAACATATTTTGAAAAAGGCAAAAGACACGGCACAAGGGCCCGATGGTGTTAGGTAGGCCACATGAAGGTTTAGAGCGATGTAGACCTGAAGGAGATGACCGACTGCTTTAACCAGAGCATTAGGACAGCATCAGTACCGTAGGATTGGTTACATAGCTATGTCATCCCTTTCCCAAAACCATTCAAGGATCATTCAAAGCTTAGCGGCTTTAGGATCATCACCCTTCAAAATACATGTGGGAAGGTTTTAGAGAAGCTAGTCGCTGTCAAGCTGCAAGAGTTTTTGGAAAGGGGGAAGTTTCTTCCAAGAGGCACGGGGAACTACAGGCCAGGAAATGATACCTGGTCAAATGCAGCCACTTTTGCCTTTGACTTTTATGAGGGGTTCCAGAGTAGACAGGAAACGACGGTGGCAGCGCTTGACCTCGAGGATGCGTACAATAGAGTTCGCTGTGATATTTTGATGACAGCACTGATGGAGAAGGGGGTCAATCCCTGGTTGGTGAACTGGACAGCAGCCGTCCTGCATTCTCGTCGGGTTGCTCTCCGTTTGGGGGCATGGACCTCAGAGCCACATATTTTAACCCCGGGACTGCCACAGGGATCTGCAATCTCACCGGTGCTCTTTAACGTGTATACGAGCAAGATTGCAAACCTAGAAGCACCAGGGGTTGGAAGGATTCTAACATTTGCAGATAATATTCTTGCATACAGGCAGGGGAGAGATAGGGAGCAAACAGCCCAGGAGCTACAGGCGACAGTAGACAAAGTAGACTGGTGCACTGAAATGAGTGCTGTCATCCACCCGGAAAAGGCGGCTGTTTTGTGGTGCTCTTTGGACAATAGGATTGTGAGAGCTGATGTTCCAAGCCTCACGATAGATGGTGGAAGCGTCAACAGAGAGAACAAACTGAAGTATCTGGGAATCACATTTGAGAGGAGTCTGTCCTTCAAGGACCATGTGGAGAAGGTTGTGACAAGATCTCAAAAGGGACTCAATTCACTTAAAACTATGGCTTCAATGGACACAGAGCAGAGAATGCTCTTCATACTATACCAGCACTTGATCCTCTCAGTGATTGATTATGGACTAGGACTGCTCACTGTCTCAAAGAGTCAGCTGGTGAAATTAGAGCGCATACAGAACGAAGCTATGCGGGTCACTCTGGGATGCACCAGAGACACTCCAGTAGTGTGTATGCGCTACATCCTTGGTCGACCGACTGTTGCTGGAAGGCATAAGGTGATGCAGGCGAAGGCATACCTCAGAATTGCTGCAGACACATATCACCCGTTACATGAGGCGCTGGACGCAGGTAAGGGTCAGAGACTGATAAGAGGGAAATCATGGATGGCTCAGGCGGAGGATACGATCAGACAGGTGTGCATCTTGGAGAACATCAGGCGAGGAGAGTAGTGGGTCAGAGTGCCACCGGGGCAGTCAGACTTGTACAGAGTTATAATCACATTGGGCCGGGGGTGCAAGGAGTTGCCAGATTGGGGCCACGGAAGTGGAAATCCAGTAACTAATTCAGGATAATGATCGCCCGGGTGATGTGATTATCTACACAGATGGTTCGGTGTTGAGAGATAGGAGAAGTGCCTGGGGATTCTTTGCAAAAGCTAATGGTCGAAGTTTGGTGCAGGGGAGCCTGGCGTAATTATACCACAACATCTAGCTTAATAATGGAGGTGGAGACGGTTAGTGCAGCTTTCCGCTGGATGGAGAACACGATGCATACACGCATCGTGATTGTAACTGACTCAGAAAGCATGCTGAGGAGGGTGATGACAGGCAGGCTTCGTGCAGAGTGACTTGCTTCGCTTCGGCGGTCACGAGTGGCAAGCATCACTTGGATCTTTTCTCCGGGGCATGCCCGTGTGCTGGGGAATGAACAGGCGGACAGACTGGCTGGCTCGACAAAACGTGGTGGGGTATTGATGCATGACAAGACAGACGTGGTTGCGGCCTTGTGGGAGCACGTGTACACCTCGGAGGAGCAAATGGATCACCATGGTCTGGCAAGAATGAGGCAGCGAGGAGTGATAAGGGGATCTGGCTGACGCTCGACGCTCAGAGAAAAGGAGACGAACATATAATCATATTGCTACTGGAACTATTGGTGTTGGAACTCTTCGCTGGCTGCTGAGGATGGGGACGGAGCGCTTATGGGAATACCTCGAATGATGTGATGTCGGTTCCTAAATCAATTAATCAATCAATCTCACATGATGTGATTTTACGCCTGTGTTTCTGGAACTGTCCATGTTTGGCATTGGAAACACAGCGTCGGAACTAATAAAGCATCCATCAGCTTCTTTTTTGTATGCATGTTGGTATTTTGATGGTTTAGAAGAAGTGCTATTTGATAGTTGATGTTGTTTAATGTATGCTTAAAACCATTCTGTAACACTTATATTCAAAAGCTATTATGTGATTTCAACTAATAAGGTAGATCGAGGATAGGCAGTGAAACGGTTAAGGCCTCTGGAGTGTTTATGCTCGTGGCCACCGTTTTCATTCGCATTTTCCTCATGTTGGACTGGTAGTTTATGGCTCCGTCGCCCTGTTATTGAGTTGAGTGCGCGGCGCGACGCTGTGAGCTGTTAATTTCGTGTGAAATGCTTTTAAATCTGCCAGAGTTTGTGGAGCATGAACTGCATGTTCAGAGATCTGGCGGCTGGCTATGTCCCAGGATTGACCGGTTTTTGTGCATTATGCAGAAATGTGTGGCTGCTGGTCTTCTGATTGATTGCCGCTTACTTTGACGATGAACTGTGTTTCGTGGAGGACTGTTGTTGTGGCATTCTGGAGACGGCACTATGTATAGGAAATGGCTTTTGCATCTGTCCGAGGTGTTGAGGCATGAACTGCATGCTCGGAAAATGGCGTAGCTGGCTAGATAACATCTAGAAACGGAACAACAACATCTAGAAATATCTGCATGCATGGAGGCTGGTTTTGACGCAGAAGTGACCGGTATTTTGCCTTGTTTTCCAATGACTGCCGTTTCCATCGATGATGAACTGTATTTTCGTAGATGACTTTTGTGTCGGATTCTGGCAACGGCATTATGTACAGTTAATATTTTTTTTTTTTTTAACATTTGTTCGAGGTTGTTTTGTTGCGTGAACTACATTTCGGAGAGAAAATGGCGTGGCTGGCTATAAAACATCTAGAACCGAACAACAACATCTAGACATATCTCGACTTTGTAGGCTAACATCTGGTTGAGATAGTGACTGCCGCTTCCATCAAGGATGAACTGCACGCTTCGTAGAGGACTTTTGTTTTGGCATTCAGGTGACGGCATTATGTACAGTGAAAGTTTTTACATCTGTCCGAGGTTGTTTTGTTGCGTGAACTCCATTTCGAAGATATAATGGCGTGGCTGGCTAGAAAACATCTAGAAACGGAACACTAACATCTAGAAACATCGAGACTCTGTACGTGAACATTTGGTTTGGAAAGTAACTGCCACTTCCATCAAGGATGAACTGTATGTTTCGAGGAGGACCTTTGTAGTGACATTCTGGTGGCGGCATTATGCACAATGTGCCTGAGCGGGCTGTTGTTTGTCGAGACTCCTATATTTTCCACTTTTCACATGGGGCAGTGAGGAACATTTTATGTGATATTCACAGGCATAGGAACGGAGCACAATGGGGACGAGCCCTTGCTGTGATGTTGGAACGCGACTGAACTGAACTAAACTGAACCAATAAGTTAAATATCCAAGTGTCACATCTGTATATGGCCACTGGAAATAGGCAAGTTCTCAGTATTCTGACTATTGTTTTGTTTGTTTGTTTGTTTGTTCAGTCTATGCCGGCTCCGTGGCGAAGGTGTATAAGGACACAGTTCGTAATCCCGCATACCGCGTTCGAAACACAGCTGTGGTCGATTTGGCAGCAGGTCGCCTTACGTGGTTTTTTAAAAAATGAAATGGTATGGGTGTCGGTTGTTCTGACAGCAATGGCAAACTACTGAGCGTAAACTTTCCCAGGAATCACGAACATGCAAAAATGCCGGGGTTGACTGCTACGTCCTGTAAAGGATATGCAACTAGCTTTTTATAATTCAGTTGCCGACGCTGTGGCGAGGGAGTTATAGGCGCAGTTTCGTAATTCTGCATACCCCGTTCGAAAGACAGCTGCGGGCGATTTGGAAGCAGACCACCTCGAGCTGATGTTCATGCAATGCTATGAGTGCCAGTCGTTCAGAAAGCAATGGCACACTCGCCAATAAATCACAAACAGTCAATGAATGCTGGGGTTGACTGCGACGCCATGTAAATGATATGAAACTAACTGAATTATTCCAGTTCATAAAGATTTTGTTTGCATTTGTGCAAAGTAGTGTTCGTACTTCTTTTAATTTCTGTACATTTGTATGCAATGTGGCCACACCAGCCAGATATTCATCCTGCTAAATTCCCCTTGCTCTTTAACCATCAATTTTGCCAGTTAACACTAAGTTTTCTAGTTTATGTTTTCTCATAACGTGCCCACAAATCTAGACTGTTTATGTCTAATTTTATTAATTAATTAACGGTGTGCATTTATTTCGTTTTTCTTTCAGTCCATAGTATTCTTTGACCACCACCTTCCCTTCCCCAGAAACCACATTTCCACTGCCGTCAGATGTTTCTCAGTTTGCCTGCTTAATGTCCTTTTAATGACCGTTAAGGTATCGAAAAACTAGGAAGGGCTCAGAGGAAACAGAGATGTGGTTTCTGAGATAGAGGTTACATATCCCAATTGTAAACCAGAAGATTGGAGCAGGACTTCTATGCTGCAATACAAAATGTTCCGTAAAATGACGCAATCATCCATAAAAAAGGACAACGGAAAGAAAGAGATGAGTTAAGCTGAGTCAGAACCGACATTACAGCACGCGGGGTATTCCCAGTTCCAATACGGATTCTTTCCTCATCTTCAACAACAAGCGAAGAGTCCAAATACTAATGGTAACCAGTTGCAGTCTGATTATGTGTCCGTCTGCATTTCTTCAGAGTACTAAATGTCGGGGAAATCATCTGATCACCCCCTACAGCACGATCAAACCAATATGTCGCATCTGTCTTCTTATGAACAGAAATAAAGAAAGACAGAAAATTATATAAAGATATAAGAGCAGAAACAATATACAGAACCGTAGCCGCAGATGTGTCCTTGAACTTCAGGATCCTTTAGCGCCAAACATTGGGTCGAAAATTGGAGAGGATACACTCTGACTTTACAGTTACACCAGCCAGTGTTTATGGTAGTTCATGTTTCTAGGTTTGTATTCTTTAGATTACAGCTGATTATTTCTTCAGGCTTCCCATCGGACATATCAGATCTTTGTTACAAAAACAAAAAAAACGTTAACAGTCTTTTAATATAGTGAATATAATGATGGTAATGTCAATGATATTGTGGATTTGATGATTTGTTTTTTTTTCGTAGCTTCTGATTTGTAAAAATTGTCGCAAGTGACAAGACAATGCTAATCGAATGTTTATTATAAAATATAAAACATTATTTATTAATATTAACACTAACAACAAAGAGAATCGACCTCAAAAGAAAAATTTGTCTAAAATTTTCTGCAAGGATTATATTATAATTCTAAACAAGTATTTTCTTCGTTTTCTTTGTTCACCCTGAGGCGTATGCAAATGAATTTTAAAAAACTTGGTAAAGTTTTGTCGACAAAAAAAAAAACATAAAAATTTGGTCGACAGTGAGGGCCCTATGGGCCCAAAAACTTAAAAAACATCCATCGATCGGTCCAGCACCCATGCAAATGAGGCTCTAAGGGATACTTGTTAATACTTGTTTGTTTGCGGTGAATTAAAATTGAAGTACCAAAAATTTTGTTGCGTATCCCTTGGGACGTTGCAGTCAACACTAGCATTTTCAGCTGCTGTTGATCATTGATGTAGTAGCAATTTTGGTCAATATTTAAACATTGGGTTTTTACTTATGAAATCATACCAGTTTAGATAGAGCTTGACAAGACAAACCCAACGGTATCTCAACGAAGAGTGTTCGTTAATTCTAAGCCGAGTTATGAATTTTTTGGTGATGTAATTTAATACCAGGAAGTGCAATGATAACCTAAGAGATAAGGAAGAGTTTATCGCGGCCCTAAAATTGGAAGCTGAGAAATTCTGCCTTCTATTACTGTGGTTTGTTTATTTTTAAACGGACGACATAGTGCCATATATTGCGTCCGGGGCGGCGAGGCCTAACTTGACGTATTATTTATTTTTCGATAGGATGAGCTCCTGACCTAATTAACAATTTAAAATGGCTGCCAATTGTTTATTATTTGCCTTCTATTAATGTGGCTTGTTTATTTTTAAACGGACAACGTAGTGCCATGTGTGGGGCGGCGAGGCCTAACTTGACGTATTATTTATTTTTCGATAGGATGTACCTTGACCTAATTAACAATTAATGATCCTCCCTCTTAACAACATCTAGTTATTCTAAATGTTCAGGAAATGTGGCTGTGATTGTCAAAGGTAAAAGTAAAATTGATTCTGATTCTATCATCTATTCAGTTATCAGGTTGGGGTATCTTCATTGCACTCCGGACATGTCCATAGGTGCTCAGATTCTCCCCCCCCAGCATATGCATCAGCGTCCGGTGGCTAATAGTGCCAGTTCTGTGTTGGTTGACGAGGTGCTTTGTTTTCCCGATGTACCTCTCGCGACTGGTTGTGCCGATTCTTACTCCCAAGTCTTTCATCCTGGACAGCGATGTGGAATCACTGACGTCAAAGTCCTCTATTCTCGCCATATCTTTGAGGACGTTAATAACATCGGCACGATCCATGGGCTGGCCATCCACAGGCGGTGCAGAACCAGCCAGTTTATCAGCTTGTTCATTTCCCTCGACTCCCGCATGTCCCAGGACGAAGATGAAGGTGACTTTACGGACAACAGACTTCCGCAGCGACTCAGTCCACTGTCTACGTACAGATCCAGCTTCGACCTTCCGAATCATGCTCATTGAATCACTTAGTACACACACGTTAGTATAATGCTGTGATTCCAGCCATATGAAAGCCTGTGTAACTGCCATCACCTCCATCGTCATGCTGCTCGGTGGAGGTGATGGCAGTTACACAGGCTTTCATATGGCTGGAATCAAGCATTATATTCAATGAGCATGATTCGGAAGGTCGAAGCTGGATCTGTACGTAGACAGTGGATTGAGTCGCTGCAGAAGTCTGTTGTCTATCATCTATTGTGGGGTTAGATAAAAATGTCTCCAACAGACTATCATAATGTAAATAAAACAAAAAATGAAAGATGAAAAAATAAAAGTTACATTAGCATTGGTTGTGAATTTAAACCCAAAATTTAAAAAAAAAAACACAAAAAAACCTGTCTCACAGTATTTTATTTAAATCTGATTATTTATTTATGTACTATTGTACTGCTCTGCCTGAAAAAGAAAAAAGTATTCAAGTAATCCTTACATGTTGGTATAGACATGTCTGAAAACTGACTTTTAAAATAATTTTCAGACATGTCAAATGATGAAGAGAAGACTTTACAAACGGTACAGAACACTATTATGAATTAAACTTCTAATTCTAATCTATTCTGTTTAATTTTAGTAATTAAACTGACAGTTCAAATTATAAAATAAACAAAGGATCACATATAATAGTATAATAGTATTACTATACTATAGCGTGGGTGTCACCATAGATAGAATTTTGCAAAGTGGATGCGCTATTCAGAGTCCTATTCATTCTCATTATGACTGACTATGCTGCTATACTAAAAAATCTTTTTAGTAACGAAGGACGAATAGGGGGATGTTGCAACTCTGCACATTTATGTAAAATTGAAGGGGAAGTTCAAAAATGCAATAAAAAGTTAAGTTTTCTTTAATCTACAAGGAGTTATAAGTCAAATTACTTTACTATTCGTGAATATACTCCCAAAACTGCAATAGAAAATAGTTTCTCAGCATCAAAACTTTGGTGCTCAGCAGAAGGAACAATACTGAAAATATCAGAATAGTTTCCCCTTTCGTCGTACCACACTGCTTTCGTTTAATTGCCATCTTGATGTACATGGTCACAACCGGAAGTGAATCGTTGGTCTCAAGAAAAAGTACGGGAAATCATTAAAAAAAAAAAACCCACCCGAGAAAGTTCGATAACTCTGACATTGCTAGTACTAGGCAAGTGTTACGTTCAGTAGTTTGCCATTGCTTTCTGAATGACCGGCCCCCATACCTTTTTCGAAAAAACCAGCACCGCCATGTTTCGAACCCGGTTATACAGGCTCACAAACCGCGTTCACAAGCCCTTAGCCACAGACACATAGGGAGAGTTTATACATAGCTGAAGTATGAATAAACAGATACTTTATACTATACATAGCTGAAGTATGAATAAACGGATACTTTATACATAGCTGAAGTATGAATAAACGGATACTTTATACATAGTTGAAGTATGGCTCTTTAAATATCATGAATAATTTTCCAGATTGGTATCCCCAATAAAAATAATTGTGTCCCCAGGCGAGTTCAAGAATTGTTAACTTGCGTTTCTGTACTCTTACTGTTTACAGGCTTCCATCTTTGTTTACATTCAATCAATCAATCATATGCCATGCCGGAAAGCGTGGGCGGTCATGACTCGCCATTTCACTCGATCACCAGTGTCGTGGATCAGCTCAGTGTTCCTGTCTCGTCCATGCCATGTGGCCAAGCCATCCAGGTATTTTCCTCTCGGTCTTCCTCTTGGTCTGTTCCCTTCGGTCTTGCCAGTTGTTTACATTACCGACCTATTATTTCCTGCTTTTTATGTCCTCATAATTCCGGTCCAAGCTGACAGTAATATGTGTCGCCTCAAGAGAGACATGATTAGGCAATTCAAACATCAGGCTTTCGACTTACTGGCCTGATGAATTAACAAATAAACAAGGAAATGCTATGCATATAAAGTGCTGGAAAACCTGGTATATGTGAAGCAGGTTGAAAAGAGAGAGGAGAGAGATATATAACGAAGATAGTGTGAGAGACAGAGATATGAGAAAGATGTGTTGAAAGACATAAAAAAGTGATAACTTTTATATAATTTAAAGATAATAAAAGTGACAAAAAAGAAATAACTTCAATAAACACATATTTTTAAAAAATCAGTTCATAATTATAGTTCCTAATACTTGTTCATTAAAAAGTCGCTTTCACCCACTTAATTGCTGAAGAATAAAAAAAAAAATAGTGCCCGGCAGGGAATCGAACCTCGGGCTCCCGCGTATCAGGCGGAGACACTTACCACTGTGCTACTGAGGATACGATTTTGAATCAACAAACATATATAATATAGCTACTGGCATGTTCCGATGACGTCACATACTTTAAGTCACGTGACTTGGCAAATCACGTGACCAGCCGGGAAACTTCCACTATGAATAAAGGGATAATTTATTCATAGTCGGGGTATGAATAGTCACTTCGATATCAATAATAATATTGTTAAATAATTAATAAATAATTATTATTATTATATTATTATTATTATTAATAATATGGATCCAAAGAAAGCAAACAAATAAAAACTGTAAATTGAATCAAGTAATTAGACATGGATGATGAAGATTTTTTGGGCACATTATGAGAAGAAATAAACTTAAACTGGAAAACTGAAAAGATTGATGGGAAGAGAGGAAGGAGAAGGCAGAGAGATAAGTATCTAAGAATAAGATGGCTTGGCCACATGACAAAACAAAATTGAGTTACAAACACAAAGCTGATGCAAAACTGCTAATCATGTAAAATGGCGAACCATGACTGCCCACACTTATTGGTATGGCACATAATGATAGATCTAAAGTGGCAAGTCCCTATCTATGTGTTAAAAAATAGCCGTAGAATCATGACCAAAATCATCACAAAACACTGAGCTTTCTCTCCAGTTCTCTAAATGATCATATGTCTTATTAATGAAGATGATCAGCATAGCCTGTGCCATAGGAGTTGTGGAACTTTTTTATATTTGCGTATATGAATGTTGATGTGATGGGGTTCAGTTATGGGAGGCTCTATTCGCAATGGAATTGCGAATAGAAAAAAATTATATTCGCAATCGAATTGCGGGAAGTAACAAACACGTCACAGCGTCTGCTCACTAGTCAAGTTTAGTTTGGGCCATTAAGAAGTCTAAGAAGGTGGTTAACTGAAATAGGAATGTTCACTGTTGCGAGTTTAATTCTGCCAAATTCTCCGTATTTTTAAATGAATCACTCAATCGTTCTTTTGGCATCCCGTTTTATATTTACATTACGTTAGTCCTGTTTAAATATCAAGAATAATTTTTCAGAACAGGTATCCCCAATACCAATAACGATCCCTACAAATAATTCTGTCCCCAGGCGAGTTCAAGAATTGTTAACTTTCGTTTCTGTACACTTACTGTTACCAGGCATCCATGTTTGTTTACGTTACTGACCTACTATTTATGGCCTGATAATATCGTAGCAGTGATGATTCTCTTAATTTGACACTTTTTATGGCCTCCAGTAATATGCTTCGCCTCAGAGAGACATGATTAAGCAATTCAAACATCAGGCTTTCCACTGACTGGCCTCATGAATTAATAAATAAACAAGGATAAGGAAATGCTACGCATATAAAGTGCAGGAAAATCTGGTATATATGAAACAGATGGAAAAGAGAGAGGAGAGAGATAGATAACGAAGATAGTGTGAGAGACAGAGATATGAGAAAGATGTATTGAAAGACATTAAAGAGTGGTAAAGACAAAAAAGAGAGAGGTGAGAGATCGAGACTTAGAGAGAGAGAGAAGAACTCGTGTTCGGGTGGCTAAGCTCCTTTCCCAAGACAACAAAAGTAGAGGACAGAAAGACAAGTGCGCAGGTTCTTGTGCAGCAAGATAAACAACACCTAATACACAAAATCCGTAGAAAACATATGCCTAAAGCGAAATCATCAGACTAGCATTGGTGTCACCTAATTCCTGAAAATGAAAAAAAAACAAAAATGTTGCCTCCCTGGCGGGAAATTGATCCTCGAGCTCCCGTGTACCAGGTGGAGACACTAACCACTATGCTACTGAGGACACGTTAATAGATCAACAAAATATTGTAATATGGAAACACGCATAGGAATAGTCACGTGACCTACTTCCATTGCGAATATAATTTTTTTTCTATTCGCAATTCCATTGCGAATAGTCACTCCATTCAGTTATTCTTGGGGTGAGGTCTTATTTATTGTAAGGACAAATGGAAACTGTTTAAAAACTATTTTTGTAGCATTTCCTCACTTTGAACTCAAGTGTAGTCCCTAGACAGGCTACTACTTCTGGAACATTGGACTGAATTTTGCGTGTGGATTAACTTATCCCTAATACAAGTGTCCCTTACATCAAGCAAACCCACTCCGACTTCTGAGGTACTTGGAATTTATGTCCCCAAGTCAAATAAGAGAAGTTAACATTTTATTCCAGCTGATGGGTTTAGGGTTGACACCCGCTCCTTGGCATCAGCACATTTTAATGGTTATGGTGATGAGATAAAGACTTCTGGGATGGGGAGAAGAATTAGGCCAAACAGAGTATCCATATCTGGAAAGACTGGCTCAGAATGGAGTGAGTAGAGGCTCTGGATAATATTCAAAGCATAGAGAAAAAGTCAGGTTGACTCTTATTATTGTATTGCTACTGGAATAATAAGTATAGGAACTCTTTTGCAGATTTTGAAGAGGGGCAGAGCATGAATGAGAATGTCACGTGTGAAGTGATCTAGATTCTTAAATTAAGCATTACCGGGATGGTTAACCCGGTCAACAAATGCCCGCAGAAGTCGGATGTTTCGGCCTAACGGCGCAAGAACGCAGCTTTGCTGTAAACAGGCACAACGCAATCACATCCGGAAAAAAAACTCTAGATGAACGAAGAAGAAGAAATTAAGCATTAAATTATTCATTAAAACTAGAGGTTCTTTAGGAATGCTTTGATTATTTCATCACATTATTGTTTACTTTATACATTCTTTTGTTTCATAGACAGCGAAACAGTTTACATGTATTTAAGACTCATTATTCTTTTTAACATATTATTTAGTAGTAAATTGTAAATATGCATCTTTCAGCTAATGTTTGAAACAAATATCAGTCATAGGGCCTTGACCAAAAACATCAGTCATTGGTGGTCATTGAACATATCTTATTCTCAAAATTTGTTTTAGAGAGATTTGTTCCTGTTTCAATATCCCTTCTACATACATTTGATCATTAACCATTTAGTAAAGACAGTCAATAAGAAACTTAAAATTTTCAAAATCATTGACCATTCAGCTCAGTTTTATCTGAATAAATTTATCAAAAATTGTTGCAGTGAGATCGAGTTCCTCTAAAAGTACTGGAGAGTTTTGGTCAGAGACCATAACTTTATGAAGGGAAAATCCCAACTGCACCTCCCCGTGGTAGAGGATGGAAACACACCACGGTGTGGCTAACACAGCTCTGGGGACCGAGTATCCACCGGAATAAGTGGACAACTCTGCACCTGAGCAGGGCAGGGCACTCACTTGTCCTTACAGTCGGAAATGGCTGTCAAAGGCAGAGTTAAAAGACCACCGTGTGAATGTGGAAGGCAAGGGGAAACCACCACATTATCTTCCCAAGACTTCATAGCAAAACATAAATCAAAGTTAGTGAAAGACGTTAATGGCTGTCTTAGGGCATCCTCGTCCGGTAGGGACAGTCATGAGCCACAGGTGACACCAGACCGTCATCCAGCTACTGATGGCAAAATCATAACTAAAATAAATAAATTTAGAGTAGGAACATGGAATGTTAGGACATTAAATGAGCTAGGAAAGTTGACCAATGTTCTAAGAGAGATGGATAGCATGAATATGAATATACTAGGCGTTAGTGAGATGAGATGGAAGGGATCGGGCAAAATTATAGCTGACAATCACACAATAATTTATTCTGGAGGGAAAACACATGAAAAAGGTGTAGGAATAATATTAGACGAAAAAACAGCCAAGTCAATTAATGGATACTGGTGTATTTCAGATAGAGTTATTATGGTAAAAATCAAAGGCAAACCAATAGACATAAATATTATACAAGTATATGCACCAACAGCAAGCAGTAGTGATGAAGAAATACAACACTTTTACGACGAAATAGAAATGGCGATGGCTCAAATTGGATCACAAGAAATAAAAATAATACTTGGTGATTTTAATGCAAAAGTAGGAAAGGGAAAAATGGAGGATGTAGTGGGGAATTATGGTTTAGGTACAAGAAATGAAAGAGGGGAAATGCTAATAGAATGGGCAAATATCAATGAGATGATAATTGGAAACACATGGTTTAAACACCATAAAAGACGACTGTACACATGGATAAGCCCTGATAAGAAAATACGCAACCAAATTGACTACATACTAATTAATAAAAGATTTAGAAATGCTTTAATTAATGTAAAGACAATGCCTGGTGCTGACTGTAATAGTGATCATGTACCACTATGTGGACAAATAAAAGTAAGATTAAAGAGAGGGAAAAAAAATGGTTAAGAACATGAGACTTAATAAAGAGGTTCTGAAAATAGATAAAGAAATGCAAGAACAATACAGAGTGACTGTGAAAAATAGGTACAATGCAATAACTAAAATACAGAGTATAGATGAACAATGGGAAATGTTAAGGGACTCCATTCATCAAACTAGCAAAGAAGTATTACCGGAGAGAGGCAAAATAGCTAAGAAAAAATGGATGAATGAAGATATCTTAAAACTGATGGACAAAAGAAAACAGAGTAAAAATGACAAACAAGAATACGCTAAGATAAATAAAGAAATAAAAGATAAATGTGGGAAGGCTAAAGAAAGTTGGTTAAACGAGCAATGCAAAAAAATTGAATTAAATTCCATTAAAGATACAAAAAATATGCACAGAAAAATCAGTGAGCTTACAGGAAGAAAAATAAGAATAAATACAGGGTGTTTGAAATCAAAAACAGGAAAGATAATATTAGAGGAAGATGCTATAATGAAGAGGTGGAATGAGTATATAAGAGAATTATATGAAGGAGAAAGGGGAGAATTAACAGAAGATAGTAACTTAGAAGGTCCACCTATTCTGAAAGAAGAAGTCGCTGACGCTATGAAACGTATGAAGAAAGGAAAAACAGCTGGGCCAGATGAAATCACAATAGAAGAATTAGAAGTATTGGGAGAATTTGGAGTAGATATGTTAACCAAAATGTTGAATGATATTTACAGCAGTGGATATTTACCCAGTGATATGCTGAAATCTTTATTTATAGCTATACCAAAAAGACCAGGAGCAATTGATTGTGAAGATTTTCGTACAATTAACCTTATAAACCATATCACTAAGCTTCTACTCAGAATCATAATGAGAAGAATCAAAAATAAAATAAAAATGGAAATTAGTGAAGAACAGTATGGATTTGTGGAAGGAAAGGGCACAAACAATGCAACTTATACATTACGGACACTAATAGAAAGGTCAATAGAGAAACAGAGAGACATATATTTGTGCTTCATAGATTATACTAAGGCATTTGATAAAGTAAAACATGATGAACTGATTAAAATGTTGGAAGATATCAACATTGATGGAAAAGATTTAAGAATAATAAAGAATGTTTACTGGAACCAAGTAGCAGCAATTAAAATGGGAAATAAAGAGGGTAGTTACGAACGGATAAAGCTAGGAGTACGACAAGGGTGTGTCTTGTCACCAGATCTTTTCTCCCTGTATAGCGAAGTAATAATGAGAGAGATCAAAGAGATGCCAGGAATACTAGTTGGAGGTTATAATATAAATAATATACGCTATGCAGATGACACAGTATTGGTGGCGGATAATTCAACAGACCTACAACAATTATTAGACGTTGTAGTAACAGAGAGTGCAAGGAAAGGACTCTCCTTGAATATCAAGAAAACAGTAACAATGGTAATATCAAAGAAAATGGTGACACCAAAATGTGACATAGAAATAGAAGGGAAAATCCTTAACCAAGTTGATAATTTTAGATACCTAGGGGCATTTATAACATCAGATGGAAGATGTACAACAGAGATTAGGAGTAGAATAGGGCAGGCAAAAGCCGCTTTTCAGAAAATGAAGAGTATCTTATGCAATAAGTCACTATCACTGAATGTAAGAAAGAGAGTGCTGAAATGCTATGTAGAACCAGTTTTGCTGTATGGCAGTGAATCTTGGAACGTAAATGAACAAATTAAGAAGAAATTAGAAGCAACAGAGATGTGGTTCCTGAGACGAATGTTGTGAATTCCTTGGACTGCCAGAGTAACTAACGACGACTGCCTGAAACAGGCTAATGAAACTAGAACATTATATACAACAATAAGACAGAGACAAACATCTTTCTTCGGTCACGTGATGAGAAGAGAGGCATTGGAGAACATCGTAACAACTGGAAAGATCGAGGGGAAGAGAGGCAGAGGTAGACCAAGAGAAGTGATGCTGGATGGATTGAGACGGTGGCATGGAGGAATATCAGCACCAGAGTTGATCCAGAAAACCAAAGACCGAGATCTATGGAGAGCCATGAACGCCTACGCCAGCCGGCACGGCACTTGATGATGATGATGATGAGATCGATTACATAGATAAGGGTTAAAAAAAGAAGAAGAAGGGAAGTCCTGTGTCAAAATTGTGCTATTTTTCTTTGCTTGACACTTTTTAGGATAGTCACTTGACTTATTACTTTATATTGTTCTTTGTTTTCCTTTTGTAATGTTTCCATATATTTGTGTGTGGTTGTGTGTGTATGAGATAGAGGCTGAGGGAGGGAGGGGAGAGAGAGTTAGCTAGCTAGTTTACTGTCACATTACAGTTGAACATGCTATGTTTCAGGTGTGAATAATAAAAGCTTCAGCCATGGATGTGGAGCTCCAAGCCACGTGTAGCTCCCTAGGATTTCATGAGGGAAATGAGTACATCAAGGAGCCAGATTGTTTAGGTATTGAAAAAAATCATTTAGGTATTATCCTTGAAGAAGAAATCATTTAGGTATTGTTCTTAAAGAAGAAATTATGTAGGTATTATGCTTGAAGAAAAATCATTTAGATATTATCATTTAAGAACATATTTACATTTAAGAACATTTACATATCCTTGAAGAAGAAATCATTTAGATATTATCCTTGAAGAAGAAATCTTTTAGATATTATCCTTGAAGAAGAAATCATTTAGGTATTATCCTTGAAGAAGAAATCATTTTTATCCTTGAAGAAGAAATGATTTAAATATTTTATTTCAAGAAATAATTTAAGTGTTTTACTTCAAGATGTCATTTAAGTATTTTACTTCAAGAAATCATTTAGGTATCTTACTTGAACAAGCACAAGACGTTTATCATATTATGGACAGACCAGAACAACTCAATATTGTACCTCAGGCAGGACAGTTGATTATGCAACCACATGTATACACAAACAACCTTTAGATTGACAAATCAGCCATGTGCACTTGTGGATTGGCACCCCAGACCGCAGAACACATACTGCCCTGAATACGACATATCGAGGCAAACTTCTGGCTTAGAGAAACAACAATGGAAGCTAAACTTTACGGACTAGTTAGTTAATCACGGTTTTAACATCACAGCAACGGGTCGTCACCATTAGGCTCTGTTCCTGTGCCAGTGAATATCACATAAAATGTTCCTCACTGCCCCATGTGAAATGTGGAAAAGGCAGGAGTCTCGACAAACAACAGCCTGCTCAGGTACACTGTGCATAATGCCACCGCCAGAATGTCACCACAAAATTCCTCTACGAAACATACAGTTCATCCTTGATGGAAGTGGCAGTCACTTTCCCAACCAGATGTTCACCTACAAAGCTTCGATGTTACTAGATGATGTTGTTCCATTTCTAGATGTTCTCTAGCCAGCCATGCCATTTTTTCTCCGAAATGCAGTTCACGTAACAAAACAACCTCGGACAGATGTAAAAGCATTTCACTGTACATAATGCCAACACAAAAGTCCTCTACAAAACATACAGTTCATCCTTGATGGAAGCGGCAGACACTTTCCCAACCAGATGTTCGCCTACAAAGTCTCAATATTTCTAGATGTTCAGTTTCTAGATGTTTTTAACCAGTCACACCATTTTTTCTCCAAAATGCAGTTCACGCAACAAAATAACCTCGAACAGATGTAAAAAACATTTCACTGTACATAATGCCGTTGTCAGAATGCCAACACAAAAGTCCTCCAAGAAAATATAGTTCATCATCGATGGAAATGACAGTCACTAGAAGACACGTTTTTGCATAAGGCAAAAAACCGGTCACTTCTGCGACACAACCAGCCGCCATACATGCAGATATTTCTAGATGTTGTTCCATTTCTAGATGTTTTCTAGCCAGCTACGCCATTTTTCGAGCATGCAGTTCACGTCACAACAGCTCGGAAAGATGTAAAAAAACATTTCACTGTACATAATGCCGTCTCCAGAATGCTAAAACAACAGTCCTTCACGAAAAGACAATTCATCGTCAAAGGAAGCGGCAGTCACCAGAAGACCAGCAGCCACACATTTCTGCATAAGGCACAAAAACCGGTCAATTCTGGAACATAGCCAGCCGCCATTGCTCTGAACATGCAGTTCATGCTCCATAACCTCGGGCAGATTTAAAAGCATTTCACACAAAATTCACAGCTCACAGCGTCGCGCCACACATTCAACCCAGTAGCAGGGCGACGGAACCATGAACCAGTCCAACATGAGGAAAATGCGAATGCAAACGGTAGTCACGAGCATAAACACTCCAGAGGCCTTAACCGTTTCACTGCCTATCCTCCATGTTTATGACCGGAAAACGGACTGCTGAGTGAATTTTAAAAAAAGACAGTGAGGTTTATAAAAAACATTTAAGTCATAGACAATCTATTTCAAGTCAATGAAAGAAGTACCTAAGAGGAAATGAACAGGCTGATAGGCTTGCAGGTGAGGATACTGTGAACTAGGCTGATAAACAGTGCCCTCAGAGAGGCAGGGCAAATACATGAATCAAGTACTGACTGAATTGGCAACCTTGACCAGACTGCAACAACATCTTGTCGAAAGAGGTGAAGCTAGACAACAGCGCCATGTAGAGGACCAAAGAAGAATAGTCGACCAACACAGAACTGGTGTTGTCAGCCGCTACATGTTGAGGGAGATACAGAGGAGGGAATCTGAGAACTTATGGGCTGAATGGTTTGATGTGCAGTGAGAATAATCTGTCGACTAACTAACATCTTCATAAGTGCTCCATTCTCCTTCCAAAATAGATCAGATACGGGGAATCTCTTCTAGCTAACCTGCTGATGATGAAGTAAAAATAAATGTTTTGACACCTGTACAGCCCAGGTCAATATTTATGATATGTCTTTATGTGAACTTGAATCCCTGGCCACTGGGATGGCAGGCATGCATGCTAGTCGTAGTGTTACCATGGCTCCAGACTGCTTTGGTAGGTGGTCTTTATACCTGAGTCCGAAAAAACTCTCCCGGCAGAAGGCATCAATAGTGCAAATTGCTGTAATGATACTTGGGTATCACCTTTGACAGGTGTTTGTCTTTTAAGGATCATGTGAAGGCTTTGGTGGTGAAGGCTGGTAGGGGACTTAATGCATTGAGGGCTATGGCGGCAACCGGGGTAGATCAGAGGATGCTGTACAGGCTCTTTCAGCAGTTAATAATTTCTGTCATTGAGTATGGTTTGGGGCTGCTGACAGTATCAAAGAGCCAACTTGAAAGGTTGGAGCGCATATAGAATGCTGCCATGTGGTTAATCCTGGGGTGCACAAAGGACAATCAATTATATGCATGAGGCATATCCTGGCGCTACCAACAATGATGGATAGGCATAATATCCTTCAGGCCAAATGGTACCTGAGAGTTGCCGCAGACATGGATCACCCGCTGCATGCAGCAATGGATATGGTTAAGGGTCATAGACTAAAAGGAGGCAGGTCCTGGATGGCACAGTCAGAACTTTCTATACGTCAGGTGTGTGATCTAGAGACCATCAATCGTGAAAGAGAGTGGGTTGAAGTTCTGGAAGACATGATGGACTGGCACAATGTAATAATAACACTGGGTCGTGAGTGCAGAGAATGGGCAGCGGGCCGCACAGAGTTTGAAGTGCAACAGCTGATCCAGAGCAACACACATCAAGGTGACATAGTCATCTACACCGATGGGTCAGTGGTGAGAAACAGATGTAGTGGCTGGGGCTTTATTGCAAAGGCTAATGGATGAGTCTTGAAAAAGGAGAGCCTGGCATATGAGACTACGACCTCCAGCATGAGAATGGAGGTGGAGGCAGTAACAGCGGCATTCCGGTGGCTAGAGGAGACTACTGCAACACATGTTGTATTCATTATGGGATTCAATGAGTATGCTTAGCAAGGTGGAGAAAGGAATGTTTTGTGTGGAATGGCTCTCGTCGCTTCAGAGGTCACAGATTGTGAGAATTGTATGGATATTTTGCCCTGGCCTTGCGCGTGTACGGGGGAATGAACAGGCTGATAGGCTAGAAGGGAATGCACCTCTTGGTGGTATTTTGCCTATGGACAAGGGGGAGGTGGTCGTGCGCTTGTGGTACCAGGTGGAGAAGGCGGAGGAACAGATTGAGAACCCATATGTGGAAATAATGAGATTGCGGGGGATCAGCAGGGGTTCTGGAAGAATCTCAAAACAGAGGGAAGACCAGGAGAACTTTTAATGAGATAGCGGTGGGAACGATTAGTAGTATGACTCTTCGCTGGCTGTTGAACGAGGGGACAGAGCACGTATGGGAATGTCCTGAGTGCAGTGATGTCGGTTCTTAACTCAACTCAACTCAACACATTGCTGTAATGATAGAGTAGTGCATACTTGCAGTACACTAATATATTGTGCGTGACACTTGACTTGTTTGGAAATCACAAGGAGTAGGCCATAACATAACTGCCCTGTCAAAATTGTAAGGAATGAAAGCCTACCCACCGGTAGATAGAACCCATTACCTTTATAAATCTGTCTAGAGGAAACCAACCTTACTCAGATGCATGCTGAATTCAGAGACACGCACCCGTGGATAGACAAATCCAGAGTGCCGGTCACCATGGCATCTGGAAATGTTTTTACTTGGCGCTGAATTTTTACTTGTTTTTAATTTAGTCTACTTGCAAAAAAAAAAAAAAACGATCTGGCTTCTGAATTATGTTTGATCATTTTCTACCTCTGTACTGACCTTTGAGGTGCATAAATCGATGTGACACACTCACCTTAAAAGCGGAACGAAGAAGAGGGTTTCTTGGTTCTTTGGCTGAGGTTTCTCTGGTACCGTGTTATGTCCTGCACTCTTTTCTGTCATGATTCCTCCCAATGTTGGTTCTCCATTGGTCTAACTGCTTACAAACCAACCCACTTCACAAGATAAACAAGATCTGATAGTGTCTTGGGTCACAACATGGCCTCGCTGCAGCTGGGACATTAAGGTGGGTGGCTCGGATCTCTTTCATAATTTGAGACAGTCTTGAAAATAACCATTGCGTTTTGGGGAACCTTTTGATTTAGTGAGGAATAGACAAGAAAGAGTGGTAGTAGGCTCACTTAAAATGGATGTAACTTATGTTTGGGGTTGGTGCAGGCCAGAACATATTTCATGCATTGATGGTATTATGTCTCAATCTTGAAGGAGACCTCAAACTGCTGCAAACGGGGAGATATCCCTGGATTCTTGGACACCCGCAGCTGACCTACTGACCCGCACATTGTATCCCAAGATCTTTCTTCACAGAAAACATTAAAACATGATCACTGCAAGGTGTTGTCATGAACATATTTTTATGGGAGAGGTTGTCTGTTAAAAGTTAATGAGCAAACAGTAACTTCCGTAACTATAACTGCATGTTGGATGTGAGGACTGTGCATCTGTTTATGTAGCTGGGACATTGGGGCTCAGACCAAAATGAATTCCTAGGCTGTGGTTGGTTAAAAGAGGGAAAGATAACATCAAGAAACAGATGAATAACAGTCTATCTGTTTACCATAAGAGAGAAAGAGAGAGGATTCTGTGCAGCTAACTTTGATTGCGGAGACAGCATTCAATTGATTGATGAATTGACTGACTGCTCTAAAAGAAAAAAAACATTTCTAACATTGTTTTAAAAATTAGATCTGTGAACAAAATAGCCTCTCTGTATAAGATTAATTAATTTTGAGAAAAAACATATTCTAATATATAGTAAACGATCAGCATTGTAATGCTTTCATGTGATAATCTATAATATTCACAGTTTTAGAAGACAAGTAGAAACCACTGCATTCATTTCCTTAGGATAAGTATGAGCTGTCACAAAGGTAGATTTATGGTGGAGTGACAGTCTCAAATAGCAGCTGTAACTTACATATTTTTTGCACACCACAGCTGTGCCTGCGTGTTTCTGGGGCCCTTAAGGAATGCAAAGAATAGTGGCACTGTAACCTGCCATGCATGCCATAAGAGGCAACTAAGAACTGTTGGCATGAGACGGAGTACCTTATCCTGTAGAAAGCTGCAAAATCCACCTAATCTTGAGCAAGTTTACAAAAGACTTAGCATTGGTTGGCTGAAGGCCTATGATAGATTGGGAGAAGAAGAAGAAACCACAGTTGGGGTAGCCACAGTAGTGCAGTGGCTTGCCCGCTAGCCTGGTGATCTGATGGTTGTGTGTTCAAATCCCCTATAAAGCAGGAATTCTTTTCTGTAACCTTAGCTCCCAGGTTGACCCAGCAAAAATAGGTACCAGGACATTTCTGGGAAGCAAGGGAGGCCGGTATGATGACATCATCCATCGTGTGCTGATCGGAGTAAAATATTGGGCCAGTACCAATACAGCCAACACGACTTATGTGAGAAATAGCTTATTTGCTTTACTTACACTATAGTTGTCATGCTTCCTAAGTGATTTGCTGATCATATTGAAATTTGTTTTGTAACTCGTTTAAATGAGTATTGTTTTCTTATTATATCTTTCAGAAACTGTAAAAGATTTGATTCGTTTTCTGCGCCGTGACAGTGACACATGTGACATTCGTCGACAGCTGGGCCATGCACAAATTCTGCAGAATGATCTCATCCCTATGGTTATATTTTACCATGAAGATAAGACTTTGTTTGACACTGTCATTAAGTAAGTTAGCAATTTTCATCCATTCTCATAAGCATGTTAGATGAAGACAACTGATTAAGTTTGCTGATCCATGATTTTAGTTTACGTTCTTGAACTTCTCGTTCGCCCACCTGCCGGCCCATTGGTTCTGGATTAGTACCCTACTCAAGGGAAGCCTCGGTAGCTTAGTGGCTTGACACTAGCTTTCTGACCAGGAGGTCATGGGTTCGATTTGCAGCTTGGCTAATTCAGATTTTTCATAATTGACCCAGTGCTCCCAGGTCAACCCAGCCTGAGATAGGTACCAAGAATGTCTTAGAAAGTAAAGGCGGCCGACGAAATAGTGACCTCATGACCCACCTAGTTCCGATTGGTCAATAAAAATATGGGTCTAGCACCACACGCCCAACCCGCTTAAAGACGTGTCAATTCTTGACTTACCCTCGCCAGTGCTATGGAGTTCGTGCACTGAGCTGAGATTCTCCGGACTCAGTCTTGAGTTAGGAGTAGAACAGAGTACTTATGGGTTACACCCGTGTGCTGTGATGTTGATCCGTCGACTAAATTACTTACCCTACTCAATGCTGGACTGTTTTGGGGCCGTGTGCTTCTAGGGTTAAAACAGAAAGAAGTATCCTTTCAATATGCCTTGCGGTATGTCAGGCAAACAGTGCCAGCCCTCGGGACCTTTTGATCACAAGTCTCAGATCACATTTATGTACACATTTTACATAGTGAGTTTTGCAATCACTCTCTTATATTGATAGTATTCTCCTGTCCCTGCAGACTGATGGTCAACTTGACGCAGCCTGTACTCACCTGCTTCAATAATGAGATTCCAGATGAGAAGACTTTGCGAAATTATTGTCTAGAGGTCGAAGGTTACTTACAGGATTACAAAGAGGTATGTTTCTTAACTGGGTTTGCTTTGTTAAATTCTTTATTCTATTTAGTGAGTCTTTTAGCTATGTATCTGGGTTTTGACATTTCCCCAGATTCATTTAACTATATAAGGGTAATCTTTTAATCTCTCTTGTTGGCATCTGTGGCTTAGGGGTGGTGAACACACGTTCACAATCCTGACATACCTGGTTCAATGTCAGCCTCAGCTGATCTATAAGCACAATGATTTGAACGTCAGCCGTTCAGAAAGCAATAGCTGACCACTAACAGTAAAATTGCCTGAAAATCACAAACAACCAATAAATACTGGGGTTGACTGTAACATCCAGTGAAGGACACACAACCGACCTTTAAACTGGCTGAATTTATTCATCATATTCATCAGAAAGCCTGCCTCTGAAATCAGAGTGGCTTCACCTGATGTCGAGGGAAACTTGTAATAGGGAAAGCTAATCCACATGCAAAATTCAGTCCACTGCTACACTAAATAACATAGACTATGCTTGAGTTAAAAGCCAGTGAGTGTCCAAAAAAAAAATCAGAAATCCTTGTATGTAATTATAAGTGTAAAACAACAAGAACAGCCCAAACTATGAAAGTTAGGAGTATTAGAATCGTTCCAGTCAAGACCATGTTATCATACAGTGCCTCCAAACTGGCCCCAACAGAATAATATGCCATTATCAAGATCAGTGCTATGTCTGTGCCATTGTGTTGTGTTTGTCCATCAAGAATGATGATGACCATTCATTTCATCCAGTGGGGTTTAAAGTATGGAGCCGTGAGTTCTAAGATGGCTGATAAGGCCTATTTTGGCTTGAAATGTTCTTTGACAATGTGGACAAAGAATGCTTGACGTTTCTGGAGGAGGATTTCCTGCAGTGGTTTTTCTGTTCTGTCTTTTCTTCACAGCTCTTGCAATCGTGGTTGCCTCACAAATGACTGCATCCTTGCGTAATGATGCACGCCACGAATTTAGGTCTCTGGCTGCAGTCTCCCAGGTGTCATGATGAATTCCAAAAGCATTCAGTGAGATTTTCAGTGTCTTTAAAGCGTTTCCTCTGGCCGCCTTGGGAGCGTTTACCACAACGCAACTCGCCGTAAAAAATTCGTTTAGGGAGCCTGTGATCTGGCATGCGAGTCAAGTGACCAGCCCAGCAAATCTGATTCTTCATTAGTAGAATGTGGATACTGGGCATGGATGCTCTTTCTAGGACTTCAGTGTCTGGGATCTTGTCTTGCCATTTAATCTTCAGTAACTTCCTAAGGCAGACTGTGGAAGTGGTTTAATTTCCTAGCGTGTCGCTGATAAACAGTCCAGGTTTTACAAGCGTATAGCAGTGTGGATAATACAACTGCTTTATAGACTTTCAGCTTTGTTTGCAGGCTTATTCCATTTCTGTCCCATACATTCTTGTACAGTCTGCCGAAGGCCGTCTGTGCCATAGAGACCCAGCAAATATGACAGTTGAGGATGTCCTCCAAGACAGTCTGAGAGGGAAGGATGTTGCTGTTGGGTGTGAGGCGACTGTAATTGGCTCCCTATTGTTAGGAGTGAGAGTGTAGATGGTTCTAGGAGTGAGTAAACAAACCTACAACACTAATTAACATCTTCAGTTATGAATTGATAATTACAAATTAGTATGAATGAGTTAACAGGCATTGACATCATATCTGGTAATGATGATAACTTGGAAACTGGAGTGAATCGTTCAAGACATTGTCCAGGCTTCAAAAACAATGTTTATTGTACAATCAAATTGAGGTGATGAGTATGATGTCATTCTGCTACATTCTCTATTCTACAGCTCTTCATTTTGCTCCTTCACTTCTCTTAAGAACATGGTGTATTTAACTATTTCATTATGATTTGACAGAGTTCCATAATACACCACTTGTAACATAACATCACATGAAACAAAATCACAGTAGTATTTGCAGTTTTGTTCGATCTTCATTTGAGTAAATTTATTTTTAACTGTATTTTCAGGCATTTGTCAACGAGGACTTGTTTAATGTTCTTGCTGGGAAAATGCAAGATATTTTAAAGCTTGTAAGTGATTTAGTTAAATAATAATAGTCTCTGGTCACCCTTGTAAAAGTTTCCACAACCTAGGTGAAGCGCTGAGAAGCTATATCTTGAGTGCCATGTGACATCGAACGAACAAACTTTATTTTCTAACAGTCACAAATTGGGCACACAGGCCCGTCTTACATTCGGCCCTTCCTGTCACTTGTTGATTATACATCAATTATCTATTGTGCATGTTACATTCATGACATTGTGTCCAAAATGTTTAATTGGTCAAGAAGAACAGAAAGTTGCTTCTCTCTTAGATTTCTAAGGTGGAAAATCTGCTCCAACCACACTGCTGTGGCTTGCAGGTATATATGCCCACAACAAATCTACCTTGTACAAAATCACAGGAAACATGGACGGTGCTGTGGATATTTGTCCAAGGCTAGTGCTCTGCCTGGAAGCTGCAGCTCTTCATGATCACCAAGTCACTATATAAGACCCAGATCCTGGAACATTGTACTATGTGAGCCGCTAGTACCATACTGAGGAATGGAACTGCTCTTTGCAGAGAAATCACAGACTACATCCAGCTGGCATCTAAGGTGCAGAACGTTACAAGTTGGTTTCAGGGAATTTCAAAAATTGAGCTGGTATTTTCTAAGGGTATCATTGGGTGGCAGTTACATGAGTGCCCACGCAACTGTTGAATTGAAGGCTTATATTCAGAAGTGAGACTGAGCAGCAATGTGCAGGATGTAATGATTCCTTGTGTGAGCTCAGAACCAGAAAGTCATGTGTCTGCTCTTTATTTATGGAAACCTCCTTGGAAGGTGGGGAATACCAGTGTGTGGTTCCTACCTCCCCATGAGAGGTGAACAGCATTCTGGATGAGCTTGTTGGGGTACGCCTGCTCTAGATAGAATGGACGCAAATCATATCACATTGAGGCAGCGGAACATCCTCAAATATTATTTGGAAAAGTTAACCCGATTGACAAATGCCACCAATAAGTTGGATGTGTCAGTTAAAACATGCAAATATTGCAGCTATGTTGTAACCACGCACATTATAAATGTCCATCAATAAATTAAAATGTTGGATGAACACAAGAAGGAGTAGATCCTTGTGAAGACTGAGCAGTATGTGAACATAAGTATGTCACATGTACAGAACTGTCTTTCAAATAGTCATAACCTTTGTTTTCTTCTTGTTTATTTAACTGACATTTCTTTTGTTCTCTACCCTTGTTTTTGTCTTTCAGTGTCAGGTTAAGAATAGAGGCTTGAGTCTTATACTCCTTTCTCAGACACTATTCTAAGAAATCTAGTGCTGTCTTTATTACTGTAAATGTTTTCTTTCTGGATTTGTATATTTTAAAAATTAACTCAAGTCTGTGACCCTTCGATTACTTAATCATTAACTGTTACTTTGGGCTACTTTTCCCGTTATTCAGTCTTAATAAAAAAAAAATTTTAACACAATTCTTTCTTTTGGATACAAAGAAATTATGTTTATAATAGCAACCATCCCTGTTTTGATGTATGTTTTGAAGGATTCTGAGAGGTATTCCAGAGTTTGCACTATTTTACATACATGCCGTTTATAGATTGTTATGGTTTCCATTTTTTTTTCTAAAAACAAAATATAACTGAAATTCCATAAAGTGAATATTTTGCATATTGATGATAAAAGCTCTGTAACAGTTCTATTACTCTGGCCAATTCAGCCACAATGAAATAATCAAAATATCTTCTGTTTTGGGACATTTGCTATCTTGTTCTTCAGGCGCAGAAACACAAAGATGATAAAATTGCTTGTGGTTATTCAGCTAAAGTTACGCCATGGTTGCTTCTACATGAACATTCCCAGGGACATATGACCTGAAGTTTAGACCTCTCCCCCCCCCCCCCCCCCCACCACCACCACCACCACCACCACCACCACCAAAAGAGTCCTTAGCACAAACTTGCTGTGGGTATGTTATGTGTTAGCACCATCAAATTTTTTTGTTGGCTTGAGTATGCGAAGGGATAGATGGCCATTCTTTCTCTCCTGTAGCCAACGGTCAGCTGACATCAAACCCCTGTCCTACCTGGCTCATGTTATTTTCAGTGTAGTGTCCATTACCATTACACAGGCTTGCCTGCTTCTTGTGGCAGCAGTATTATGTTTTCTGAAGAAAGATTTCGTTCCAGATAAATTCTGTTTCAACAGTTTGACAACAGAGAGTAGGGCATATCTGATGAGAGTAATGTGACAATAATAAGAAATGTGATCTTGTTGCAGGACTGGGACGACCGTAGAGAAGAAGACAAGTTGCAACTGGAACGTCTGTTTGTGCTGATTCGAAATGTCCTCATGATCCCGCCCAATTATGACCGTGAGAAGGTATGTTCATTAATGGTGTTTTATTGAGCAAAATATACACTGTATATAGGGAGACAATCAGTGTCCTCATGATCCCACCCAATTATGACCGTGAGAAGGTATGTTCATTAATGGTGTTTTATTGAGCAAAATATACACTGTATATAGGGAGACAACCAGTGTCCTCATGTCTTGCGTGAGACTGACATCTGCACATTATAATTTGCTGCCACTTATACTGCTATTGGCGGCCCCATTAGTGTAGTTGATAGGCGGCTACATTCATAATGTGATGAGTGGTCACACAAGGATTCGACAAACGCTTTCTTCATCTGCCAACATAGGAAAAGACTTAACTGCCTATTCCTCTGTGCAATTCAACCCTATAAAATGATGGTCCAATCTCATTACAAACACACAGCAGGTTCCGTCTTCAGAACATGTTTTAAGAAAAATAATGTTTGGTGCTTATGATTAGGCTGGTTATTGCCATGCAAACATATCCATTTGCAGGGATATGGGTTAGAAAGATTGATGTTCTTGCTGGGAAAATTCAAGATATTTTACAGCTTGTAAGTGTTTGAATTAAATGATAGTCTCATCTACAGTCGCCCTTGTGAAAGTTTCCACAATCCAAGTAAAGAGCCATCACTGCTGGCGGAGAAGCTGTATCTTGATTGCCATGTGTGGTAAGATGAATACAACTGCTTGCAGCTAAAAGTGCCAGCTCATGAGATTATTGGAGATACATACATTCCAGTAGCATGGCCATATGTCTGGCCAGAACATCTCTCAGTGGAAGAAAAATATAGTTATGGGCAACAGACCTGACTCAATCCACCAACTCCAGAAGCCAGAGCAAAATGACCATCTTTTGACTAAGGACTGGCCAGTGCAGGCCGGTTGACCATCTACATCATCTCATACTCTCCCACACTGGTGAATGTTCATGAGGAGCTAGGATTGGGAACCCTGAATACATCCTTCAGGTCGTCCCCAGCTTTTAGGGATCTACATTGCTACACATGGCCAGAGAGTGCTCATGTGAAGCAGAAGTTAATGAGGTATCTGTTGGGATGTTATGCTGATAATAGGTTCAGTGCCAGCTCTCGCTCTCTACAGGTGGGGAAGTTAATGGGGTTTCTGTTAGGATGTTATGCTGATAATAGGCTCAGTGCCAGCTCTCGTTGTCTACAGGTGGGGAAGACTTGTTATCTCTTCTTTCTGTGCACTCTTTTTTTCTTTTTGTTTGCATATCTTTTACAGGACGTCACTGTCAACATCAGCATCTTTCAGCTGATTGTTGATTTCTTGGCAAGATTACGCTCAGTAATTTGCCATTGCTTTCTGAGCGGCCGGCTCACATACCCCGTAAGTCACCAACGTGGCGAGAACTGCTACCGATTCTCACGCAAGTTACGTTCCTCACGTGGATATACAGATTTACGCAGAAAGTCGCTAACCCCTAAGGTCAGGGAGACCGGCTCTGTGCACTTAGACCTAAGAAAATGGGATGGTTTTAAAAATTCATGTGCTCACAACAGGGTTTTATGACGGAAAGAAGACAGTGGAATTCTTGGCAACAGAATTGCAGATTTAATACGATAAGTTAACTTTAACTTTAACGTTGAGAAGATCATGGAATTCTTGGCAACAGAACTGCAGATTTAATACGATAAGTGACTCGGACGTTGAGAAGAAGATAATCTTACAAGAAACTTGTAAACTACTTTGATAATGTTGCTCTACAATTACAGTTTTGTTATTTCATGAATTTTGTGTTCAACAGCGTACTGAAGATGATGCCAGCACTCATGACCAGATTTTATGGACTTTTCACACCAGTGGCGTTGAGGATCTGATTTTGTATGTGGCCAGCAGTGACAGAGAGAGGAGCATGTTGTGCATGCACATTCTGGAGATTATGTTCCTCATGTTTAGGGAGCAGGTAATACAATTGGACCAGAATTTCAATTTTATATTTTTTTTAAATATTTAAACTGAGAATTTCTAGAATCAAAGATACAAGTCGTGGTTGCCTAAAATTGTGGACCATGAACCACCATCGACATGAGAGGTCAGGCTGTAGTTTTCAAAAAAAAAAAAAAAAAGCTCTGTGCTCTTCTTTTACCTGATTTGCACTCGGGCCTCTGTGTTAAAGTCTCTAAAAAGCAGTAGTTAGTGTCAGGTTGATGACATTCTTGTGTAGTTGTTGATGGAATGAAGTTGGCTGGTGCATATCTGTAAGTTCATTATTGTAAGCTGGGCGCTGCTGTAAATGAATCCTTGTCATGGGGCTTTTGCCATGTGCACAAAGAGCCACCTTACCTCCAAAGGAGGAAATTGGAAGTCAGGTGCTAGCCACAAGACAGGAACTTCAATATCCCTCTACACCAGTGGTTCTCAACCTTTTTTGGCTCCTGTACCCCTTCATCATATGTTTAGAATGTCATTCCTTACCTTTTATATTTCCTCCCTATAAAATTACACACACACACACACGGATGGAGGGAGTGACGTGACAGAGTGAGTATACGTAAAAATGGAATCTAAATTTAATAACACATACTAGAACAATTCTAGACATCTACATAAAACATGATTTGCAGGTCTACTCACGTTATAAAACGACTTTCAGAAGTGCAAGAAGTACAGAGCTGTAAAGTAAGGAGGGAAAAGCAATATCAAGTAATAGGTTCTTGTATTAACGCGATATTGAAATATCTTAATTCCCCTCCCTGGAAACCCCAGAATTGCCCCCTAGGGGGGAATTCCCAACCGGTTGAGAACCACTGCTCTACATGACGCCTAATGGCATAAGTGGAAAACATGGCATGATACCGACCACATCACCAGCTTACTGCCGTTTGCTGTATACAAATATGGGTTTAGCCCCTTATGCCCCAGATATCTTAGGCTTGTAAAAGGGTCTTTGTTTTTTTCCAACTGTCAGTACCAATATATTTATTTCTCATGCTATTTCGGGGGTTCCCCAACAATTGGTATCTACAACCATGGTCAAGACTGCAAGAACAGTAAGTTAAAAGAGCTGTGGCCAAACAAGAACAGTTGTTGAGTTGAGTTGAGCTAAGAATTGACGTCACTGCACTCAGGACATTCTCATACGCCCTCCGTCCCCTCTTTCAACTGTCAGTGAAGAGTCACTACTAATCGTTCCCACCGATCTGATTGAAAGTTCTCCTGGTCCTTTCTCTCAAACCAAGAACACTATGCAGGAAGCCAAAGAAGATTAATAAACCAACAAAACTGGTGTCATTAGCTGCTATACGCTGCAGGATTTACTGAGGAGGGGATCTGAGCACTTATGGACTAAATGGTTTGATGTGCAATGAGGATGATCTGTCGACTAACTGATATCTCTGTGTTATATAAATATAATATATATAGATAGCTGACTGTTGTTCCTATGTATATATGTCATCCTTGTTTGTGGATATTTCACAGGAAGTTGAGACAATTGTATCTGCTGGTGTACAGAGGTCAGCTACAGAAAAGGAAAAAGACCAAAAGTGAGTATATCTTTTATAAGAGGATTTGAGACCACAAAATGTGTCCATAAATTGTTTTGTCTTAAAAATTCGCTTAAAAGTCAACAGAGTCGATTTTATTGCACCAGGTTTTATCCCATATGGTTCGGTCTCTTTCCGAAGCGCGGAAAGCGTCGCACAAAGCACGAACTCCGTAGCTCTAGAGACCACCCACAGGAGTCTCCAAAAAATTTCGCTTGTGAACCGAAGGACGTGGCCTGGAATCGAACCCACATCCTTCGGAGCCCGAGTCAGATGCTTAACCACTTCGCCGTGGAGACTCCTGTTTTGTCTTGTGTTTTGAAGATTTGTGTGAGGCTCTGTTTACTCCTGATTATATTGAGATACTTGTCAGTGCAGGAGAATTTGTGCACTGAGCCAGGATTCTCCTAGTGGGTTTTGGGGAATGAGAGGATATGAGTAATAGATAGTTTCACAGTACAGTGAAAAGATGGTTCTTGAATCCAACCAGTCAAGCGGTTTGATGTTATTCGGAGCATGAGGAATTCGTAGAATAACCCTAAATGATGAAATGAAGCCCCATGGGTTCTTTCATGTTTTTAACAGGTTCTTAACCTCTGTCGTCCAAAGTAGACTTGCGAAGGAAAGTCAGAAAGTTACAAACTTATATTAGGGAAGGTGGAAATTGTAGGTGCTAGTTTTTAAGGTGTCATTTGGTGGCAGCATCATGAGTGCCCAGATCGGCTAAAACTAAAGAACAGAAGGACCTGTCCTCATAAAACCTATCTCGGTACACATTTGAAGAAGTTGAATCATGGAAGCAGTACTACGATTGTGAATCCAAGTCTACATAACTACATGGGAGGCATTCTTCTTCAGCTAAGAATTTACAGGCTGTTAACATAAAAAAAAAACAGGTTATGTTTACATTGTCTTATATTCTGAAGTTTTTTTTGGGGGGTGGGGGGTGTGTGTGTGGAGGTGTTTGCTTTGAACACAAGCATAGTCCATACATGTGCTACTACTTCCCTATTACCAGTGTCCCACGCCATCAGGCGAACTACACAGACTTCTGAGGTACTTGTAATTTATTTCCCCAAGTCAAGGACGAGAAGTCAACATTTTATTCCAACTGACCGCTGTAGGGGTTGAAACCATTACTTCGGCATCAGCACAGGTAATGTTGTTGGTCCACTTCCAGAGAATAGTTGAGCATGAATGCTATATTGTACTGTGAACTTCTGTTGGGAATGCGGGATGACACTCTCAGCAATGTGAATGGTGCCGTTATCTGGAACATTTACTTTAAGAAAGTAGATAGTATTTTAAGCTACTCATGATTTCAAGTTGAAGTATTTCAAATACTCTGCTGTACTGTTTGCTAAACATGCGTGTGCATATGTGGAGATGAGAATGAGGTAAGTGGGTAGGTAATGGTAGTAATAGCAGTAGCATTAGCTGTAATGCAGATTTGGAAGTTTAATAAAACACGTAGTTTACTGCATTAGTTTGATATTTTGATATTATACTAAACTATGATTTTGTATTTTCTACTGTGGTATTTTAATAGAGAATTAGAGCAAGCCAGGGAGAAAGAGAAAGCCCAAAGAAAAGCCAGCATTCTTAAATTCAGTGCAAGGTAAAGTTCTGCTTTTGTATGCTTGAAATTTGTCTATATCTGTAATGCTGTCTCTTGTATGAATTTCACTGTCTTTTTTAGTTCACTCAGCGGTCCATAGAGTTTATTTCCCACTGTTGTTTCACTAGGCCAGAAGGTTTGCCTTGATATGTCGTATTTTGAGCAGTCTTGAAGTATGTGATCTGCTATCTGAGGCGCCAATCCACATATGCATGCAACTGATTTATCACTCTTGAATTTTGTATACGTGCGGTTAGTGCAAGGTAAATGAGAAGCTGGGGGGGGGGGGATGTAACGTTTGTGTGATAAATAATGCAATTTCTGAAAAATATTAATTTGTGAATAATATAAAAAAGAAAATTATTGTTTTTCAGGCATTCAAGGTTTGGAGGCACATACATTATCAAGAATATGAAATCTATCAGTGAAAGTGATGTGATCTTTCACAAACCACTATGTGAAATGGAAAAATTTTCCCTCGACACTGGCAAATCTCAGAAGAAGATATCCAAGAACAGAGCCCCTATAAAAACTGACACAACCAAACGAAGATCCACGTTGAGCATGAGGCTTAGCCTTCAAGAGTTCTGTGTGCAGTTCCTGGTCAATGCTTACAACCCTCTCATGAGAGCAGTCAAGGTTGGTTCCCTAGATGTATACTTGTTGCCTTAATCATGTTTAGATTCCTGGTCTGAAGCAGACTGTCATGGGGCTTGAGAGCATGAGGCATGAGAGGTTAATCATATTTAGATTCCTGGTCTGAAGCAGACTGTCATGGGGCTTGTTTTTGCTGTTTGCTCGCTTTGAACTCAAGCATAGTCCATACATGTGCTACTACATCTGGTGCACTGGACTGATTTTTACGGATGGATTAGCTTTCTCTGTTATGTGTCCCTCACCATCAGGCGATCCCACTCCAACTTCAAAGTTACTTGTAATTTATGTCCACAAGTCAAGGACGAGAAGTCAACATTTTAGTGTAGGATTTGAACCCGCTACCTCGGCATCAACACACCAGAAGTTTAAGAGCAAGTGCTCTTATGCATTTGACCATGCTGACCGGACATTTCTATGACATTAATGTTACCTATCCTTCTTCATGTGCCAGGTTTGGAGAAAATAACAATCATTGTCCAGCAATCTTCTGTCGTCTGACATGTTCATGAAGTTAGTGTTACCTCATCTTTATGTGCCAGGTTTGGAACAACTAATAGTCATTGCCCAGCAATCTTCTGTTCTGTCATCTGACATGTTCATGAAGTCAGTGTTACCTCATCTTCAGGTGACAGGTTTGGAGCAACTAACAATCATTGCCCAGCAATCTTCTGTTGTTTGACATGTTTATGAAGTTCGTGTTACCTCATCTTTATGTGCCAGGTTTGGAGCAACTATCAGTCATTGCCCAGCAATCTTCTGTCATCTGACATGTTTATGAAGTTGGTGTTACCGTCATCTTCAGGTGACAGGTTTGGAACAACTAACAATCATTGCCCAGCAATCTTCTGTCATCTGACATGTTCATGAAGTTGGTGTTACCTCATCTTTATGTACCAGGTTTGGAACAACTAATAATCATTGCCCAGCAATCTTCTGTTCTGTCGTCTGACATGTTCATGAAGTTGGTGTTACCTCATCTTCAGGTGACAGGTTTGGAGCAACTAACAATCATTGCCCAGCAATCTTCTGTTCTGTCATCTGACATGTTCATGAAGTTGGTATTACCTCATCTTCAGGTGACAGGTTTGGAGCAACTAACAATCATTGCCCAGCAATCTTCTGTCGTCTGACATGTTTATGAAGTTCGTGTTACCTCATCTTTATGTGCCAGGTTTGGAGCAACTATCAGTCATTGCCCAGCAATCTTCTGTTGTCTGACATGTTCATGAAGTTGGTGTTACCTCATCTTCATGTGCCAGGTTTGGAACAACTAATAATCATTGCCCAGCAATCTTCTGTTGTCTGACATGTTCATGAAGTTGGTGTTACCTCATCTTCATGTGCCAGGTTTGGAACAACTAATAATCATTGCCCAGCAATCTTCTGTCGTCTGACATGTTCATGAAGTTGGTGTTACCTCATCTTCATGTGCCAGGTTTGGAACAACTAATAATCATTGCCCAGCAATCTTCTGTCGTCTGACATGTTCATGAAGTTGGTGTTACCTCATCTTCATGTGCCAGGTTTGGAACAACTAATAATCATTGCCCAGCAATCTTCTGTCGTCTGACATGTTCATGAAGTTGGTGTTACCTCATCTTCATGTGACAGGTTTGGAGCAACTAACAATCATTGCCCAGCAATCTTCTGTCGTCTGACATTTTCATGACGTTGATATTACCTTTTCTTCAGGTACCTGGTTTGAGCAGACAGTGGCAGCCATTACTTACCAACATTAGTTAGTTGCATATCCTTTACAGGACGTCGCAGTCAACACTAGCATTTTTTGCTGTTGTGATCTCTTGGCAAGTTTACGTTCAGCAATTTACATTGCTTTCTGAACAACCGGCACCCATACCATTTAGTTAGCTTACCATTACAAAATTAGTACAGACAATGTGTTTGCCTTGTTGCCCCATTGATCTACATGCACACACAGTGTCCAAATGTTTCAGTTACTGAGTTGTTATTTATTTCAATGTTGCTCGGCTAAATGAGCCTTACAGAGCACATGGGTGCTCATATTTTAATTCACGTGTTCTTCAAACACAGGATGCCCTGACAAGGAAAACTGCCCAGGACAACGACGAGACCTACTATCTGTGGACTATGAGATTCTTCATGCAGTTTTGTCGCTTACATTGTAAGCGGGTGGATCTTGTTAGGTGGGTGAAGTGCACGTCACATAAAAATAATAGTCTGTTATGTTATAAGTTATGTGCTAAGAACCGACATCACTGCAGTCAGAACATTACCACATGTGCTCTGTCCCCTCGTTCAATGGCCAGCGAAGAGTCACTACTAATCGTTCCAACTGCCATCTGACCGAAAGTTCTCCTGGTCTTCCCTCCGTTTTGAGATTCCAGAATCCCTGCTGATCCCCAGCAATATCATCGGCTCCACATACTGTTCTCAGTCTTTTGCCGGAGCAGTGAAGTGCATGCTCTGTGCTCAATATCTTTTACATCAATAGACTATATTCTGGTGACTGCTGTAATAGACTTTTTCTTTCTCTGTTTAATGAGTCTACTAAAGTTGTATTTTAAGATGTGGTAGTGCAGTGACTAGCCAAAGATGTATTTTAAGATGTGGTAGTGCAGTGACTAGCCAAAGTTGTATGTTAAGATGTTGTGGTTGTGCAGTGACTAGCCAAAGTTGTATGTTAAGATGATGTGGTAGTGCAGTGACTAGCCAAAGTTGTATGTTAAGATGATGTGGTAGTGCAGTGACTAGCCAAAGTTGTACATTAAGATGTTGTGGTAGTGCAGTGACTAGCCAAAGTTGTATGTTAAGATGATGTGGTAGTGCAGTGACTAGCCAAAGTTGTATGTTAAGATGTTGTGGTTGTGCAGTGACTAGCCAAAGTTGTACATTAAGATGTTGTGGTAGTGCAGTGACTAGCCAAAGTTGTACGTTAAGATGTTGTGGTAGTGCAGTGACTAGCCAAAGTTGTATGTTAAGATGTGGTAGTGCAGTGACTAGCCAAAGTTGTATGTTAAGATGTTGTGGTAGTGCAGTGACTAGCCAAAGTTGTATTTTAAGATGTTGTGGTAGTGCAGTGACTAGCCAAAGTTGTATGTTAAGATGTTGTGGTTGTGCAGTGACTAGCCAAAGTTGTATGTTAAGATGATGTGGTAGTGCAGTGACTAGCCAAAGTTGTATGTTAAGATGATGTGGTAGTGCAGTGACTAGCCAAAGTTGTATGTTAAGATGATGTGGTAGTGCAGTGACTAGCCAAAGTTGTACATTAAGATGTTGTGGTAGTGCAGTGACTAGCCAAAGTTGTATGTTAAGATGATGTGGTAGTGCAGTGACTAGCCAAAGTTGTATGTTAAGATGTTGTGGTTGTGCAGTGACTAGCCAAAGTTGTACATTAAGATGTTGTGGTAGTGCAGTGACTAGCCAAAGTTGTATGTTAAGATGTTGTGGTAGTGCAGTGACTAGCCAAAGTTGTATGTTAAGATGTAGTGCAGTGACTAGCCAAAGTTGTATGTTAAGATGTTGTGGTAGTGCAGTGACTAGCCAAAGTTGTATGTTAAGATGTTGTGGTAGTGCAGTGACTAGCCAAAGTTGGATGTTAAGATGTTGTGGTAGTGCAGTGACTAGCCAAAGTTGTATATTAAGATGTTGTGGTAGTGCAGTGACTAGCCAAAGGTGAAAGTTAAGATGTGGTAGTGCAGTGACTAGCCAAAGTTGTATTTTAAGATGTTGTGGTAGTGCAGTGACTAGGCAAAGTTGTACATTAAGATGTGGTTGTGCAGTGGCTAGCTAAAGTTGTATGTTAAGATGTTTTGGTAGTGCAGTGACTAGCCAAAGTTGTACATTAATATGTTGTGGTAGTGCAGTGACTAGCCAAAGTTGTACATTAAGATGTTGTGGTTGTACAGTGACTAGCCAAAGTTGTATGTTAAGATGTTGTGATAGTGCAGTGCCTAGCATGCTTGCCTGCTGGCTGGTGACCATGAGTTTAAATCCCTCTTGAGGCGGTGATTTGATTAAAATATGACCTTTAGAAAAAGTGTAAGAAGGCAGAGATTATGGTTGTCTCTAAGAAGAAATAAATACCATAATTCAAAACAATGTTTTCCCGTAGTGAATTTGAATAACGAAGACACAAACAATAGATTGCACGATTTATTGCCTGGCATATTTCGCTGCATCTCGTCAGGTACATGCTGCAGAAATCACACAACTTACGTGAAATTACCTAGATAAATCCTTCAAGTTGAAATATACACAAATTCGCACAGTAATGTCACTTATCTACCACGGTAATTTTAAGCTGACTAACATGTCTTTCTGTTTACACAATTCTGGCTTGCGTTGATAGATCATAATTGCTTCTGCAAATTTTAACAAGTGAGTATTTTGTGTTCTAAACAACACGCGAAATGCAGTGTCTCTGGACACAACATGGCCACTGGCGACAATGTGCCTGCCGATTGAAGACGCCGGGAGCTTCCGGTGTGCCGGCTCCTCGCGGCTAGCATCTCCTGTGTGTTGTATCTTGTTGACCCATTGAGGTATGTGTTCTGACACCCGTTTGTTAAGCTGTCTCTCCGTTCGACCAATGTAAACGGCCTGGCATCTACATGTGAATTGGTAAATACAATTGTTTGTGGCGTACAGAGGAACAGGCTCTTTGACTGTTGGTGTAGGAATGGGTACGGTTTTACATCTAATGACTGGAGTTGCCGCACAGAATGTTCGACCTACTACTGTAGTAAGCCGGTCTTGTAGACGTTGCATTACGTCATCCCCTCGAAAGGTTAGCTGGATGAATACCTTGAGTTTAGGGACTGTAGTTACGTCTGCTTTGGGTTTGGGCTGTTGGCAATGGCGCTTTATAAATCCTGTGGAGTACCCATTCAGGTTTAAGATATTCTTCAGAGTTTCAAATTCCTCTGTCATAATGTAACATACATACCATAATGTAATATACGGTTTAAAAATGGGAATATTCTTGAACAAATGAATCGGAACAAATATAGCAGTTGTAACATCTGATGGGAGGTTTCTTGAAGAGTTTAGAACAGGAATCGCTATGATTAAGGTAACAATTTGCAAGTTGGTAAACATACTGAACAATAAAAAGATGTCAATTGCAACGAGAAAAAATGTGTTAACATGCTTTATAGAACCTGTATGGATATGAAATGTGGACAATGAGGTTTTTGAGGAGAGTGCAAAGAATATCATGGACAGACATAAAAACCAACGAGCATGTCCTACAAGAAACAAATCACAACTGTAAACTGAGAGGAGAAATTAGACGTTGACAGTCAAGGTTTTATTTTGGGCATGTTATGACAGGAAATAAACTGGAGAACTTGGTGTCAACTGACAAGAATGGTGGGAAAGAAAGGGGAAGGCAGAGAAGTAAATATCTCGATGGCTTGGCTGTATGGCATAATCGAGACACAAAACAACAGCTGATCCTTGACTTTGGTGATCGTGTGAGATGGTAAAACATAACCACCTATGCTTATTGGCATGTCATATGATGATGTTGTTAAAAAGTATCTTATGCAGTAAGTTCACTACCATTGAATGTCAGAAAGTTAGTGCTGAAAATGTTGTATTCATCCTATATTACTGTATGCCAAGTAATTATGAAACGTAAACAAACAAATTAGGAAAGGCTTGGAGATGTGGTTTCTAAAATGAATGTTGTGAATGTCTTGGACCGCCAGATCAAATAATAGTGATTTACTAGAAATAAGTGAATCAAAGTACATTATATTCAAGTATTAGAAAGCAACAGACTGTGTACTTTGGTCATGTAATGAGACAAGAGGCATTGGGAAACATCACATGTCTACCAGAAAGATCAGCAATAGAAGAGGCAGGCACAGGCCGTGAGAAATGATGCTGGGTGGATTGAGGTGTTGGCATGTTGATGATGAATATCATCAGTGGAACTGCCATTTGCCAGGCACATGATGATGACCTGGGCTCTCAAGTCCACCCAGCCTCAAATGGGCACCAGGAAATGTTGTGAGAAGTAAAGGTGTTAGTTTCGGAGACTCCTGAGGGTTGTCGCTTGAGCTACAGAGTTCGTGCTTTGTGCGATGCTCCCGCGCTACATATAGAGACTGAGCCATATGGGATAAAATTCCGGTGCAATGAAGTCGACCCTGTTGACTTTTAAGCGACTTTTTTTTTAAGGTGTTAGTTGCATATCCTATACAGGATGCCGCAGTCAACCCCAGCATATTTTTGACTGATTTCTTGGCAAGTTTACGTTCAGTAGTTTGCTATTGCTTTGTGAACGACCGGCACTCATACCATTGAATGAAAACCAGCGCAAAGTGGTCTGCTTCGACATCGCCCACAGCTGTGTTTTGACCGCTGCATGCGAGATTATGAACTGCATCCGTAAGCCCTTCACCACGGAGCTGGTCACTAAAGGTGGACTGTTTGATATTGACCATGTTACGTATTAAGTGCCTGTTGGTCTATAAAAATATAGACTATCTCCCATATACCCAAAAGCCTCAAGGCATAGAAAGGGGACCTTTACTTAGATTGACTGATTGATCTCGGAACCGACATCACAGCATTCGGGGCATTCCCATAGTCGCTCCGTCCCCATCCTCAGCAGCCAGCGAAGAGTTCCAACACCAATAGTACCAACACCAATAGTACCAGTAGCAATCTGATTATATGTCCATCTCTCCTTTCCTCTGAGCGTCGAGTGTCGGCCAGATGGACCTTTACTTAGAGTTGTAATAAAGTTGTATTTACAAATGATGTAAACATTGTAATAATTATTTTGTGTCCATTTTAGTGAGACCATGTCACTGCCGGCATTCCACTACATATACACACAACTCTGCACATATTATGAAAATCTTCGACTTGAAAAGGGAGAACAGTGCAAGCTGTGGGGTAGACGGTAAGTGCAGCCATAATTTAACCCGGCGTGTTTCATGGTTTGATACAATTGTTGTCCATTTGATGTTCAAATCTTGACAGTTCTCAATGTCATGTCTTTATATTTGAAAGATGATTTTTTTCTGATATTTCTGATGATAGCAGATAAAGCACACATAGAGCATGAGAGACGTAAGATGGTGCATGATGGTGGAAATGACATGTTTTCACATGCATCCACTGTGGACAAACATTTGCAGCACGAATTGGCCTTGTCAGCCACACTCGCCACCGCCATGGGTCGTAGTTATTAAGCCTTTTTGAAGCACAATGTACCAAACTATCGTCTGTCAAGACAGAAAAATGCCAGTGGTACAATATTTGAAATAAATAAATGTTTTCATTTAGTTAGATTAATAATATGAAAGGAGCTGTGTGTTACTGGGTCTATAAGGAGATTAATAATATGAAAGTAGCTGTGTGTTACTGGGCCTATAAGGAGATTAATAATGTGAAAGTAGCTGTGTGTTACTGGGCCTATAAGGGAAGCACAGACAAGTAACACTGTAACTTATAATGCATGTTGAACAAGGGTGTAAGGAGGCTTGGCATGAGACTGGCTGCCTCATCCAAAAAAAGAGACTGCAAATTCCAACCGGTCCTGAACAAGCCTACAAAGGGCCTGGTGTGTGTTGGTTGAAGACCTATGCTTCATTGGAAGATGAAAGGCAGAAGAGGGACAGAGAATAATACAAAAGGTATAGAATTAACTTAGGGGAGGTGTGGCTAAGAGGTTACAGTGTCTGCCACAAGCTCAGAAGGTATGTGGTTTGATTCCTGCATAGGGCTGGGAACTTTTCCAAGAACCTTTGGTACCTAATATCACAAGCCCTCCTGATCTCTTGGGTAGAGAGATCAGATAACTTAGCTTTGCGGATAAGGGTGATTAAAAAAGGGAGGTCCTATGTGTAAGTTGTGCATGTTAAAAATCCCATGGCAATTGGACATCTCGAAGAGTAGGCTGCACGGCTGCTGCCCTGGCAAAATTGTTAGAAAAAAAGTAAACCTACCCACAGGTAGGTAGAGCACATTAACTGGGATGCAATCTATCTAAAGGCAGTAAACCTACCCACAGGTAGATAGAGCACATTAACTGGGATGCAATCTGTCTAAAGGCAGTAAACCTACCCACAGGTAGATAGAGCACATTAACTGGGATGCAATCTATCTAAAGGCAGCAAACCTACCCACAGGTAGATAGAGCACATTAACTGGGATGCAATCTATCTAAAGGCAGTAAACCTACCCACAGGTAGATAGAGCACATTAACTGGGATGCAATCTGTCTAAAGTCAGTAAACCTACCCACAGGTAGATAGAGCACATTAACTGGGATGCAATCTGTCTAAAGTCAGTAAACCTACCCACAGGTAGATAGAGCACATTAACTGGGTTGCAATCTATCTAAAGGCAGTAAACCTACCCACAGGTAGGTAGAGCACATTAACTGGGATGCAATCTATCTAAAGGCAGCAAACCTACCCACAGGTAGGTAGAGCACATTAACTGGGATGCAATCTATCTAAAGGCAGCAAACCTACCCACAGGTAGGTAGAGCACATTAACTGGGATGCAATCTATCTAAAGGTAGTAAACCTACCCACAGGTAGGTAGAGCACATTAACTGGGATGCAATCTATCTAAAGGCAGCAAACCTACCCACAGGTAGGTAGAGCACATTACCTTGGATGCAATCTGTCTAAAGTCAGCAAACCTTACAAGAATGCATGCTGAAGTCAGACACTCTGATCTCTGATGTGAATAAATAGATGTGACTGACTCACCACAAAAGAGGAATGATGAAAAAGAAGATTAAGAATTAATCCAATTTTGACTACCATGAGCTCTTGACCAGCTGGAAAAGATAATTATTTATCTCAGGACAGGGTATTTCAAAGTTGCGTATCCTTTACAGGACGTCACAGTCAACCCCAGCATTTTTTGCCTCTGTGATTTACTAGGCAATATTTATGTTCAGTAGTTTGCCATTGCTTTCTGAACGACTGACACCCATACCATCAAACTCAATGCAAGGTGGTCTGCTTTCAATTTGTCTGCAGCTGATTTTGAACCCATGCTCGGTATGTTGGGTACCTGTGAAACGCGTTCACTGCCTGTAAGCAACAGCACTGGCTATGATAGGGTATACAAGATGGAATGAACATGAGCACAAGCATCATCTGTCTGCTTCATGACTATTCACATCTGGGCCACACAAATACACTGCTGAACAGGGCTAAGTAGGTAAGAGGATACTGGTATAAACAGACCAGGTTCATCAATCACACTGCTGAACAGGCATGAAGTAGGTAAGAGGTTACCACATTCTGGTTCAAACTAACCAGGTTTGTCTCTTGGTTTGACTGTTTGGATTTCCTCAGAAATAAGAGACAGTATGATATATTCCCCTCTGATCCTGATAGTAGATAGAAGTTCTAGTAATCTTGGACAAGTGCAAACAACTAAGAGAACTCAATGCACATTAAAAATCCTTCAGCAGTTGAAAATTGAAAAGAGCAAGCCGGGAAGACCCCAGCCCAGGTAATAATCATCTAAATTAGAAAGGTAACTCTAAAAATGTATAGCATGCATGATTCTGCAATACACACATTTTATTCCTCGCCTGTGCTACAGAGTTCATGCACTCTGCTGAGATTCTCCTGGTGTGATCTATGGGGAGGGTGCAAACATCTATTAACTTAAGCTAATGTCATCTTGTGACAGAAAGAATTAAATTAACAGCCTGTGACAGTAAGAGTTGATATAGACCAGAAGTACAGTGGCAGGTTCATTGAGTAGCTTTTTTCTTTCCCTCCAGGGCTCATTTGGCTTTGAAAGCTTATCAAGAGCTGTTGCATACGCTGGACTTCATGTATAGGTCAGAGGATGAGAAGATCAAGGAGAGTGCTAAAGTCATTCAGAGTAAGCATTTCTCTAGCTTGAATATGATGTGGATGTTTGTGGTTTACCATCATAGGGATAAGTTTGTAATAATCCATTACAGTGACATCCGAAGTAATGACATAGGAATAAGTTCATAATAATCTATTACTGTGACATCCGAAGTAATGACAGGAATAAGTTCATTATAATCTATTACAGTGACATCTGGAGCAGTGACATAGGAATAAGTTCATAATTATTACAGTGACATCTGGAGCAGTGACATAGGAATAAGTTCATAATAATCTATTACAGTGACATCTGGAGCAATGACATAGGAATAAGTTCATAATAATCTATTACAGTGACATCTGGAGTACTGACATAGGGATAAGTTCATAATAATCTATTACAGTGACATCTGGAACGACATAGGGATAAGTTCATAATAATCTGTTACAGTGACGTCCGAAGTAATGACGTAGGAATAAGTTCATAATAATCTATTACAGTGACGTCTGAAGTAATGACAGGAATAAGTTCATAATAATCTATTACAGTGACATATGGAACGACATAGGAATAAGTTCATAATATTCTGTTACAGTGACGTCCGAAGTAATGACGTAGGAATAAGTTCATAATAATCTATTACAGTGACGTCTGAAGTAATGACAGGAATAAGTTCATAATAATCTATTACAGTGACATCTGAAGTAATGACATAGGAATAAGTTCATAATAATCTATTACAGTGATAATATTGACCATATCACCCATTGAGTGTTGATGGGTCTTTAAAAATATGGGGCTTGTACCTGTGACCATTATGATTCAATGTGTGTAAAAAGGCCCTTATTATTTTATGTACTGTGACAAGAATGAATTCGGAGCAACCCACTATAACAGATGAGTTTAGAACAACACATACCAGGGAAGGTAACCCGGTCAACAAATGCCTGAATAAGTCGGATGTGTCTGCCGAAAGGTGCAAATACAGTTACGTCTAAAACAACATTCCGGATGAATGAAGATGCAGAACAACCCATTACCATGATGTGGATAAGTTCTGAGCAAGCCATTACTATTTTATAGTTAAGTTCTGAACAACCCATTACTATTTTATAGTTAAGTTCTGAACAACCCATTACTATTTTATAGTTAAGTTCTGAACAACCCATTACTATTTTATAGTTAAGTTCTGAACAACCCATTACTATTTTATAGTTAAGTTCTGAACAACCCATTACTATTTTATAGTTAAGTTCAGAACAACACATTACTATTTTATAGTTAAGTTCAGAACAACCCATTACTAGTTCTTAGATAATTTCAGAACAGCTCACTGCTATGGCACATCTACTATTTTACAGCAGAGTTTACAGACAAATCACATTAATATAGTGTTTGATTTATTTGGTTGTTTCGGGATTTGAGGTTTAAAGGTTGAGCACAACCCACTACTGGCAACGCTGATCGTATTCCGGTACGAATCTTGGGCCTTGTCCACGTCAGACTGGAAGCACTAGACTCGAGTTTTACTCTTTTTTGAGCTTGTCAGTAGTGCATATCCCTGACTGGACCCAGGATTGAACTCCGGATCACTGGTGTGTGAGGCGAGTGTCAACCACTGACTGGAAGCATTAGACTCGAGTTTTACTCTTTTTTGAGCTTGTCAGTAGTGCATATCCCTGACTGGACCCAGGATTGAACTCCGGATCACTGGTGTGTGAGGCGAGTGTCAACCACTGACTGGAAGCATTAGACTCGAGTTTCGCTCTTGTTTGAGCTCGTCAGTAATGCATATCCCTGACTGGACCCGGGATCGAACTCCGGATCACTGGTGTGTGAGGCGAGTGTCAACCACTGACTGGAAGCATTAGACTCGAGTTTTGCTCTTGTTTGAGCTCGTCAGTAATGCATATCCCTGACTGGACCTGGAATCGAATTCTGGATCACTGGCGTGTGAGGCAGGTGTGCAACCACTGACCACGCAACTCACGTTGGATGCGACCAATTATCATACTAGAATATCACAACTTCACCCATATATAGTATTTGTTCCTGTCTTTATATGCACACACATAAAACCATGAGCAAATGTTGCATGTCCTGTACAGGGTGTTGTCACCAACCCCAAGTTGACTTTCTTGTCAAATTTACGTTCAATAGCTTGCAGTTGCTTGCTGAATGATATAACATTTTTGATATCATTTAATTAAATGAAACCACTGTTTGTTTTGCATGTTATGCTTGATCAACCTTTACAGTGAGAAAAAAAAGTAACCGTGAGAAACATAGCAAAATCTGCACCAAACATGCTTCTTGAACATATTTATTATTCTTGTTCTTGTAGGTAATGTGTTTTACATGGTTGAATACCGCGACGTGTTCGTCACTTTACTGAAGAATTTTCAAGAGTCAAAGTGCTCAAGGTTTGTTCAGCATCTGGTTGTTGTGACTATATAATCAATCTTTGAGTTGATTTCTCTCTTAGATGATATTTAATAGGTAATTGGAATATGAACAAATAAATTAGGAAGAGCCTGGAAGCAACAAAGGTCTTGTTTCTGAGATGAATGTTGCGACAGCCTTGCACTAACTGGAAAAGATCTATGAAAGTCAAAAATTATATCCAACTATGAAAAAACAATACATTATTCTTTGGTCTTGTAATGAGAAGAGAAGCATTGGAAAATGCCATGGCAACTGGAAAGATCAGAGAGAGAAGGCAGAGGCAAACTGGTAGGAATGTTGCTAGGTGTCCTAAGACAGCGGCATAGTGGAATAACGTCAACAGAATTGATTCAGAGCACCATGAACTAAGATCTGGGGAGATGCATGAACATCTACACCATTTGGCAAGGCATGATGATGAATAGCAGGTATTTTATTGATCCTCAAATATAAGCACATTTAAACTCGACATATATTTCTGGGCTGAAACCTTTGTCGAATGAACCTAAAACATCAACTAACACCCAATGAAAATGAAAAGAACGGAAATGTATATACAATATTAAATAAATGGAACAAATGTAAGCATTGAATAATTTACAAATTAATAGTTAAATATTTAATTTTAAATTCTAGTATTGCTTGTATGTGAAAACGTTGAAGGTCAAATGGATGTATTAAATTAGAGATGATAGTAAAATAAAATGGAAGTAAAGATGTTGTGAAGTGGTTGCAATTTGTAATCCCGCATACGCATTCGAAACACAGCTGTGGGTGATTTGTAAGCAGACTGCTTTGTGTTGGTTTCTATACAATGGTACGAGTGCTGGTCGTTCAGAAAGCAATGGCAAACTACTGAATGTAAACTTGTCCAAGAATCACAAACAGCCAAAAATGCTGCAGTTGGCTGCGACGTCCTGTACAGAATATGCAACTAACTTATTGAAATGGTTAATATAAAAAATAAATAATTAGCCACTATTAGAATGTAGATGGGAGCTGCTACAATAGTACAGTAGTAATGCAGTGACTAGCATACTAGCCTGTTGGCTTAGTGGTTATTTATTCATTTGTCAGTGCAGGTGGATTAATCAGCCATGTGCATATGTGGAACTTGCCAGAAACATAAAATCACATGCTTCAAGACTGCCAAAAATACAACACATCCAGGCAAACCTTCTGGCCTAGAGAATGAACAGTGGAAGATAAACTCTATGGATAACTTAGTGAACTTAAAAAAAAAAAGACAGTGAAATTCATACAAGAGACAACATAGCAGATATAGAGAAATTTGAAGCAAACAAAAGAAGTAATGCAGTGGCTAGCATGTTTAAGTGCTGTGTCATTTGTTCAAATCTCCATTCTGGCAAATGTTTTCAAACATTGATTTGGACTCCTGAGTCAACCCAACCTGAAATGGGTATCAGGAAATGTCTTGACAAGTAAAGGTGACGGATTGGATCCACCGAGTGCTAATTCATTCATTCAATAACATGTCCCTGGCAGAACCTTGCTGCCATAGCAAGATGCTCCACATCTAATACACCCATCTGGAGATTATCTGCCACATCCTGCACCCATCTTCTCTTTGGCCTTCCTCTTCTTCTCTTCTCTGACATATACTCCTCCATTATTGTTCTCTCCAAACTTTCATGATGTTTCAAATGACCAAAATATTTCAATTTTCTTTGTTTTATTGTCTTTAGTCGGCAACCTTCTTCAGTATTCAATTCTTGTCATATGGGTGCATTTGTTCTTTTCTGTATCCAAGATTTTCTTAGAACCCGTCTATAACATTTATATTCAAAGGCATTTATGCGCTGTTCAGCTAGGTTTCATGGCAAGTTTTGCAAAAGGTAGTTTGCCGTTGCTTTCCTTCTGGGCAGTGAATATACTAGTCGGTGGCCATAGCCATTGTCTCTACTGATGAGATCCTCTGCCCATTGCCGCAGAGTGCTGACCATAACCAACAACAATCGGTTGGTTCTCACTCCATCCACCATCTGCTTCCATGGCTTAACGCAACCCTGATGGGAGGGTTAAATGGGTACTCCACCTTGCCCAAGGTTGTCCCGCAGACTAACGGAGGTAAGGAAATGTCTTACATCTCCTTTGATAGGGGATACCCATATCCCGCTAACCGATGATTGGTCTCTTAATAAATATGGGGCTACCACCATATGCTCAATACACCTCAAGGCGTGTAAAAGGGTCCTTTACGTGCAGCAGTGCTGTAAAGGCTTTCTAATACTTATGTGTTGTGTTGGTCGTGCCTTTCCACAACCCTCTATCTCGTGTGCTGCCAATCATTTCTGATACTGATGTTCCTCCATGCTATGATGTCACACTGTCTAGAATCTTCTCTCTTGGTCTCTCCCAACTTCTCTTCTCCAGCTTTCTTGTTGTCACGATGAACTCCAGCTTTCTTGTTGTCACGATGAACTCCAGCTTTCTTGTTGTCATGATGAACTCCAGCTTTCTTGTTGTCACGATGAACTCCAGCTTTCTTGTTGTCTTGATGAACTCCAGCTTTCTTGTTGTCACGATGAACTCCAGCTTTCTTGTTGTCACGATGAACTCCAGCTTTCTTGTTGTCACGATGAACTCCAGCTTTCTTGTTGTCACGATGAACTCCAGCTTTCTTGTTGTCACGATGAACTCCAGCTTTCTTGTTGTCATGATGAACTCCAGCTTTCTTGTTGTCATGATGAACTCCAGCTTTCTTGTTGTCATGATGAACTCCAGCTTTCTTGTTGTCATGATGAACTCCAGCTTTCTTGTTGTCATGATGAACTCCAGCTTTCTTGTTGTCATGATGAACTCCAGCTTTCTTGTTGTCATGATGAACTCCAGCTTTCTTGTTGTCATGATGAACTCCAGCTTTCTTGTTGTCATGATGAACTCCAGCTTTCTTGTTGTCATGATGAACTCCAGCCTTCCCCATCTCATGATGTGCCCAAAGAATGTGAGCTGTCTTGTGATGCAAATAATAAGCTTTTTCAAGATATCTTCATTGCGCTTTTTATCTGTCCATGATCTCGTTATTCTTCTGTTAAAGCACATCTCTGCAGTGGGAGTCTCCGTGGCGAAGTGGTCAAGCCGTTTGACTCGGGCTCCGAAGGTCGTGGGTTCGATTCCGGCCCGCGTCCTTCGGTTCATGAGTGAAATTTTTCGGAGACTCCTGTGGGTCGTGGCTAGAGCTACGGAGTTTGTGCTTGGTGCGACGCTTTCCGCACTGCGAAAAGAGACCAGGCCATTTGGGAGAAAACCAGGTGCAATGAAGTCAACCCTGTCGACTTTTAAGTGACTTTTGTTTTTACATAGTGCATATTCACGTCCAAACGTGCATATTCACATAGCAACGTGTACTCATGCTCATTGCAGCATTAAATACCCTTTTATTTCACAAATGAAATGCTCATTGTGATGTAACAGGTCTTTTGAATATTGCCACTCATCATATCCCTCTGGAACAACTCTTGATCTTTTGCCAGTCTCCCTGCCTGATGCATCTCCATGCCTGGAGTGTCTGCAATGTCCTATGTCCACCTCTATGTCTGTCGGTCTTTGCCTTTTCTTCCAGACACATGCCTGCCATGGCTGTTCTTTCTTAGTGACTAAAATATGTGTTAAAAATATTTCAATTTCTGAGAATTGTTGCTGATTATAAGCAGTTTTTTTTAAATGTTCACATCTTGTTTGTCAGTATTTTTCTTCTTGATTAACAGTGTTTTAAGAATTTTTGTGTACCCTTTAAGTTGAAAAGCCTCAAGTTTCTTTTTTAGTGATTGAGAAATAGCTCAAGCTTGACATCACTATATTGCCATAGATAACATGCTAGAGTTATGAAATGCCTGTACAATGTGCATTAAAAATTTATAAACTTTGTTTGCCAGAAGACTGATTTTGTTAACGGAAATAATTTTGGCTGTTTTCACAGATCTTTATAGTTTAGTTGTGTTTTGTTTTTTCCTCTTAAGGGCTTATCTCCGAGACCTTGTTGAGTCTACACACATTTTCTTGAAAATGTTGGAAAGATTTATGAAGTCCAGCAAACATTTGGTTGTTCAGAAAAAAGGGAAGAAGAAAAGAAAGAAGAAAAATGCCCCTGCAGGTAACAGAGGTCTTCTGTAAACAACTATTCTTGTATTCTTTTATGGAACCATTACAATCTGTCACCTCATACATGATTCATAGGCTTAGTAACTTAACAGTTGTCTGTCATCTCTTATGCATAGGTCAGCATGGCTGAATGGATAAGAACGCATGTTCTTAAACATCCGTTGTGCTGATGCTGAAGTAAGCGGTTCAACCCCTACACCGGACAGTTGGACTAAAATGTTGACCTATCGTCCTTGACTTGGGGACATTAATTACAAGTACCTCTAAAGTCAGAGTGGGATCACCTAATGGCGAGGGAGACTGTTAATAGGTAAAGCTAATCCACATGCAAAATTCAGTCCAGCTACTACTAGAAGTAGTGCGTAATGACTACGCTTGAGTTCACAGCAAGCGAGCGCAAAAAAAAAATCTCTTGTACTTTACAAAACAATCTTCCTACCAACGCTATGATACTAATGCCAACCCTGGACAACGACGGAAAAAGAGAAAAGAAAAATCACAAAAGAAATGAGATTCCTGAGAAGAATACTCAATGTATCAAGAAGAGATAACACCAGAAATGAAGAAATCAGGACTAAAATGGGGGTTATAGTTGCACTAGATTTTATTAGAAGGCAGCAAGTCAAATGGTTTGGCCATGCAAGTAGGTTGCCAACTAACAGTATACCACAACAAGCAATGATGTACAGACTAGAGGGAAGCAGAGGAAGAGGCCGACCACGTAAACGATGGATGCAAGGAATAACAGTCCATGGGAATATTGATACATGAAGCCCATAAGCGGGCACTCTCCCGCTGTTTATACTTCACCTTGACACCACAAGGTACAAGAGGAACATGATGAGTAACTTAACAGTTGTCTGTCATCTATTATACGTGATTCATAGTCTTAGTAACCTAACATTTGATGTCTGTTATCTCTTATACATGATTCATAGTCTGAGTAACTTAACAGTTGATGTCTGTCATCTCTTATACATGATTGATAGTCTTAGTAACTTAACAGTTGATGTCTATCATCTCTTATACATGATTGATAGTCTTAGTAACTTAACAGTTGATGTCTGTCATCTCTTAATCTCTTATACGTGATTCATAGTCTGAGTAACTTAATAGTTGATGTCTGTCATCTTTTATACATGATTCTTTGTCTGAGTAACTTAACAGTTGATGTCTGTCATCTCTTAATCTCTTATACGTGATTCATAGTCTGAGTAACTTAATAGTTGATGTCTGTCATCTTTTATACATGATTCTTTGTCTGAGTAACTTAACAGACGATGTCTGTCATCTCTTATACATGATTGATAGCCTTAGTAACTTAACAGTTGATGTCTGTCATCTCTTATACATGATTGATAGTCTTAGTAACTTAACAGTTGATGTCTATCATCTCTTATACATGATTGATAGTCTGAGTAACTTAACAGTTGATGTCTATCATCTCTTATACATGATTGATAGTCTTAGTAACTTAACAGACGATGTCTGTCATCTCTTATACATGATTGATAGTCTTAGTAACTTAACAGTTGATATCTATCACATTGTATATATGATTCATGTCTGTGGTAGTTTAACAATTCATGTCTGTCATCGCTTATACATAATTAATATATTTAGTAGCCTAACAGTTAATGAATGAATGTAGCTTATTAGTGATTGTTTTAGTTTTTCTCCATGTTTCTGATCCATATATCAATGCTAACTTAACATTAGAGTTTAATATTCTAAGTTTGGAACGTGTTTTAACTTCTGTTGACTGCCACACATTTCCTTATGCTACCATATCTGTCTGTTTCCCTCATTTGTATCTATATTGCTACCTGAAGAGGCGTATGATTCCATGTTTTGAAGTGAGGTATCGCCAAGGGAAATTAGGTTACCATTTGCTTGATTTATTTTCATTATCTTTGCCTGTTTCATGTGAATTTTAGAATCTAATTTATGTGACCTCCCATCAAGTATATATACTGGACAGAAGGAAATGTAACCTGGGCGTTGTCTATAAGGCTTACTCGTTTCTGTTTTCAACTGCCGAGAGTTCTAATGTGCTCAGTTTACACACAGACTTTAATATTTATTTTATTCTGATCTTAGAAGGCTTTTAATTTCATTCACAAACCCAGAATCATTCAGTTTTATCCTCAATTTTTTTGGTAAGAAACCGTGGTGTCATTTGTTTCCAGCCTATTTGAGTCACAGTCAGGCTTTATACCTGTTCCTTGACAAATTTGTCTCCTGGTACAAGCAGCTTTTGGTCAATAATGAGTTGCACTTCATCACCGTCCAGTGCCTTGCTGATTGGCATGGGCAATCATGTTTCTGCACATCTGACCATCTCTAACAGCATGGATCATTTGATGCACTGACTCCTTTCCATGCCATGACACAAAAACTGTCAAGAATTTTCTTTCGCTGTTTTTCCTCTTGTCTATCTTTCCACAAATCCAGTTGTCACAATATGTTTCAGTTCTCTTCTCACAATGTGGCCACAAAATTAAGACTCTCTTTCTGATGTTTGTGGTAAGTTGTCTTTTGTCTTAGCCTTTCCTAAAACATTCAGATTACTCATTTTGGCTGTCTAAGGAAGTTTCAGCATTCTTCTAGTAAAGAGGTATCAGATTCTTTTGCTTATTTACTAATTGTCCGAGATTTACAACCATATTTTAAAACTGGTTCAACTTAACATGCAAGAGTTCTTTTTCTAGCCTCTAGTAACAGGCATTTATTGCATAAGATGTTCTTCATTTGATAAAATACAGCTCTGGGAAGGTTAACCCGGTCATCAAATTCCCGAAGAAGTTGGATGTGTCAGCCGAAAGGCGCAAATATCGCATCTCTGATGTAAACAGGCGCATCGCATTTACATCCAAAAAAATCATTTTGGACGAAAGAAGAAGAAAAATCAGCTTTTGCTTGCCATGTTCTATTCTTTATCTCTGTGATGCATCTTCCATCTGATGTTGTTCATTTGCCTAGATATTTGAACTTATGTACTTGTCCCATACACTTATTATTCTAATAATGCAAGGCCACGCCTCAGCACACTGTCTGTCTTAAACACGTTTCTCTCTACCCTTTAAAACACATTTTTCTCTCCCCGTACAATATATGGGTTACCCAGCGGACAGTGCACCGACAGAAGAAAATCTGGCCGCAGCTTGGAGTCAGCAAGTTTCCAACGAGTTGTCAGCGGTTCTAGAGAATCATCCAGAGTCAGACAGCACTGTCGTACCATTTGATGCTGCCTCTGATATGGATATTGAAGAACAGAGGTTAGAGTCATGCTTTTATTGCCAGTTTGGTTACATTATTAGAATGTTTTAGTTACCATTCTGATAGGTTTGATTTCATAATGGGTTAACCAAATACCTGAGGTAACAGACCTTGTGGCGTTGAGCCTTCTCCACTGTATTAGTAAAAGTGTAACACTTCAAATGTTGCTTTTATTATGAAGAATGTGGAGAGGACAGTAATAATACCATAAATGTTAGAAAACAGGATGTAGAATCATACACATATTTAGTAGGTCAGCATGGCCGAATGGGTAAGAATGCATGTTCTTAAACATCCGGCATGCTGATGCTGAGGTAAGGTGTTCATCCCCTACACCGGGCAGCTGGACTAAAATGTTGACCTACCATCCTTGACTTGGGGACGTAAATTACAAGTACCTCTGAAGTTGGTGTGGATTTGCCTGATTGCGAGAGACACTGTTAACAGGGAAAGCTAATCCACACGCAAAATTCAGTCCAGCGCTTAAATTCAAAGCGAGCAAGAAGAAAAAACAAATGCACCTGGTTAGATAGGAATGTAGACAAAGATGGGGTAACACATAGAGAGATATGAAAATAAGAATAGAAAAACTAAGAGGAGGTTTTAAAACATTAGGAAATGTGTGGAAGTTAATGGAAATTAAGAGCTTCAGATTTAGAATATTAACACTAACAATATAACAGTACTACAGTATGGATCAGAAACATGTTGAATGTCTAAGGCAGTGACTAATAAAGTACAAACGTGCATTAGTTGGTACCTGTACAGAATACTGGGAATAAATTTGTATGGCAGAATCACCAATGTGAAGTTCATAGAGCGTGAATCAAGAAGTGACGCTGGCACTTTGTAGGACACATTGAGAAAACCTGATAATAGTGTTTTTTTTTCTTTTTTTTCTGCGCTCGCTCGCTTTAAACTCAAGCGTAGTCCATACACACTATTTCCAGTAGTGTTGGACTGAATTTTGTACGTGGATTAGCTTTCCCTGTTAACAGTGTCCCTCACCATCAGGTGAACCCACTCCGACTTCAAAGGTACTTGTAATTTACGTCCCCAAGCCAAGGATGATACGTCAAAATTTTAGTCCAACTGTCTGGTGTAGGGGTTGAACCCTTGGCATCAGCACACTGGATGTTTAAGAACATGTGTTCTTATCCACTCTGCCAAACTGACCTACTGACAATAGTTTAATTAGTCGCACCCTTCTCCATAATCTGCAGTGTATAAACTGTCATCTACTGCCAATATAGTACCTTGCGGTGTATGGCAGAGGGGTCTTTGAGTCTGAGGAATTAAGGCCGCCTGGCTAGTTCAGTCGCCGCGAACTGTGCAGGTTAGGATTTTCTTTTTGCCCCCGACAGAAAAAAATCCCATACCTTACCGAGGGATCGAACCCGGGTCTCCCGAAGGAGAGTCCGGCGTTCTAGCCACTCGGGCAGCCGCTCATCTGCAGTGTATGTTTTATATTTTTACACTCGTGCATCTATTTTTCGTTTTGGTTAACTTTGCTTTTCATTTTGTTTTAATTTCCTTGTCACTTTCTGCACCCTTGTCCTCTTCCATGTTTCCCATTTCTAGCCTAATCCACCACTGTCTCTGAATAGATACATATTCCTTTGTGTTGTTTGTTTTGTTTTTGATGTGCCATTGATAAAGATTTTGGCTGAAAAGCTTTCCTGCATCTGTGAGAGTTTTTCCATTCGTCAAGCTTCTTAGTCGTATTCTGTGTTTTATTTGGACTCCAGTAACAGCTTGCCCGTAACCCAATCCACTTGTTGATACTAATTATAACCCAGAAGGGCGGAACAGGATATGACTTTTAAAACACCAGTGTATTGTTGTTGTTGCTGCTGTTAGCCAACAGTGCCTGCTCACACCCTGTGACCTAATTCCATGTAGTTGATGCATGCAAGTGTTTAGTCAGCTCTCATGCTGTTCCATGTGAAGTGGTCCCTTCATCTGGCTTTGGCAGAAGTAACAATGTAACAGTTTCCCAATGTCTGTAAGAGAAGTGTCATGCGGCGGGTTTGTAGGCAGATACTCTCGAGTTCTCTGTGCTTGGGAGTCCGGGGCATGTCAAGTGATATGCGTTTGAAGTCTAAAAATTCTGTTCTGGTCCTCTTTTGTCAGTTGGTTTGTTGTCTTTGGAGTTAGTAAAGGACTCTTTTAAACACTTTGAGGCTTACTGAGTATGTTTGTGCGGGTGGGCTTGTATGTATGTGTGTGTGTGTGTATACTTCACAAAGATGTTAGACTGTGTGAACACTATACCTCACAAAGACAATAGGTAATACAAATACTATACCTTTCATTGATACCAGGTTAAGTAAATAATATACCTCACAATGATGTCAGGTTAAGTAAATACTATAACTCACAAAGATGTCAGGTTATGTGAACATTGTACCTCACAAAGACACCAGGTAATACAAATATTATACCTTACAATAATGCCAAGCTAAGTAACTCCTATACCTCACAATGATGTGCCAGGCTAGGTGAATACTGTGCCCCACAAACACACCGGGGTCACTGAATACTATACCTCAAAAACTCTAGGCCAAGAGAATACATACCTCAAGGGCTTCAGGCCAGGTGAATATATACCTCAAAGTCTCTAGACCAGGTGAATACTACACCTCAAAGACTAGACCAGGTGAATACTATACCTCAAAGACTAGGCCAGGTGAATACATATCTGAAAGACGCCAGATCAGATGAATACTAAACCTCAATGACAAGTCTAGGTCGACCCAAAGCTTCGCAGTTACAAAAAAGAAATACCGCCTTGATTTAAACCAGGGCCATGGGGCCAGCAGCTGAGTTTACTAACCACTGTTTGTGCTACCACATCATATACAAGATGTGGTTTTCTGATTGCTCAAACATTTACACACAATTATCTTGAGGTCATAAATCTGCTTGCAGGGTTGTGGCTATGTTGAGAATTCAGTCTTGCTTAAGAGAAAGGAATCTCGTGGAAGGAGTCTCATTGTTCCATGCAGCCCGAGAAGTCTGGCCAGAGAGAGATGAGTTTGGTTCAGAGAATATGAGCGTAGAGGAGGAACTGAATGCTCTGCAGGAAATTTTCATGGCGAATCTACACAGTAAGTGTTTGTAGCATATAGAAGGCACTGCTAGCGTAATGTTTATCCACCCCCATCTGAACAATTTTCATATTTTTCTGTGATTTTCTTTTGTCTGTTCATGTGTTTTCTTGTTTGTTGATTAAGATGTTTCACTGCAATGTCCTGTTTTGTTTGTGTAATTGTATTTGTAAATCTGCCCTATGTTTGGGTTTTTTCAATTGTTTACCATTTCCACTTCTTTACTACAGTTTTACCAATTTCTTCTTCTGCGTTCATCCGGAGTTTTTTTTACCGGACGTGATTGCGTTGTGCCTGTTTACAGCAAAGCTGCGTTCTTGCGGCGTTAGGCCGACACATCCGACTTCTGCTGGCATTTGTTGACCGGGTTAACTTTCCCGGGTTTTACCGATTTCATTTATAGTCCGATTTCATTTATAGTGTTATTATGTTCTGAAGGCTGTATTCTGCTGTTTTCTTTTCCCCAAACAGAATTTACAGTAATTGACAAAAAGACATTTGTAACAAGTTTCATTTTGCATTTATATATCAAACCTTTATTGAATGCAATAAAATGATATGAACACGTTATAGCTAAGATATGAAAATTATTTTGTGACTTAATTTTGCGTGAAAGGCAGTAAATATAGATGAGTAACAAACTAGCAGTTTATTGCAGTAGTAAACTGATCAGAGACATTAGACGTAGACAGTCACAATTTTTTGGGCATGTTATGAGAAGAAATGATTTGGAGAACTTGGTGACAACTGGTAAGATCGAGGGGAACAGACCAAGGGGAAGACCTAGAAACAAGTATCTGGATGGCTTGGCCTTGTGGCATGGTCGAGACAAAAACACGGAACTGATCCACGACTCTGTTGATCGAGTGAGATGGCAGAACATGACCGCCCACGCTTACCGGCATGGCACATGATGGATGGATGGATGGAATCCAAAAAGCCAGGTCAGTATCACATAGAGATCTCTTGACCACGTGGTGTCAGTGACAGCTGCGTTTGATTGAGGAATTTAACTTTGAAGGCTCCAAATAAGGAACCAAACCAACTCGCCAGTAACAAGTCAGGCCCTGTTCATGCAATGGGGTGTACTGGCTATGTGGTGCTAGTTCCATATTTCTAGATAATTCTGGTTTGGTGGGTGATGTGGTCAGCCATGCTGGCTGCTTTTATTTCCCAGAGCGAAGATCAGCATGGCCGAATGGGTAAGAACACTGTTCTTAAACATCTGTTTTGCTGATGCCGAGGTAAGCAGTTCAGCCCCTGCACCGGCAGCCGGACTAAAATGTTAACCTGTCGTCCTTGACTTGGGGACGTTAATTACACCTCGCCTGATGGCGAGGGACACTGTTCATAAGGAAAGCTACTCCACACGCACAATTCAGTCCATCACTACTATAAATAGTGTGTATGGACAACGCTTGAGTTCAAAGCGAGCATACAAAAAAAGAAAAATTTCCCAGAACATTTCCTGGCACCCATTTTAGACGGACCAAGTCATTGTAAAGGGGGATTCATACATTTGACCATTGCAATGGCAGGCAAACATGCTAATTACTGCCATACCCCAGATGATCCAATTGAGATAAGTATTTGGGGGCTTCACATGAAAACCTTAAAAGTGTGATAGAAATTATAATAACCGTGGCATTGTCTTCTAACCTGTCAGTATTGTTGTTAAGGATGTCAAGAATGTTAAGCAAGTGACATCACAGTGCAGATGAACACGGTGACGTCATAAGTTTTAATATACAGTTTAAATATCGCCGCCCCACTTTTGACATACACTGAACTACCGGTACTCATACCATTGTATGGAAACCAACGCAATGCTGTCTGCTTCCAAATCGCCTGCAACTGTATTTCAAATGCGTTATGTGCTATTACAAATTGCATTTGTAATTCATTCACCACAGAGCCAGCTGTATAACAAAGGGCAGCTCATAATATCTACAATTCAGCCCAGGCTTTGTGCTATGTAGAGGTATAACAGTTTCTGTTGCCATGGGTTGTAATTATGCCTTGTTAGAAGCACAATGTAACAAGCTATTGCAAGTGCTCAAAAGAGATGTGATGAATAAACAAACAATTCATTATCTGAAATAATAATGCTCACTATTTACAAACTATAACCCAGAAGGGTTGAACAAGATATTTGTATTCTGCTTTCTATTCCCCCCATTGAAGCATAAGCCCTCAGCCACCACATGCCAAGCCTTCTATTTCTTACCATGTCCTGCTGCTCCCCCCATGTTCTACCCATCTCCTGCTGCTCCCCCCATGTTCTACCCATCTCCTGCTGCTCCCCCCATGTCCTACCCATCTCCTGCTGCTCCCCCCATGTCCTACCCATCTCCTGCTGCTCCCCCCATGTCCTACCCATCTCCTGCTGCTCCCCCCATGTCCTACCCATCTCATGCTGCTCCCCCCATGTCCTACCCATCTCCTGCTGCTCCCCCCATGTCCTACCCATCTCCTGCTGCTCCCCCCATGTCCTACCCATCTCCTGCTGCTCCCCCCATGTCCTACCCATCTCCTGCTGCTCCCCCCATGTCCTACCCATCTCGTGCTGCTCCCCCCATGTCCTACCCATCTCCTGCTGCTCCCCCCATGTCCTACCCATCTCCTGCTGCTCCCCCCATGTCCTACCCATCTCCTGCTGCTCCCCCCATGTCCTACCCATCTCCTGCTGCTCCCCCATGTCCTACCCATCTCCTGCTGCTCCCCCCATGTCCTACCCATCTCCTGCTGCTCCCCCATGTCCTACCCATCTCCTGCTGCTCCCCCCATGTCCTGCTGCTCCCCCATGTCCTACCATCTCCTGCTGCTCCCCCATGTCCTACCCATCTCCTGCTGTTCCCCCATGTCCTACCCATCTCGTGCTGCTCCCCACCATGTCCTACCATCTCCTGCTGCTCCCCCCATGTCCTACCATCTCCTGCTGCTCCCCCATGTCCTACCCATCTCCTGCTGCTCCCCCATGTCCTACCCATCTCCTGATGCTCCCCCCATGTCCTACCCATCTCCTGCTGCTCCCCCCATGTCCTACCCATCTCGTGCTGCTCCCCCCATGTCCTACCCATCTCCTGCTGCTCCCCCCATGTCCTACCCATCTCCTGCTGCTCCCCCCATGTCCTACCCATCTCCTGCTGCTCCCCCCATGTCCTACCCATCTCCTGCTGCTCCCCCCATGTCCTACCCATCTCCTGCTGCTCCCCCCATGTCCTACCCATCTCCTGCTGCTCCCCCCATGTCCTACCCATCTCCTGCTGCTCCCCCCATGTCCTACCCATCTCCTGCTGCTCCCCCATGTCCTACCCATCTCCTGCTGCTCCCCCCATGTCCTACCCATCTCCTGCTGCTCCACCATGTCCTACCCATCTCCTGCTGCTCCCCCCATGTCCTGCTGCTCCCCCATGTCCTACCATCTCCTGCTGCTCCCCCATGTCCTACCCATCTCCTGCTGTTCCCCCATGTCCTACCCATCTCGTGCTGCTCCCCACCATGTCCTACCATCTCCTGCTGCTCCCCCCATGTCCTACCATCTCCTGCTGCTCCCCCATGTCCTACCCATCTCCTGCTGCTCCCCCATGTCCTACCCATCTCCTGATGCTCCCCCCATGTCCTACCTATCTCGTGCTGCTCCCCACCATGTCCTACCCATCTCCTGCTGCTCCCCCCATGTCCTTCCCATCTCCTGCAGCTCACCCATGTCCTTCCCAGCTCCTGCAGCTCTCCCCCCCCCCCCACCCCATCTTGCAGCTTTCCCCCTCCCTCATGTCTTTCCCATCTCCTGCTGCTCTCATGTCCTTCCCATCTCCTGCTGCTCTCATGTCCTTCCCATCTCCTGCTGCTCTCATGTCCTTCCCATCTCCTGCTGCTCTCATGTCCTTCCCATCTCCTGCTGCTCTCCTCATGTCCTTCCCATCTCCTGCTGCTCTCCTCATGTCCTTTCCATCTCCTGCTGCTTCCCCCCATATCCTTCCATATTGTTCATGTCTATCTGTGATTCTCTTCTGCTTGTGTATTTATATCTCTCTCTCGATTTCTTTTTGCCATGTGGTTCCACAGAAGAGGCTTTCAAGTTATGCTGTTAACATCATTTTCTCAGTTTGTGTCCAATCCAGCATCAGTATTTTTTTTTTCACCCCTTGACTTACTGGAATCTGTTTAGTAATCATTCTTCAGGAATCCCTGTGCATTCGACAGGTCATAAAATGTTGAATTCGGTCATCGTGGAACATTTGCTAATTAGCAATCATAGAGTTAACAATCAACAATCGCTGCATTTCATATACTGTATTCAACGAACAATTGATTGCTCACATATCTTGAAGGATTATCTATTAGTCAGTTCCACCCATTACTATGTAAACAGAAGGACTTCCTGTTAAGTGTTGGATACCTGAAGATGTAACATTCTACACATTCACGCAGTATCATCGACGATGTACATCATATTTAAGTCAAAGTATCATTTATTTATTCACTTCCTATGATATACAACTCCGCAGTATGAACCTGACAAAATGCAGCAAAATATGCCAGACTAGAAATCGTGGAACATTTTATTTATGTGTATGTATATATGTGTTTAAATTCTACAAATGTCCTAGTGCTCGAAAAGCTCTTCTTGCTTTTTGAATTCTTATTTTAAATATATTTATATATTTCCAACTCTATGTTTACATTAACACCTAAATATTTCTGGGATTCCATCTTGAAGTGAGATTTCACCAATGGAGATAAGGTGACCGTTTTCTTGATCAATTCCCGTGATCTTTGTCCTTCCCCCCTGCATTTTTAGACCTAAGTGTTGTGACTTCCCCCTCCTCGGCCACTGAAAGGTTTGTACGGAGTGGGGAAGCCAGCCCCGAGTCCAACCCTCCTTTGTTGCCTCAAATGACATGCATGGTAGATTACAGGGTCACTATTATTTGCTCCCCTGAATGTACTTTAATCTTTAAAGGCAATTTATACAAGTTATTATAGTCATGGAAAACACACCATACCACTCACACACACACTTCCTCATGCACGCGCACGCACATACACACACACACAACACACCACCACCACCGCCACTCTCTCCCAACAATTATCACTAAGATATTTGTACATTTGCTGGTGTAAGTCAGGAGGGTTTATAAGAACTGAGATATAATTGCCGCTTGCCAAAGCGGTTGCCACTCAATGTACAGTTTAGATTCTTTGTAACCTATGATAGATAAAACTATCTTGACAAGGGATTAGAACCTACATCCAATGATGTGTCAGTTTGGCAGCCTAACCACTAGGCCATTTGCTCCCCCAGTTATTGTATTGACAGAATATAATCACATAATTTGCACATGTTGGAAAGATATACAATTATATTGAATATTGTCACATGGAGCAGGTTAGTATTCTCTCTGAACGGATGCTGCATGAGTTGTTTGCATGATGTCAGACAACAGTACTTAAGTCGTTGTCAAGATCTTGATTGTGAAGACAAAAGTACTTAAGTTGTTGTCCAGATCTTGATTGTGCAGAGCAGTACCCTTCATTTCCATGAGTACATAAGTAGTTCTGAGTCATCCTCTTTTTGACCTTTGAGGCAGTTGAACCTGGTCTTTGAAATAACTGCTGAGACAGATCGTCTGCTAAACTTTAAACCCTTCTTTGTCTGTTCGCAGCCATTCTCTGCTTCTGGTGTCTCTTTTGGAGAGGTAGTACTTCCTTTACCATCGCAGCTTGTGACATTGTTCAAGTTGTTTGTATGTTGTACTTCCATGTGACTGATGATGAACACTGTGTCGGATATCTCTGTCTGAATATCTGTGCTGTTCTCTGTTTTATCATCAAAAGTAACAAGCTTCCTTTTCTTGCAGTATCGTATGATAACAACCGCAATGAAGAGACCAACAATTAGAGCGAGGAGTGTTGTGGAGACGGTGATAATTATTACTCTCAGTTTTATATCTCCAGAACTGGAGAAAGTCGGTAGCCGGTTCTCTGACTTCAGAGCTGGTTTAATTGGGTCACCTTTGTTGTGCTTGTTCGATTCTGTGCTGTTCTGTTCTTCCGGTAGTGCCTTTTCTGTGTTGCCAACTGGCTGTGTTGTGTCAGGAACTGGGTGTGCTATCTCAGGAACGGTTGTGTTTTCTGTCACTGAAGTGATACCAGTAAATGCTTCTTCATTCACAAACTCACTCGCTGGAATGCTGAAAAAGATTTTAAAAATGTCAGTCAGTTTGAAACTAATGTAGATTATAGCACAATTATATAAATCTCTTATCCGATGTGGAGGGCAAGGGAAAATTACTAAACCTAATATCCCAAGACTTCCATTATCAGCAGACACACAAGTAAATTTATGGTGGAGTGATTGATTTATGTCCAGTAAGATTTCATACAGGTTTTCAAATTGAGCAGCCTGACATGATATACAAAAGCTCAATTGACATGATAGACAAAGCTCAGTTGACATGATTAAAAAAGCTCATCTGACATGATAGAAAAAGCTCATCTGACATGATAGACAAAGCTCAACTGACATGATAGACAAAGCTCAACTGACATGATAGACAAAGCTCAATTGACATGATAGACAAAGCTCAGCTGACATGATAGACAAAGCTCAGCTGACATGATAGACAAAGCTTCACTGACATGATAGACAAAGCTCAACTGACATGATAAACCAAGCTCAACTGACATGATAAACAAAGCTCAACTGACATGATAAACCAAGCTCAACTGACATGATAGACAAAGCTCAATTGACATGATAGACAAAGCTCAGCTGACATGATAGACAAAGCTCCACTGACATGATAGACAAAGCTCAACTGACATGATAGACAAAGCTCAACTGACATGATAAACAAAGCTCAACTGACATGATAAACAAAGCTCAACTGACATGATAGACAAAGCTCAGCTGACATAGACAAAGCTCAATTCATGTGATAGACAAAGCTCAATTGACATGATAAACAAAGCTCAATTGACATGTCACTAGAAAACCAGCAATTGCAAACACATTACTTCATATGGCAACACCAGCTAGGTCAGTAACCGTCTGTCTGCCATTTCTCTGAACATGCAGTTCACAATACAAACAACCGCGGACAACTCCACATGAAATCCACAGCTCATAGTGTCGCTCCACACACTTAACTTAGTAGCTGGGCAACGGAACCATGTAAAACCAGTCCAACATGAGAAAAATGTGTAAGCAAACCGCAGCCAGAAACAAAAACACTTCAGAGGCTTCAACAGCTCAACAGCCTATCTGCCGTATTGGACTGGAAGTCCCTATATTATAATGTATTCAATTGGAAATCATGAAGTGTATGTAAGTTCTGCAAATTACAATTACAAAATGCAAAGACTGTTGCTGTGACAACCTTTCATCAGAAAACAAGAAACAAAATACAACACACACACACACAAAGACAGAAATGCCATTAAAGTAACTAATTAAGACATACAATTGTGAAACCATGTAAAATAATAATAAGCAAGCAATATGTAGTACTTAACTCAATGACTGCAAATATATTAAAAGAGTGAATCTAGATGACAGCTACGATATATACCAGATGTGAGAAGATGCATAGTCATGTAAGGGCGGGTCACCTCTGAGATGTAAGGGTGGGTCACCTCTGAGATGTAAGGGCGGGTCACCTCTGAGATGTAAGGGTGGGTCACCTCTGAGATGTAAGGGCGGGTCACCTCTGAGATGTAAGGGCGGGTCATCTCTGAGATGTAAGAGCGGGTCATCTCTGAGAAGTAGATCGCCATGAATCTTGTTCAGTACAAATGTGAGAAATTCAGAGGGAAGGGGGAATGAAATTGCCAGTGAAAGGGTAGGACAAAGCGGGAGATGGTAAGAAAAATGAAAGTGTGTAGTGTAGAAAGGGAAGAAGAAAAATAGATAATAGAAAGTGCATGAACAAAGGATGAGTTCATAGTGGATGTATCCACAATTTGTGAGTTTTTAAGTGATGCAGTTATTGATGAATGATACTGTGCATATGCTTGAGATTAAAATAGAGAGTAGTATAGTAGCAAAAAATGTGAATGAATGAAAACAAATTGCATAAAGAGCCTAACTAAAATGCCATTCATATAAGTTATGTAGAATGGAGTGATCTCATGATATGCAGCTTCTATCTTACTGTTCACTATACAATAGAGATAGTAAGAACTGTTGTTGTACAAAATATAAAACTGATCTAATCACAAACACAGAACCCCTTTTCAACCTTACCATCTAAATTGTAAGAATAGGTGGGATAATGTTTCTTTAGGAATGTTCGTAATATAACTACTTCTAGATCCACATAATATAAGATGGCATAACAAGGATCATTGTTATAAGGTGCCACATTGTAATAAACAACATGGCTTCTCTCTTGTTGTTTATGAGTGCTGTCTTCATCATAGAAATCATATACATATGTAATGAAGAGAGCAAGGATGGTTGATATACTGTGGGTTAGAGTGAGCATGAATAAATATCATTCACAACTTCTCTCACTGCTGCTCGTAATAGCATCCAACCACTATAATACTACTCAATGTTATGCTACTACAGAACCCACCCGTCTGCTACTACATTACCTAGACTTGCTTTGCTACTTAAACACCCAACAATTCTGCTACAACTTAACAACCACTCTGCTATTATAGCGCCCAATCAATCTGTCTACTACTGAAGCACCCTATCAATCTGCCTGCTACTACAGCACCCACACCTCTGCCACTACAGCACCCATACCTCTGATACTACAGCACCCATACCTCTCTGCTACTACAGCACCCATACCTCTGCTAATACAGCACCCATACCTCTCTGCTACTACAGCACCCATACCACTCTGCCACTACAGCACCCATACCTCTCTGCTACTACAGCACCCAAACCTCTGTTACTACAAACCCATACCTCTGCCACTACAGCACCCATACCACTCTGCCACTACAGCACCCAAACCTCTGCCATTACAGCACCCATACCTCTGCCACTACAGCACCCATACCACTCTGCCACTACAGCACCCATACCACTCTGCCACTACAGCACCCAAACCTCTGCCATTACAGCACCCATACCTCTGCCACTACAGCACCCATACCACTCTGCCACTACAGCACCCATACCACTCTGCTGCTTCAGCACCCATACTTTTCTGCTGCTACATCACCCATACCTCTGTTACTACAAACCCATACCTCTGCCACTACAGCACCCATACCTCTGCCACTACAGCACCCATACCTCTGCCACTACAGCACCCAAATCTCTGCCACTGCAGCACCCCAACCTCTGCCACTACAGCACCCAAACCTCTGCTACTACAGCACCCAAACCTCTGCCATTACAGCACCCATACCTCTGCCACTACAGCACCCAAATCTCTGCCACTGCAGCACCCAAACCTCTGCCACTACAGCACCCAAACCTCTGCCACTACAGCACCCATACCTCTGCCACTACAGCACCCAAATCTCTGCCACTGCAGCACCCAAACCTCTGCCACTACAGCACCTATACCTCTGCCACTACAGCACCCAAACCTCTGCCACTACAGCACCCAAACCTCTGCCACTACAGCACCCAAACCTCTGCCACTGCAGCACCCAAACCTCTGCCACTACAGCACCCATACCTCTGCCACTACAGCACCCATACCACTCTGCTGCTTCAGCACCCATACTTCTCTGCTGCTACATCACCCATACCTCTGTTACTACAAACCCATACCTCTGCCACTACAGCACCCATACCTCTGCCACTACAGCACCCATACCTCTGCCACTACAGCACCCAAACCTCTGCTACTACAGCACTCAAACCTCTGCCATTACAGCACCCATACCTCTGCCACTACAGCACCCAAATCTCTGCCACTGCAGCACCCAAACCTCTGCCACTACAGCACCCAAACCTCTGCCACTACAGCATCCATACCTCTGCCACTACAGCACCCAAATCTCTGCCACTGCAGCACCCAAACCTCTGCCACTACAGCACCCATACCTCTGCCACTACAGCACCCAAACCTCTGCCACTACAGCACCCAAACCTCTGCCACTACAGCACCCAAACCTCTGCCACTGCAGCACCCAAACCTCTGCCACTACAGCACCCATACCTCTGCCACTACAGCACCCAAACCTCTGCCACTACAGCACCCAAACCTCTGCCACTACATCACCCAAACCTCTGCCACTACAGCATCCAAACCTCTGCCACTACAGCACCCAAACCTCTGCTACTACAGCACCCATACCTCTCTGCTACTACAGCACCCATACCTCTGCTACTACATCACCCAAACCTCTGCCACTACAGCACCCATACCTCTCTGCTACTACAGCACCCATACCTCTGTTACTACAAACCCATACCTCTCTGCCACTACATCACCCAAACCTCTGCCACTACAGCACCCAAACCTCTGCCACTACATCACCTAAACCTCTGCCACTACAGCACCCAAACCTCTGCCACTACAGCACCCAAACCTCTGCCACTACAGCACCCAAACCTCTGCCACTACAGCACCCAAACCTCTGCCACTACATCACCCAAACCTCTGCCACTACAGCACCCAAACCTCTGCCACTACAGCACCCAAACCTCTGCCACTACAGCACCCAAACCTCTGCCACTACAGCACCCATATCTCTCTGCTACCACAGCACCCATACCTCTCTGCTACTCCATCATGTGCCATGCCGGCAAGCGTGGGCAGTCATGATTCGCCATTTCACTCAATCACCAGAATCGTGGATCAGCTCAGTGTTCTTGTCTCAACCATGCCACGTGGCCAAGCCATCTAGGTATTTTCTTCTCTGTCTTCCCCTTGTTCTCTTCCCCTCAATCTTGCCAGTTGTCACCAAGTTCTCCAATCCATTTCTTCTCATAACATGTCCAAAAAGTTTTGACTGTCTACGTCTAATTTCTCTTATCAATTTATGATTTTCATTTGTCTCCTGTAGTACTTGGTCATTGGTTTTTCTGTCTGTCCATGGTATTCTTTGTATTTTCCTCAGAAATCACATTTCTGCAGCCATCATTGTCCAAGTATCACATCCATACAAAAGAACAGGCTCTATGTATCCCCTCAACACTCTTTTTCTCATTTCAATTGACATCTTTTTATTGGTCAGAATGTTTTTCATCTTGCTAAAGGCTACTTTCGCCATGGCGATTCTTGTTCTAATCTCTTCAAGGCATCTCCCATCAGATGTTATGACTGTTCCGAGATAATTGTACTGATTCATTTGTTGAAGAATATTCCCATTTACTTGTATATTACATTGTGGTACTTCGTGCTTCCTAGTGACGACCATAACCTGTGTCTTCTTACAATTTAATTCCAACCCCATCTGCTCACTGTGTACCACATCTGCGTCTACTAATTGTTGTAGATCTTGTGCATTGTTTGCAATCAATACTGTATCATCTGCATATCTAATGTTATTGATGTTTCGTCCTCCAATGTTGATTCCATTTATATCGTCTACATTCCTGAAAATATTTTCACTGTATAGGGAAAAAAGATCTCTGCTACTGCTGTACCCATATCTCTCTGCTACTACTGTACCCATATCTCTCTGCTACTACTGTACCCATATCTCTCTGCTACAATTGTACCCATATCTCTCTGCTACTACTGTACCCATATCTCTCTGCTACTACTGTACCCATATCTCTGTTACTACTGTACCTATATCTCTGCTACAACTGTACCCATATCTCTCTGCTACTACTGTACCCATATCTCTCTGCTACAACTGTACCCATATCTCTCAGCTACAACTGTACCCATATCTCTCTGCTACTACTGTACCCATATCTCTCTGCTACTACTGTACCCATATCTCTGCTACAACTGTACCCATATCTCTGCTACTACTGTACCTATATCTCTCTGCTACTACTGTACCCATATCTCTCTGCTACTACTGTACCCATATCTCTCTGCTATTACTGTACGCATATCTCTCTGCTACAACTGTACCCATCTTCTACTACAGCACCCACAGCTGAAATGGCAGAAAAATTCTAATTAAGAAAAACAGTTACCTTGCTAAAGTTTCCACATGTGAGACAGACCAAGCCTGCGACTTTGATGTTCCGATCTGTACAAATGTGACGGTCCCTGTTGACAGTCCTTGGGTTGTTGCTACTGGAGATTGTGTGATTGTACTGGGAGCCAGGATGGGGACTGTGTTGAGTTCTGGTGTTTTGATGACTGGAGGATGGCTGGTAGAAATAGCAAGCTGTGACGTGGGGAGAGTTATCATACTGGTAGCAAGTGTGCTTGATGGTGATCCCAGTGGGGATGTCTCTGCAGTGCTGGCCTGATGGGGCCGTCTGTCTCCATATGCCTCTTCTGTGGCATCTGTTAGACTGCTTGAAGGCAGGACATCATTGGCCACACTGGTTTGCCTGGCCGTGAATGGTAATGTGCTGTTGCTGATTACATGTGAGGTGATAGTGGTTGTTGAGAGTATAGGGGATGTGCTGGAGGGTGGGTCTTTCCTGGGAATATGTGCTGATGTGTAGAGGCTCGAGGTGGATGGGACTTCATGTGGTAGTCTGCTTGCTGGCATCTGAAATTAGTTTCTGTCAGTTCACACAATTGTTTTGGGTTCATACTGTCTTATAACACAAGTTCTATATTGGGGAATAACTCTAGTAAAACCAATTACTAAAAATTAATTAAATAAATAACGATAAGCCTGAAACTTGTTTCATGTCGGTAACAAAAATGTCTGAAACATGGTTCATATAAGTAACGATAGGCCTGAAACATGTTTCATGTCAGTAACAATAAACCTGAAACATGGTTCATATCAGTAACAATAAACCTGAAACATGTTTCAGGTCACCAACAAGAAGTGTTTCTTGATAAGTAAAGGTCTTTTTTTCTAAACACACCTCGAGACGTATTGTGCGTATGGTGCTAGCTCCTTGATTCTATAGACCACGTATCACTGGGTGGGTGATGTGATCGGCCTTGACCTCCCTTGACATTTCCTGGTACCTGTTTTAGGCTGGGTCAGCTTGGGAGCCCAGGTCAAGAGGAAAAATCAATCAGTCTCAATGGGGATTCAAACCAGGCCAGCAGGCATGTGTCCTAGCCGCACCTCTATTATGGCTCATTGATAAGTAGCAGAGATCATCAGGCATGTGTCCAAGCCACGCCTCTACTACAGCTCATTGATAAGTAGCAGAGATCATCAGGCATGTGTCCAAGCCACGCCTCTACTACAGCTCATTGATAAGTAGCAGAGATCATCAGGCATGTGTCCAAGCCACGCCTCTACTACAGCTCACTGATAAGTAGCAGAGATCATCAGGCATGTGTCCAAGCCACGCCTCTACTACAGCTCATTGATAAGTAGCAGAGATCATCAGGCATGTGTCCAAGCCACGCCTCTACTACAGCTCATTGATAAGTAGCAGAGATCATCAGGCATGTGTCCAAGCCACGCCTCTACTACAGCTCATTGATAAGTAGCAGAGATCACCAGGCAGCTGGCATGTGTCCAAGCCATGCCTCTACTACAGCTCACTGATAAGTAGCAGAGATCAGCAGGCATGTGTCCAAGCCACGCCTCTACTACAGCTCATTGATAAGTAGCAGAGATCATCAGGCATGTGTCCAAGCCACGCCTCTACTACAGCTCATTGATACCTTGCAGAGATCACCAGGCATGTGTCCAAGCCACGCCTCTACTACAGCTCACTGATAAGTAGCAGAGATCATCAGGCATGTGTCCAAGCCACGCCTCTACTACAGCTCATTGATAAGTAGCAGAGATCATCAGGCATGTGTCCAAGCCACGCCTCTACTACAGCTCATTGATAAGTAGCAGAGATCATCAGGCATGTGTCCAAGCCACGCCTCTACTACAGCTCATTGATACCTTGCAGAGATCACCAGGCATGTGTCCAAGCCACGCCTCTACTACAGCTCACTGATAAGTAGCAGAGATCATCAGGCATGTGTCCAAGCCACGCCTCTACTACAGCTCACTGATACCTTGCAGAGATCATCAGGCATGTGTCCAAGCCACGCCTCTACTACAGCTCATTGATAAGTAGCAGAGATCACCAGGCAGCTGGCATGTGTCCAAGCCATGCCTCTACTACAGCTCACTGATAAGTAGCAGAGATCAGCAGGCATGTGTCCAAGCCACGCCTCTACTACAGCTCATTGATAAGTAGCAGAGATCATCAGGCAGCTGGCATGTGTCCAAGCCACGCCTCTACTACAGCTCATTGATAAGTAGCAGAGATCATCAGGCATGTGTCCAAGCCACGCCTCTACTACAGCTCATTGATAAGTAGCAGAGATCATCAGGCATGTGTCCAAGTCACGCCTCTACTACAACTCATTGATAAGTAGCAGAGATCATCAGGCATGTGTCCAAGCCACGCCTCTACTACAGCTCATTGATAAGTAGCAGAGATCATCAGGCATGTGTCCAAGCCATGCCTCTACTACAGCTCATTGATAAGTAGAAGAGATCACCAGGCAGCTGGCATGTGTCCAAGCCACGCCTCTACTACAGCTCATTGATAAGTAGCAGAGATCATCAGGCATGTGTCCAAGCCACGCCTCTACTACAGCTCATTGATAAGTAGCAGAGATCATCAGGCATGTGTCCAAGCCACGCCTCTACTACAGCTCATTGATAAGTAGCAGAGATCATCAGGCATGTGTCCAAGCCACGCCTCTACTACAGCTCATTGATAAGTAGCAGAGATCATCAGGCATGTGTCCAAGCCATGCCTCTACTACAGCTCATTGATAAGTAGCAGAGATCACCAGGCAGCTGGCATGTGTCCAAGCCACGCCTCTACTACAGCTCATTGATAAGTAGCAGAGATCATCAGGCATGTGTCCAAGCCACGCCTCTACTACAGCTCATTGATAAGTAGCAGAGATCATCAGGCGTGTGTCCAAGCCACGCCTCTACTACAGCTCATTGATAAGTAGCAGAGATCATCAGGCATGTGTCCAAGCCACGCCTCTACTACAGCTCATTGATAAGTAGCAGAGATCATCAGGCGTGTGTCCAAGCCACGCCTCTACTACAGCTCATTGATAAGTAGCAGAGATCATCAGGCATGTGTCCAAGCCATGCCTCTACTACAGCTCATTGATAAGTAGCAGAGATCACCAGGCAGCTGGCATGTGTCCAAGCCACGCCTCTACTACAGCTCATTGATAAGTAGCAGAGATCATCAGGCATGTGTCCAAGCCACGCCTCTACTACAGCTCATTGATAAGTAGCAGAGATCATCAGGCATGTGTCCAAGCCACGCCTCTACTACAGCTCATTGATAAGTAGCAGAGATCATCAGGCATGTGTCCAAGCCACGCCTCTACTACAGCTCATTGATAAGTAGCAGAGATCATCAGGCATGTGTCCAAGCCATGCCTCTACTACAGCTCATTGATAAGTAGCAGAGATCACCAGGCAGCTGGCATGTGTCCAAGCCACGCCTCTACTACAGCTCATTGATACCTTGCAGAGATCAGCAGGCATGTGTCCAAGCCATGCCTCTACTACAGCTCACTGATAAGTAGCAGAGATCACCAGGCACCAGGCATGTGTCCAAGCCACGCCTCTACTACAGCTCATTAAGTAGCAGAGATCAACAAATGAGATATCTTGGTTTTGAATATATGGATCAGCACTTACAGATCTCATTTCTTCATAGAATGTTGGACATGAGCAAATTCAAGAATGTTGATTGTCTCAATTCATTTATTAGTAAGCTTATTGTTTTCATACTGGAAATTGGAGGCCAGCATGCTGAATGGATAAGAACACATGTTCTTAACATCCGTTGTGCTGATGCCAAGATAAGAGGTTCAACCCCTACACCGGACAGTTGGACTAAAATGTTGACCTCTTTTCCTTGACTTGGGGATGTATATTTACACTTTTACACACGCAGATACACTGTTGTACATAGAGAGACAGAGAAAAGGACAGGGGTAGAGAGAGAAAGGGAAAGAGAAAGACAGAAAAAGCAAGAGACAGAAAATGAGAGACAGAGAGAAAGAAACAGAGAAACCACACAGTATACATAAAAATGGAAGCTAAACTTAATAACACATACTAGAACAAGTCTAGATGTCTACATAAAACGTGATTTGTGGGTCTACTTACATTATAACATAAATTTCAGAAAGGCGAGAAGTACAGAACTGTAAAGTATGGAGAGAAAAATAACATCAAGTAATCAGTTCTCGTATTAATGCGATCTTGAAATAATCTTAATTCCTCCTCCCCCCTGAACACCATAAAATTCCCCCCCTTGGGGGGAATTCCCCACCGGTTGAGAACCACTTGTCTAGAGAAATATGGGGCAGCACCATGTATCCAATATACCCCAAGACATGGGAAAAGTGTCCTTTATTTTTCAAAAATGTTTTTAAAAATTTTGTATTTGTAAAAAGCGGGTTTCTTACTTGATTTATTGAAGTTTTTTGTGTGCATATTGTGTTATTGTGGTTTTTTCTAAAGCACTCCCTAAATTTGTTGTGTGTAAGTTAAAAAAAAAAGATATCTAGTTTATTCAAAAGTGATATAAAGCTACTTTAGAGTTACCTGGTTGTCTGGCCAGGTGTACACTGCAGAGCTTTCAGCATCCAGTGTTGGGAGTTGTAGTGCTGGTGTGGCTTTCCCAGGCGTTATTGGCAGATCAGTGGACGGGTGCGGTTGTTGATTTAGCTCAGTTGCCATTGAAGTTAAGTCTGGGTTTATTGTCGAAATATCATGTGTTTGGTGGTTATCTGAAGTAGTAGAAGGGTTGAATACTTGATCATGTTCTTTGCTGAAATTATTTGTGTGATATGCAGGCGAAGTTGTCACCTCCAGGTTAGTTGTACTATCAGGTACTTGAAGTAGGGGTGTTATGTGTATGTCCTCAGATTTGGTCACCTGTATAATTGAAATGGTAGAAGATGGTTGAAGCAGTTGTATCACAGCTCCTAATGTAATAGGCTCCGTTTGATTCATGATTTCATCAAAAGTGCTGGTGCTGTTCAGATTAACTTCCAATGAATGACTCCAGAAATATGTAGGCTCTGTTGGAGCAGCCATTGTAAGTTCTTGTATGCTGACATTTTGAATAGCTCTTCCCCTGAGATGATCGGGAGATGCACATGTCATGCTGGAGTCTGCAAACATTTCCGGGGATTCATTTATCCAATTATGAAGCCCAACTAATCCACCATCACAATGCCAGGGATTGTCAGAAAGCCGTATGGATTTCAAATTTGAAAGAAAATGTTTCATGTCTGTTGATACTGTTTCCAGACTACCATTGGTCAAATCTAAATGCTGAATGTGTTGTAAAGAATGCAGTAAATCTGTCCTGTTCAAAATGTCGCTTATTAACGAAGGACTTCTCTTTAAATAAAGACTTGTCAGTGATGGTACATCCTGAAATATTGCTCCCTCAATAACGGTTTGATTGCTGTTAATGTTTGATAAGTTCAGCTCTTCAAGTGTTCGCAATCCCCCAAATGCGCGGTAATCTATTTGTTCTATTGGATTAAATTCCAGATTAAGAGCAGTCAGTTGACGGGGGCCTGCAAAAGACATGTTCTGTAAATGCTTTATGCCGTTATGCCCTAAATTGAGCGTGTTCAAGTTTGGAAGATGCGAGAATGTGTGTGGTGGTATCTCACTGATCTTGTTGTTTCTGAGAGATAACATCTTCATGGCAGAGCCATGAGCAAAGCTGTATTGAGACACTTGCTGGATTTCATTGTTATCCGCAGAGAATGTTTCAATATTTTTAGGAATTGATGGTAACCACTTTATCTTGTTGTAACTGACATTGACCTCCTTCATGTATGGCGTATACAACAGAACTCCATTGTGAATGGCCTGAATCTGGTTATTGTCAGCTATTAGATGCGCCAGGTATCTTGTGCTGATTAAGTCCTGAGATTGAATCATGGTGAGATTGTTTTCGGAGATTTTCAAATGTCGCAGCGGCCAGGGAAGACCTTTGGGTATGTTTGTCAAATGGCATGCTGAGATGTCAAGATAAGACAGCACTTGCAAACCTTTAAAAATGTTGTCCATGTTTTTTATTGGGTTTCCGTTCAGGGCCAAGTGGACCAGGTTTGTCATTCCATCCAGGGACGATTTTGAAATGTACGAGATTTTATTGTTGGAAAGAATTAAATAATGCAGGCTTTTGACACTGTTCAGGGTATCGTCTTGTAGAGATGTGATTTGGTTGTGGCTCAGAATTAATCGCTGCAAGCGGGCAATATGAAATTTCCCCGTAATGTCGGACAATTGATTGTTTGCTAGGTCTAAATCTCTCAGTGACAGAAGCACTTGAAAAGCATTCTCATTGATGGTCTCAATCTCGTTGTTTGCGAGGTGAAGCCTGGTCAATCTGGTGATGTTCACGAAAGTCAGGGATTTGAGTTCACTGAGATGGTTCATCTGTAGTGAAAGTGTTTCCAGGCTGTATAACCGTGACAGTTTTGCGGCATCCACATCGGTAATTTCATTGTCACTCAGATTAAGCCTCAAAATGCTTTCAGGTATACCCTCGGGAATAACCTGTAGCTGCCTTCTGGAACATTCTGCCCGAATTTCTGAACAGAAGCACTCTTGAGGGCATGCTGTGCATGACAGTATCATTGCATAGGTACCAATGGCAAGAATCAATACAAATATTGTTCTGTCCATGATGGGTAGTCTGCAGAAGGCTTTCTATCATGCATATGCACGTTAATTGTGTCCACTTTAAATCTGTCCCGTGTAACTTGACCACACAATGTCCGTGTAAGACACAGTAATGAACAAACCTGGGATTAGCAGTTACCATAACCGGACAAATCAAAACGTGAAGAGATGGTTAGTAATAAAATCTGTAAAATAAAAACAATAAAATCTGTAAAATAAAAACAATAAAATCTGTAAAATAAAAACAATAAAATCTGTAAAATAAAAACAATAAAATCTGTAAAATAAAAACAATAAAATCTGTAAAATAAAAACAATAAAATCTGTAAAATAAAAACAATAAAATCTGTAAAATAAAAACAATAAAATCTGTAAAATAAAAACAATAAAATCTGTAAAATAAAAACAATCTGTTTAAAGTTCATTAACTACTCGATTAAAGAATAACTTGGCATTACAGATTATAATTATTGTTACGTATCAGCCAGAGGTGTGGCTTCAATTTGTAAATTCCCAAGACAAGGTTGTCTTGTTACCTTTGAATGTTGTCGATAATTTACACTTCAATCAATCATGTGCCATGCCGGAAAGCATGGGCGGTCATAACTTGCCATTTCACTCAATCACCAGTGTTATGGATCAGCTCAGTGTTCCTGTCTCATCCATGCCATGTGGCCAAGCCATCCAGGTATTTTACTCTCGGTCTTCCTCTTGGTCTGTTCCCTTCGATCTTGCCAGTTGTCACTAAGTTCTCCAATCAATTTCTTCTCATAACATGTCCAAAAAATTTTGACTGTCTACGTCTAATTTCTCTAATCAATTTATGATTTTCATTTGTCTCCTGTAGTACTTGGTCATTGGTTTTTCTGTCTGTCCATGGTATTTTGTGCATTTTCCTCAGAAACCGCATTTCTGCAGCCATCAGATGTTTTTCAACTTGACTGCACATTGTCCAAGTTTCACATCCATACAAAAGAACAGGCTCTATGTATCCCCTCAACACTCTTTTTCTCGTTTCAATTGACATCTTTTTATTGGTCAGAATGTTTTTCATCTTGCTAAAGGCTACTTTTGCCATGGCGATTCTTGTTCTAATCTCTTCAAGGCATCTCCCATCAGATATTATGACTGTTCCGAGATAATTGTACCGATTCACTTATTTACACTTATTTAAAAATATTGTTTCAACTGCATGAAGTTTGGCACAGTCAGTAGATTATGGTGGCCTACAAGCTCATTTTAAACTACCTGCTGGTCTAGTCAGTGAGTTAACTTTAAGCTGCACGCAGATATAGTTAACTTTAAACTGCCTTCAGATTTATTTACTGAGTTAACTTTGAACTGTCTGCAAATCTATTCATTGAGTTAACTTTACTCAGCCTGCAGGTCTAGTTACTGAGTTAACTTTAAACTGCATGAACTTTAAACTGCCTGCAGGTCTAGTCATTAACTTTAAACTGTCTGCAGGTCTAGTCTCTGAGTTAACTTTAAACTGCCTGCAGGTCTAGTCATTAACTTTAAACTGCCTACAGGTCTAGTCATTAACTTTAAACTGCCTGCAGGTCTAGTCATTAACTTTAAACTGCCTACAGGTCTAGTCTCTGAGTTAACTTTAAACTGCCTGCAGGTCTAGTCATTAACTTTAAACTGCCTACAGGTCTAGTCATTAACTTTAAACTGCCTACAGGTCTAGTCTCTGAGTTCACTTTAAACTGCCTGCAGGTCTAGTCATTAACTTTAAACTGCCTACAGGTCTAGTCATTAACTTTAAACCTGCAGGTCTAGTCATTAACTTTAAACTGCCTGCAGGTCTAGTCATTAACTTAAAACTGCCTACAGGTCTAGTCTCTGAGTTAACTTTAAACTGCCTGCAGGTCTAGTCATTAACTTTAAACTGCCTGCAGGTCTAGTCATTAACTTTAAACTGTCTGCATGTCTAGTCACTGAGTTAACTTTAAACTACCTGCAGGTCTAGTCATTAACTTTAAACTGCCTACAGGTCTAGTCACTGAATTAACTTTAAACTGCCTACAGGTCTAGTCACTGAATTAACTTTAAACTGCCTACAGGTTTAGTCACTGAATTAACTTTAAACTGCCTACAGATCTAGTCACTGAATTAACTTTAAACTGCCTACAGGTCTAGTCACTGAGTTAAATATAAACTGCCTGCAGATCTAGCAGATGAGAAAAGTCTACTTTAGCTTGCACCTTACACAAACTTGATTTCTAAGAGGCACACAAACTGAGAATATTTAGCACACTGTACCACAGTTTCTTCCACACACCATATAACATTAATGAGGCTTGCTGGCCTGGGCGCTGACACTTATGTTTGTTGTGGGCAGAACTGGTGGCACCTCAACAGTGCATGCCACTTGAGGCTCATGCAGTACTTGTCACCTTTGTACTAGGCTGACAGCCGTTTGGTTTGGTTCATTGACAAAACAATGACATTTTGGAAACAAATCCGTTGACCTTACTTGTTTGTCTTTATGAAGTTTAAGTAGTTTGTACGCATCACAGTTGAGACCACCACTGTTGTGTTATACATTTACTGATTCTGTTTGCCTATCCATCCAACTGTTCATTCAACCAGCTACCTACTTACTGTCTACCTACTTACCTAAGTGCCTATCTACATACTTATCTACCAGGTGCCACCTACCTATCAGCCTGCTCCCTGCTACCTACCTACCTATCTATAATAAAGTTCATTCATTCTACCTACCTGCTTATGTCTACCTGTTATCTACCTAAATGTCTGCCTGCTACCTGCCTACCTACCTATCTTCCTACCTAACTACCTTCCTACCTACCTACATACCTACCTACCTACTTACCTATCTAACTACCTTCCTACCTAGTTGTAATAAAGTTCATTCATTCTACCTGCCTGCCTATGTCCACCTGTTAACCATCTACCTAAATGTCTGCCTGCAACCTACCTGCCTACCTACCTATAATAAAGTTCATTCGTTTGTTCTACCTACCTATCTTCCTACTTACCTACCTAACTTTCTTTACTACCTACCTTCCTACCTACTTACTTATCTACCTACCTACCTAGTTGTAATAAAGTTCATTCATTCATTCTACCTGTCTACCTACCTGTCTACCTGTCTAGTTATAATATTGTTCATTTCTGTTTCTACTTGTCTTCTCTGTGAACTTTTAGGGCTTCCTCTATTTCTGTTGTCATGTGTATTCCAGACAAAAGTCTTTAGTTATACAATTCTCAGGTTTTCTCAGTTTATGTCCTATCCAGCGTCTTTACTTGACCTCTTGGTTCACTGGTATTTGTCTAGTTCTCTCCATGAGTTCCATATTAGCGATTTTATCATACCATTTTATTCCTTCTATTTCGTACAAGCACCAATTAGTGAATGTTTATTTGTAATCATTTTCGTTGTTCTACATGTTTTTGAACCATGCAGCAGTACTTATTTAATGCCAGTATTGAATTGTCTATGTTTTGTGTTAAGTGTAATTTCTTTTGACGTCCACAAATTTCCTAGTGTTATAAAAGTTCCTCTAACCTTCTGTATTCTTATTCTAGCTTTATCTGTTCCATCCCATTTGTCTACGTTGCTAAATTGACAGTTGCTGTGTTTTAATTTAAAAATAAAGACAGTACACAGCACCATTTTACTGCCGTCATCTTATGGTGCCAAGGAACATATTTTGCTGACCAAATAGCACCTAGATGATGATATCCTCAGTACATCTAAGCCCCTAGAAAATTTGTAATACCTCTTATTGCCGACCCTGGAATCATGGAGTTTAAAAAATATCTAACCTTGAGGGAGGGTTTTGAACTCTGGATAACCAAGGTTGACAGGCTAGTGTGCTAATCACTACACCACACCAGCTCCTACTATCTTTCAGTGGGAACTAAAATTGGATTGCATTTAAAATGTAGTATATCAGAACATTACAGTGTAAGCATAAAGCATTGAACACAGTAATAATATCTTTATTGGGGAGAGTGCTTGAAGCAATCCATTTGAAGTGATTAGATTAGAAATGCCTGAACTGACTTAGTTGTGAGGCAGAAGATGGGAAAGGGATAAGAATAACTTATGTTGCAACTTGTTTCCTCCTCCCACACATGCACTCCACCACCACCACCACCACGGCTATGGTGTAGAATTTCTTTGCCCTGGCTAATGTTATGGTTCACATATAGAACCTAGAATCCTTGACCTTGACCCTTCTGGGCATAAATAAGCCCAGCGGCAGTACTGGTGTGCTGTTGACCTCCCTTGAGTATGCTGAAGTGTTTCAAATCTGCGGAGACATCTAGCCCAGCCAATTGTCTATCTCCAAGGCAGTCTTGGCTTTTTCATTTCCTTTCTGCTGGCTTGTGGAAGCTGTTATGGTTGGGAAATCTTAATTCACACATATGGAGTGGTGTGAAATGTTATATGTGACTTGAAATTTCAAGATGAAGTCCAAACTGTTACAATTTGGTGATAGCAGAAGCAAGGACATGAAGAAGTGTAGTCATGGTGGGATTGTAATGTTCATTATTTTGTCTAGAGCTGTTAATCATCATCATCATCATGCTGATAAGCAGTGGCGGTCATTTCTTGTGGAGGAAACACTATCAACCTAGGTTTTAATCATTAGGTGAATTTCATTGCACTGTTTCATTAAGCTTGTGGCTCAGCACATCTGACTTTGTAGGGGTTCAACCTCTACACCGGACAGTTGGACTAAAATGTTGACCTCTTGTCCTTGACTTAGGATGTAAATTACAAGTACCTCTCAAATCGGAGTGGGTTCGCCTGATGGTGAGAGGCACTGTTAATATGGAAAGCTAATTCACATGCAAATTTCAGATTTCAGTCCAGCACTACTAGAAGTAGTGTGTATGGATGGACTTCGCTTGAGTTCAAAAGCGAGTAAGCGCCACCCCCCCCCCCCTCCCCAAAAAAAATTATATATATATATATATATATATATATATATATGTGTGTATGTATGTATGTGTGTGTGTATATATATATATATATATATATATATATATATATATATATATATATATATATATATATCACAGCTATGTCAGTATACAGGAGTGCTATTTTCCCAGAGACCCCTGGGGATTGTCATTAGAGCTACTGAGTTCACGTTTGTGCAGTGCTCTTGACAGGCAATTGGCTGCTCTGAGGAGATAGACCCAGCCAGATGGGATTAAACCAGGTGCAATGAAGTTCTATCCTTTATCTACCTGAGACCACTGCTCGTTCATCTTTTACCAAACATCTCACTTGTATCATTGTCTACCTTGTGCTTGCTTGTCTTCTCCATATCCATGTGAAGGTCCTAATACTTCACATATCCATGTGAAGGTCCCAACACTTCAATACCCACAGCAGGTTTCTGCTGCAGGACTTAATAGTGGCTGGCCAAGTGGCAAATACTGGGTTCTCTTTCAGGAGACCCGGGTTCGAGTCCATGGTAAGGTCTGGATTTTTTTCTGCCGGGGGCAAAAAGAAAAAACACCTAACCTGCACAGTTTGCAGCGACAGCACTACCCACACAGCCTGAATTCCTCGGGCTCAAGACACACACCCCCCCCCCCCCCCCCTTTACACTGCAAGGTACTATAGGCAGTAAATGACAGTATTAGTACAATAGTACTCTTCAGGTTAAATTTGAACATTTTAGATGAGATGTGGCTGACTTTTAATTGTTATTCCGACTGCATGAAGTTTGTCAATGCTAGAGGCTTATGCAGTCAATGAGTTAATCTATTTGTCAAAGCATGATGGTGACTGGTGCACGCTAGGCGTGTCTTTCTAGATGCAGCGGCGAGGTCATCCCTCAACAACAACAACATAAGTACCAAACACTTTATCTCGTCTCGTAAACTTGGGTATACTCATGTTAGATCACACTGACATAAAACACTTACATAACATGGTTTGTATTTTGCAGGCCCTCTCCAACTAAGAGATTTGTTTTTAGACCTAATAGAAAGTATATGTTAACCAACTTTTGTTGGTTTAGAAAGTGAATTGATGTTAACCAACTTTTGTTGGTTTAAAAAGTGAATTGATGTTAACTAACTTTTGGTTTAGAAAGTGGATTGCATGTCTGGTGTTCTCAGACAAGGGCAAAACAACTCAAGGGGACCCATGTGACCATTTATAGTTAGTTGCATAGCCTTTACAGGACGTTGCAGTCAACTCCAGCATTTTTTAGCTGTTTTTGATCTCTAGGCAAGTTTATTTTCATTAGTTTGCCATTGATTTCTGAATGACCAGCACTCATACCATTTGCATAAAAAATCAACACAAGGATGTCTGCCAGATCGCCCGCAGCTGTGTCTCAAACACTTAGACCTGAACACCAGTGCAAGGAACTTGAAACTCAGCTTCCCAGAGGGAGGATTCATGGGACAAAAGAGGACATGAACACCAGTGCCAGGGGCTTGAAAGTTTCCCAGAGAGAGGATTCATGGGACAAAAGAGGACATGAACACCAGTGCCAGGGGCTTGAAAATCAGTTTCCCAGAAGATTGATTCATGGGACAAATGAGGACATGAACACCAGTGCCAGGGGCTTGAAACTCAGTTTCCCAGAAGATTGATTCATGGGACAAAAGAGGACATGAATACCAGTGCCAGGGGCTTGAAACTCAGTTTCCCAGAAGATTGATTCATGGGACAAAAGAGGACATGAATACCAGTGCCAGGGGCTTGAAACTCAGTTTCCCAGAAGATTGATTCATGGGACAAAAGAGGACATGAATACCAGTGCCAGGGGCTTGAAACTCAGTTTCCCAGAGGGAGGATTCATGGGACAAAAGAGGACATGAACACCAACGCCTGGGGCTTAAAACTCAGTTTCCCAGAGGGAGGTTTTATGGGACAAAAGAGGTCCTGCGTGCCCATTGCACACGCTACAAATCCCTTGGCAGCTGGCATTCTTTTGTTGTGCTGTTCTGTCATTGTTTAAATTATTCTCACTTTTCTTCAAGAGTCAGTGGGTCCACCCGGTTCTGCGACTTGGTTTCACACCTGTAACGGGTTGTGAAATTTGGTTCCGCACCAGTCACAAATGAAAACCCAGAGAGTTTGAGCAATCTGCACTGTTCAGCTTTGTAGTGAATTGAAACTGCTGTAAACCTGGCACATCAGCCGCAAGTTTAAGGATGTATTGTGTTTTATAACATGGAATATACCACTTATGTGTTTGTGTTTTCCTCAGGGGCCGAGTTGTCAGGTGAACACAACACTGGACAAGAGGAAGGCGAAGATGATACCAACGACATTGAAGAAGAGGAAATAGAGGAGACTCGGACTTGTGAAACTGAAATGAACTTTAATGCTTTCATTACAGAGTAAGTCAAACATCTCAACTCATCTCATCACTGCCCACAACCCTGGACATTGGTCACAGGGATGTTATGATGGAAGCATTAGTAATCAGGGTCATCTTATGTTCTCTGTCCTCAGCAAAGTGTACAAGTGAGGACATTTTACATTCTACCCACCCTTTAATGTTATTGGTTGATGAGATGATGCATAAGTATGTTGTGGTTGGGTTTTGGTTATTGGTCAACAGAAGCAGTGTCATTACACTTTGAAAACACCCAACAGTGTCAGGTCTACCGGAGCAGATGTCAAAGTGCATAGATGTTAACTACCTCCATCACACCCTGTTTGGATATACATCCGACATGTCCACACAATTAACATGTAGCACAGGTACCAGCCTGTACTATGTTCCTTCAGTGTGCACATTGTTGCCTCGTTGCATGCTGTATTACTGCACAGAAGTATTTCCTTGAAATCTTGCACTATTGAAGATTTGTTCTAGCCTGGATTTTCTTGGTTTGTTACAACTCCACATGTACCATAGTTGAGTTGAGTCAAGAACCGACATCATTGCACTCAGAGCATTCTAGTAAGCGCTCAGTCATCATCTTCAACAGCCAGCGTGGAGTTCAATACTGATGGTGCCCTTTGCAATCTGATTATATGTCCATCTTGCTTTACCTGAGTGACGACTGTCGACCAGATCCTCTGATCACTTCTTGCTGCAGCATTCTCTCTAGACCATGATCTGTTCTTCTACATTATTCACACGCTCCCAGCGGCCTTCACCACTTCTACCTTACCATGCATCAAATGACCCCTCAGTGACACGAGCCAGGGTCCGACATTGTGTGTAATAGGCTCACATGGGTGTAGAGGGCTCAATTGCTGCTCGCATTCAAAGGGTGCTGTCCTCTTCTAGGGGTATTGGTTGTAACCTCATTCATCATCATCATGTCATCCCCGTGGTTAGTTTCGGACTCTTCCTTTCTGCCCCATCTCAGACTCTGCATTTAGCTATGCTGCCTCACTTCAATGGTTGTTAACTTCAACATTACTTGACTGATAGTCGGATTCTTTCGTTTCCCACCGGCCATCATGGCCCACTATTATAACGCAACTTCATGCATCTTTGACAATGCAACACAAGTGCAAGTTTTGACGATCTATTTCTAAAACGGTTTACAATGTTTACTCACAATTGCACTTAACAATTATGCAACACTGTATCACAAATCTACACCATGTTTCTACTCATGAACTATCATAAAAGAGTGGCTTAGTTTTGGCCGTAACTCTATTCACAACATGGTCCGCACTGGACGAAACCACAGCCTTCAATGCCCTTGTCACCTTCGCAAAAACTGTCTCTTGCCCCAGTGACAACCTCGGCCTGTGCCACGTAGGTTAAAACCCACTATTGTCACGTCCTTCCGCATGACCATCTTTCAACATGCCATGAGCTCCAATTTAACTCATGGCAGCGGCACTAGCCAATCTGTCTGCCTGTTCATTTCCAACCACACCAGAGTGTCCTTGAGAAAAGATCCAGTGGATGCTCACAACCCACAATTTCTGAATTGATGCGTACCATTCAGCATGAAGCATACCAGTCTTCACCTTTGTCAGCATGCTTTGTGAATCAGTCACAATCACAACATGCATATACAGCTTGTTCTCCAACCAGTGGAAAGTTGCAGTTACCACCTCCACATCCATTCTCAGACTTGAGGTTGTAGTATCATGTAGCAAGCTCTCTTTTACTAACCATTGGCTTTTGCTATGGATCCCCAGGTACTTTTTTGCCTCTAAACACAGAGCCATCAGTATAGATAATCACATCACCAGGATGAGAGTAGTCCTGAATTAATTGCTGAATTTCTACTTCCGTATCACCTGCTGGCCACTCCCTACACTCATGGCTCAGTGTGGTTGTAACCCCACACAGGTCTGAATTTGTATTTGGCACTCTGACCTACACCTTGCCTCTGCCAATCTTCTCAAGTGTGTGCACTTCTCTGATGATATCTTCTGCCTGAGCCATCCATGATCCCACTCTTAACAGCGTGTGACCCTTGACTGCATCCAGGGCATCATGCACAAGATGTTCCTTTTCCAGAGCTACCTAGAGGTATGACCTTACCTGCAACACCTTGAGTCTGTCTGCAATGGTCGATAACGCCAGAATATATTGCATACACGGTATTGGGGTGTCCCTTGTACACCCAAGAATACCGTTATGACTTCATTCTGTGTGTGCTCAAGTCTAGTTTTACTAGCTGACTCTTTGAGACAGTGAGCATTCATTGTCCACTCCAAATGTACCAAATCTACAGGAAGAAATCAAACTGGGAACCTCCACAGTTACATGCTTGTGTTTAAAGGGGCTTACATCTAAGGATCTGCCGCATTGTCCTAGGTGCTCCATGTGGCTCAGTCTCTTTGTGCAAAAAGCATCATTGCACAGCGCATGAACTCCATAGCCCCAGTAATGGCCACAAGGGGGTCTCCCGAAACAATTGCACCCATGAACTGAATTACAAAGCCTGGAAACAGTCCTGTGGCCTTCGGAGTGGGGGAATTGGCTTGACCAGTTCGCCATGAAGACCCTCCTGTATGATAGTGTGTTACTTCGAAGTGGGGAGACTTGGTTTGACCACTTCACCATGAAGACCCTCCTGTATGATAGTGTGTTACTTCGAAGTGGGGAGACTTGGTTTGACCACTTCACCATGAAGACCCTCCTGTATGATAGTGTGTTACTTCGAAGTGGGGAGACTTGGTTTGACCACTTCACCATGAAGACCCTCCTGTATGCTTGTGTGTTACTTCGGAGTGGGGGATCTTGGCTTGACCACTTTGCCATGAAGACTATCCTTGTTGTATACTTGTCCTTCTTGTATAACTGTTCTTGCTGTATGACTCTTGTTGCTATATGACTGTTCTTGCTGTATGATTCTTCTTGCTGTATGACTGTTCTTGCTGTATGATTCTTCTTGCTGTATGACTGTTCTTGCTGTATGATTCTTCTTGCTGTATGACTGTTCTTGCTGTATGATTCTTCTTGCTGTATGACTGTTCTTGCTGTATGACTGTTCTTACTGTATGATTCTTCTTGCTGTATGACTGTTCTTGCTGTATGATTCTTCTTGCTGTATGACTGTTCTTACTGTATGACCGCTCTTGCTGTATGACTGTTCTTGCAGTATGATTGTTCTTGCTGTATGACCGCTCTTGCTGTATGACTGTTCTTGCTGTATGATTCTTCTTGCTGTATGACTGTTCTTGCTGTATGATTCTTCTTGCTGTATGATTCTTCTTGCTGTATGACTGTTCTTGCTGTATGATTCTTCTTGCTGTATGACTGTTCTTGCTGTATGATTCTTCTTGCTGTATGACCGCTCTTGCTGTATGACTGTTCTTGCTGTATGATTCTTCTTGCTGTATAACGGTTCTTGCTGTATGACTCATGTTGCTGTATAACAGTTTTTGGTGTATGATTCTTCTCGCTGTATGACTGTTCTTGCTGTATGACTGTTTTTGCTATATGACTGTTCTTGTTGTATAACTGATTGTACTGTATAACTGTTCTTGCTGTATGACTGTCTGGTTGTATGAATGTTCTTGCTGTATGACTTTTCTTGTATAACTGATTGTACTTTATAATTGTTCTTGCTGTATGACTCTTCTTGGTGTATAACTGTTTGTACTGCATGACTGTTCTTGATGTATAAATGTTCTTCTTGATGCATGATTGTTCATACAATATATTCATGCTGTATGACTGTTCTAGCCGTGTAACTGTTCTTGTTGTATGCCTGTTCTTACTGTATAACTATTTTTCTTACTATGTAGCTGTTATTGCACTGTAACTCTTCTTGCTGTATAACTGTTTTTCTGACTGTATAGCTGATCTTTATGTGTAACTGTTCTTGTCGTATAACTGTTATTGCTGTATAACTGTTATTCTTACTAAATAACTGTTATTCTTGTTGTATAACTGTTCTTGCAGAATAACTGTTTTTCTTGCTGTATAGCTGTTCTTTCTGTGTGTCTTGTTGCAGCTTTGCCCACCAGGAAGTTGTCAAGAAGTACGCCATCTTACTGGAAGAATTCACCACAAATTCAGACGCCATCAACCACTGTGTGGTCAAGATGCTGCACCGGATATCCCATGACCTTGGCTACGTGGGCATGCTGTTCCAGGCTTCTATTTTTAGAACACTGAACACCCTGTTACAAGGGCATTACTGTAAATTACAACGATACAAGGTAAGTGAGAGAACTTGGGTTTGAATCCTGACTCAATGTTTGCTATGGGAGATCTAGACCGGACAGCTATCCCGTGTACTCAGGCCTACAAAGGGTCATGGTTCTAAGACTTGACCTACACACTTCAGGTTTCTACTACAGGGCTTTTATTTTTTTTTACATGCGGGCATGTTAACCCTTTACAGGGCAGACAGTTGTCCGTTTTTTAGCCCTGAACGGGCAAGGTTTTTTCAGGTTTGGTAAAATTTCGGGTCGCGTTAGTAAAAACATCACAAATAAGGTGTTAGTCAACCGATTTTAGTTAGATAAACAACACAATGAAGGGAAAAGCATACAGAATATGTTACTCACGTGATTGTTGTCGGTAATCCATATATGAACACAAATATTTACGAAATACAGCATGTTGTTTGTGATTTTCCGTCATCTATATGGCAATTTACAAACACATTTTCAGAATCATAATCACTTTCTTTAAAGTCCGACTCAGACTGCTAACGCTGATCACTGATATCTAGCTCCGATTAATAGTCATCTTCGTGCCCTTCAATGTAATTTAAATTGAACCTAGCAAAATCTCCACTATCACCTGAAGAATCGTCAAAATCCATTTTGAAATACAAAGCGTAAAACCCCCAAAAACTATTTAAAAATCCATTCAAATTCTAAGTACACGCTTGCAAATGGCGGCCACATTGTCAAGCTATCGGCAAAACCAAAAGTAGACAAACGGAAGACTTGAAAAGCCGCGAGATCGCGTTTTTACAATACTTAGTAATCATGAACGCTTTGGGATATTTTGCCCATTCTGGAGTAAAAATGTTTTTGGGCGTTTTGCCCGGTAAAGGGTTAAGACATCAACAGGTCATGATTCAGTAAAGTATGTGCAGACTGGGTGATCTGATCAGTACCTGGCCAACTGTCTTTACTTTATAAGACATGTCCTGGTACCCATTTTAGGCTAGGTCAACCTGGGAGACTCAAATTAATTTTTAAAACTCCATTCCAATGCAGATTTGAACTCATGACCACCAGACCAGCATCTAGTCACTATTCTGCCATGGCTGTCACGCACCATGGTTTGAAGAAAATTCCTCACAACTTCACGGCGCTACCCATTTTTATTTCATCATTATCATCATTTGCCATGCTGATAAGCGTGGACCATATTGGTCGATGACCGTAGCCATTGTTTCCCAAAAAAAGAGGTTCTCTGCCTACCATAATGAAATTGGAGACCATAACCCACAACTATCTGTCGGCTGCTCTTCAAATTCTCCCACCACCTGATTTTTATGCAGATCATTTTACATTGGTTTTGATGGTATGAGAGGGGAGAAAGCAATGGCAAACTACTGAGCATAAAATCGTCTAGCAAATCACAAACAGCCAATAAATGCTAGGGTTGAATGCAATGTTGTGTAAAGGACATGCAGCTAACTTGTAACATTAAACACCAAATAGCATGATCATACGTAAATGTATGTGTATGTGTTTTACTGGCTTTGATTTGAAATGAGTTTCTTGTCTGTCATACCATTAGGCCACCCAAGTGGACAGATGAGGAGCTGGAACAAGTCAAGGAAGCATTTAACATGCATCGTGCATCTGCTTGTAAGTTTGTAGAGGCTTGTTTGTGTGAGAGTGAGTGAGGGGGAGAGAGACAACGAGAGAAAGGGAGATGAATGCTACATTGTAAGTACTAGAGATCCATTTGAACATTGATGCTACATTGTAAGTACAAGATATTCATTATAACATATTGATACTACACTGTAAGTATAAGATGTTTATTATTACATATTGATGTTACGTTGTAAGTACAAGATATTCATTATAACATATTGATGCTACGTCATAAGTACAAGAGTTTCCAAGGCACCAGGGCCAAGAACTATACTGACCAAGACCTGCTGACACGTCCATGCCGTGCGTCCTGGGCAACAGGTCCCTTCGGGGACCTGGCTAACATCAGTAGGATCGATGATTCCTCCGAAGCCAAAGAGTATCTGCCTACATGGCGAGGAACCACCAGTCTGCACACCATAAGCCAGACATGGAACAACGGATACTCATGCAAACCTCAGGTCCGGTATGACATCACATTGATGTTGGACAACAGGATGTATTCATCCGACATACAGGACTTCATGCTGGAGTTTACAGCCAGCGAACACAAGCAAGCAAGCATAAGTACAAGATATGTATTATTACATATTGATGCTACGTTATAAGTACAAGATATGTATTATTACATATTGATGCTACGTTGTAGTACAAGATATTCATTATTACATATTGATAATACGAGGAATGGCTGACCTAGTGGCTAAGAATGCCAAATTCTCCTTTGAGAAACCCAGGTTTGAATCTTTGGTAAGGTATGGATGTTTTTCTTTCGGGGGCAAAAAGAAAACCTGTACAGTTCACGACGACTGCTCTAGCCAGGCAGCCTTAATTCCTCAGGCTCAAGACCGTGTTGTGTGATCTTTGGGAGAAAGTGGACCACTTATGGAGTGAAACTTTATAAACTAACCACTTTATGGCTTCTGCCTCAGATGTGAACATATATTTTCTGCACACAACCTGCTGTCCGTTGCAATTCCTGCTGTCTTCTCCATGGTACAGTATTTACTGTGTCTGAGAGGCTACAGCGTCTGAGAGGTTACTGTGTCTGCAGAACGACTGCTCCTGTCTTCACCCTTTGATCATAAAGGAGGCTCTTAGTTGTTGGAGGGATCCCATCGTTTGAGCCATTGACTCTAACTTGAAGGATAGATGATATCTTAGTTTTCATCAAGGAAGGCCAGCAGTGCACTAATGCTGAACATGCTCATCCTGGCATATGATACCACAACATCCAGCTTAAGAATGGAGGTGGAGGCAGTCACTGTGGCTCTCCGCTGGATGGAGAATACCATACCACACACACACACACACACACACATCGTGATTGTAACTGACTCAGAAAGCATGCTGACGAGAGTGAGGACGGGCAGGCTTCGTGCGGAGTGGCTTGCTTCGCTTCGGAGGTCACGGGTGACAAGCATCGCCTAGATCTTTTCTCCGGGGCATGCCGGTGTGCTGGGAAATTAACAGGCAGACAGATTGGCTGGCTCTGCAGAACTTGGTGGAGTATTGATACATGACAAGGCAGATGTGGTTGCGGCCTTGTGGGAGCACGTGCACACCTCGGAGGAGCAAATGGATTACCATGGTCTGGCAAGAATGAGACAGCGAGGAGTGACGAGAGGATCTGGCCGACGCTCAGCACTCAGAGGAAAGGCGAGACGGACTTATAATCAGATTGCTACTGGAACTATTAGTGTTGGAACTCTTCGCTGGCTACTGAGGATGGGGACGGAGAGCTTATGGGAATGCCCCGAATGCTGTGATGTCGATTCCTAAATCAATCAATCAATCAATCAATCAATCAATGGGGAATTTTTGTGATTCTCTTGCAGCAGGGCAGTGTTCAAATTGTGTGGTCTTTTAAGGCTTCATCGCTGTAGACATGCAACTGCAGGTAGTCACGTGGACTTCCTTGAGAATCTCAATACAGTGCACAGAATCTGTAGCATTGGTGAGGATCCCATTGAGAATGTTCTCTTTATCCGCCATTGCAGCACAGTCTTGCATTTCCCTGTATGTCTTACTTATATTATTCATCATGATGATGATGATCATCATCTTCCACTTTTGCCGTCAAGCTTCGTGGGGGTGGAATAAATAGCGCTGCAGTGCCCAATGGGTAGCAGTCATCATCATGTGCCATGCAGATATGAGTGGCTGGTCATGTTTCACCATCTCACACAATCATCAGAGTTGTGGATCAGCTCCGTGTTCTTGTATCGACTGTGCCATGTGGCCAAGCCATCCAGGTATTTACTTCTCTGGCACTGGATAATGTCATTCCGTGTGATTGTACAATGTCTTTGATCTCGTCAATTCATTTTCTTCTTGGGCGTCCTGTTGCTCTCATATCAGATGTTCTTTGGTGTAGCGCCAGTGCTGGTAGTTGATGGTGTTGCATTCTAACGAGATGGCCAAACCATTTGATCTTCTTTCTTTCAAAATATGTGGCACAAGGTGTTGATCCCACTGTCTGTCTGATAACATCATTTCTTATTGGGTCTCATAAAGTTAAGTTGGCAGCTCTCCTCAAGCATCTCATCTTGCTGGTGTTGATTATTCATCTCTGTCTCTAATTCTCTTCTCCATGTTTTTAGTTCTCCCTCTATTTTATTTTATTTGCTCATTCCAGAGAAACAAATTTCTAGTGCAAACTATTTGGTTTTCTCAGCAGTAGCGTCTTTTCCTCAACTCGTTATTCCCTGGAATCTGCTTATTTATTTTATCCCTGAGCTCTATATTAGTGATTCTGTCATATCAGTCTTTATTTGGTCTTTAACAGCTAATAGGCCAAAATTATCATCTGTATGGGGATACATCAGATAGATCTTTGTTTTCATGGACTTGGTCTGGAGGAGACATTGGCAATCATGACTTTCCAACCCTCTCTGTTATTTCACACCTTGAAGAAGTTGGTGTTGCCCATATTGTCACTTGCTCTCTAGCCAGTGAAGTTTCCACATACACCTCTCTGTGTGCTTTCCACATGTACATTTCTCTGTTTTCCACATACACTTCTTTCTGTGCTTTACACATACATCTCTGTGCTTTACACATACATCTCTGTGCTTTACACATACACCTCTCTCTCTGTGTGCTTTACACATACACCTCTCTTTGTACTTTACACATACATCTCTCTCTCTGTGCTTTACACATACACCTCTCTCTGTTCTTTACACATACACCTCTCTCTGTGTGCTTTACATATACACCTCTCTCTGCTTTACACATACACCTCTCTCTGTGCCTTACACGTACACCTCTCTCTGTGCTTTACACATACACCTCTGTGTTTTCCACATACACCTCTTTCTGTGCTTTACACATACACCTCTCTCTGCTCTTTCATATACATTTCTCACTGTGCTTTCCACATACATATCTCTCTGTATTTTCCACATACCCCTCTCTCTGTGTTTTCTACATACACCTCTCTCGCTGTCCACATACACCTCTCTCTGTGCATTTCACATACACTTCTCTCTGTGATTTCCACATACACCTCCTCTGTGATTTCCACATACACCTCCTCTGTGCTTTCCACATACACCTCTGTTTGTGTGTGCTTTTCACATACACCTCTCTCTATGCTTTCCACATACACCTCTCTGTGCTTTTCACATACACCTCTCTGTACTTTTCACATACACCTCTCTGCACTTTTCACATAAGCCTCTCTCTTTCTTCCTCTGCATCTCTTGCCCATACAAGGCCAGTGTCTCCATCCCATCTCATCTGCTGACATACCTTGTACATTTTATCTGTCCCTCATAATCTAGAGTGATCTTGTGACACATTCAGCTCTTAATATCTCAACATTTGTCCTCTTCTCAGTGCAGTAGATAGATACAAGACAGACAAGTAATATACGCAGTAACATTGAATCTAATTATTTCAAGGAGTCTAAATTCTGTCTCCCAATTTGCTTTTGGGAGCTGAGGTAGTGCAGTCACCAGCATGCTTGTTCCCCGACAGGGATTTCGTGGTGGGAATTGTTTTCAGTGACTTGGGCTCCAGACTTGACCCACCATAAAATTAATACCAGGAAATTGATTGATTGTCGATCGTTCTAAACATATGTGTGTAGCACCACATGCCCAATACAACTTGTGGCATGAAAAGAGGCCTTTTACATTTAAAAAAAATCATGACTTTAATCTTCTGCAGATCCTATTGCTGAAATTATGAAGACATTGAACACCAGCAAGTCGAAGCGAGTTGTCATTGCCAAGCTGATTGATCTAGGATTGGTGCAGGATAAGCAAGAGCTGTTGAAGCAAAGATCTTCCAAGAGAAAAGGCAGTGGGAAACATGTCGATGTCAGTGACGGGGATGAAGACAGGCTCTTTGGAGAGACTGGGCGGAGAGGTGAGATTAATTAGAGAATTAGTAGAACAATTCTTGTTTTGTGTTTCTTAGATGTCAGAATTTACATTTTTTTAAAAATATGTCACATTTAACTCTAAAAGGGTAAAAGGGAGGGGAGGCAAGTATTTTAATCTGATATATCCATGATGATGTTTGTCCATCAAGAATGATGTTGACCATTCATTTCATCAGTGGTTTTTTAAAGTTTGGAGCCGTGAGGTCTAAGGTGGATGGTAAGCCCTTCTTTGGCCCGAAATGTTCTTTGACAATGTGGGCTAAGAATGCTTGACGTTCCTGGAGGAGGATCTCCTGCATTGATTTTTTTTTGTCCAGCATTTTTTTTTTTTTTTGCAGCTCTTGCAGTCTTGTTTGCTTGACAAGTGACTATACCCTTGCATAATGATGTACGCCACAAATGTTGGTCTTTGCTAGCAGTCTCCCAAGTGTTGTGATGAATTCCAAAAGCTTTTAGTGAGATCTTTAGTGTCTTTAAAGCATTTCCTCTGTCCATGATATAGTATATGTGAAGGCCTATCTATCGCTTCACACCCCAATGGCACTGCCATGGAACTACTTTCATCTTACACAGAAGATGCCTATGTACAGGGTGACCCCCCAAAAAAATACAGAACCAACAAATCTTTGAACTTGAATAACGAAGACACAAACCATAGAATGTACGATTTATTGCCTGGCATATTTCGCTGCAACTCGTCAGGTACATACTGCAGATGTCACACAACGTAGAGTAAAATACGTACATTCTATGGTTTGTGTCTTCGTTATTCAAATTCACTACAGGAAATCTTTGAATAATTGAGAAAGTTTTAATCATCATTGGGACGATGCAGAGGATTGGATCGAGATCAACAGTAGTTCCAGCAAGATGGGTCACCCTGCACACATCAAATGGCTCAATCCTGGCTGAGAGAGCGATTTCAGGGGAGACTGGTCAGCATGAAGTGTGACTTGGAGTGGGCACCACATTCACCTGACTTGAACCCCTTAGATTTTTATCTATGGGGGTATCTCAAGGATAATGTGTACCAGAACAACCATCAAATGACTGGTGAACAGTAATCACAGCAAAGATCAAGGAAATCCCCACAGAGGAATGCGGTCGAGTAATTGACAATTTAGCGCAACGTATGCAAGTGTGCGTCCAATGCTGCGGAGGCCATTTGGAGCATATTTTGGAAAGAAGATAACCTTTTATGCAAAGCGATCGAGGTAATTGAAACTTTTGGAAATGATTGTACACAGACTAAAGTTTACGTTCACCTAATTTCAAGAAATATGCTTGACATTTGTAGGATTTAATAAACCCTTTATGGGTTCGTTCTGTTTTTGTGTGTGTGTGTCACCCTGTAGTTGCTGTTCGTGCTGTTTTTACAGCTTTAGGCTTAGATACTGTTTTGTTTATAATTTTTCTGGTTTCAAAGTGAAGTTTGCATTTATACACAGGAAAATCCAAGAAATCCAAGAAACGGAATGACAGTGATGACAGCGAGGAAGATGAAGATGATGACAGTGATGAAGATGATGATGACGATTACCATGAAGATGAAAGTGATGATGGTGACAACATCCCTGAAGCTGGCCATCAGAGCATGGTTAGACCCACTGCCGCAGCTGTTAATGCCTCCATCAGAGATGTGAAGGAAAAAGGTATGGGCACTGCGCCATGTGAACATTTGTTCCTCCTTGCAGTGGTTTAGAGGAGTGATGTATATTTCTGCTTTTATACCTGGTCTGATTTCATTGTGATAACAGAACGGAAATTTGTAGATAAAAGATTGGTATACTCTCCCTGATCTTGAAGTAGTATATTGGATTCTAGCCTTCTCAGATAAGGGTAGAAAATCTGGAGAGCTCATATTCATATGCATCATCAAATGTAACATGTCCCTTGCATATTGATGCTGTCATCACAGCCTGCTGAATACACACTTGATCCTTTACCAGTTTTCTTGCCCAGGATTTCTTTCATATCCTGTGTCCACCATTGTGCTGGTTTCCCCATGCCTCATTATCCTGGAGCCATGCCTTGCTCTGCTGTTCTTTCTAAACCACCATGTAAACATGTGCATTAAAAATCCCTCAGCAGTTGGAAATCATAATAGGCCTCTGCTTCTGCCTTTGATCTCCAGTTGGAGCATAAGCTCTCAATCAATTCATGCCAAGCCATAATATTACATGCTATCTCCTGTAGCTCCCCTCCATCTCCCCACCTTGTTATTTAACTCTGCCACTAACTCTTTTCTCCATGTGTTCTTGCGTGTCCCTCTATTTTGGTACTCTGTGGGTTCCAGAGAAAAGACTTTCTAGTTATACTACCATCAGGTTTTCTAACCAGTGCCGTGCTGGAATCTGTCTAGATCACTCCCTCAGCTCTGCATTAATGTTCTGTTCTGCCCTAGTTACATTTCAGCTTAAGAAATTATATACCTGCAAGAACATTTATGGCTTGTGTGATTCTGGTATATACATCTGGATCCTCATCGGTCACACAATGTTTGTGCACTGTGCTGACATTCTTGTGTGATCGGAGGGAAGAGACAGACCACATAGGGGGGTATGAAAGTGATCCTGTACAAACCAAACCATTCTTGGTTCTGCCTGAGATGTGAACATCTTTTGTGGGTAAAATCTGCTGTCCGTTGCAGATCCTGCTCTCTACTCCATGGTCGAGTTGTTAGTGTGGCTGAGAAGTTATGGTGTCTGCCCCAGGCTCAGGAAGTATCAGGTTGAATCTCGACACAGGGCTGGGAATTATTGCAAGAACCATTGGTAGCTAATGAAAACACACGCTCCCCTGCTCTCCTGGATAGTGAGATTGAAATTCTTCTCTGATAAGGGTGAAAAACAGGCGGTTTCTTTGTCACATTGTGCATGTCAAAAATCCCACAGCAGTTGGAAATTGCATACACTAGGCTGTAAGACCACTGTCCTGGCAAAAATGTTAGGACAGAAAACCTGCTCACTGGTAGATAGAGCCCTTGAATGGAATCTGTCTAGACGAAGCAGACCGTACACAAATGCATGCCAAAGTCGGACATACTGACCTTTGAGGTTGAAAAGTATATGTAATACACTCCTCAGAAAAGGAACAAACAGGAAGTAGTTTCGGCTCCTTGCAGCTGCAGCTTGTGAGTTAAGCCTCTTATTGGAGGGGTCAGATCTGACGAATCTGACAACATATGAAAACCATAATACACAGAGAACTGTGCTTTAGCAGCAGTTCCAATCTGAAAGTAAATTTGTACTTATTTCAATATCCAAAATATGAAAACCATAAAACACAGAGAAATGTGCGCTTCAGCAATTGTTCCAAAGTTGAAAGTAGCATTTGTATTTATTTCATTCTCCAACATATGAAAATGATAAAACAGAGAAATGTGTGCCCGTTTCTCCCATGTCAGGCGACGATCATAGGTGACTCCTAGATAGTTTGGAATTTCTTCATGGCGCAATATTTTTCCATTCAATAGACTGACTTTGAATTCTGACTTTCATATGTTGCTTCATGGTTTTCATGTGTTGGATCTTGAAATAAATGCAAATTTATTGTCAACTTTGAAATTATTGCTAAAGCACTCAGTTCTCTTTGTTTTATGAATTTCATATGTTGGATCTTGATATCAAGACAGTGGTCCCCCAATAGAGGCACGATTAATTTGTCCAGCTAGTGCAGCTCTGGGGTACACCCAACCTTTACACAATTTTATTTCTTGAATTGTCTCTAAAGAAAAAGTGATGAGAAAGGTAATTGACCACCCCACCTCCTCTGTCATGGCCTAGGAAATGGGGAAACATTAACACTTCACACCCCACCAACAGTATCTGGTATGGGAATATTTTTTCCTTTTTCTTTAGCAAATTTTCATCATCGTCAAGTGCCGACTGATGTAGACGTTCATGACTCTCCGCAGATCTCTATCCTTGGTTTTCTGGATCAACTCTGTCGTTGATATTCCTCCATGCCACCGTCGCAATCCATCCAGCATCATTTCTCGTGGTCTGCCTCTGCCTCTCTTCCCCTCGATCTTTCCAGTTGTCACGATGTTCTCCAGCGCCTCTTTTCTCATCACATGACCAAAAAAAAGCTGTTTGTCTCTTTCATATTGTTGTATATAATATTCTAGTTTCGCCAGCCTCTTTCAGGCATTTGTCGTTAGTTACTTTGGCAGTCCAAGGAATTCGCAACATTCGTCTGAGGAACCATATCTCTGTTGCTTCCAATCTCTTCCTAATTTGTTCATTTATATTCCAAGATTCACAGCCATACAGCAAAACAGGTTCTATATAGCACCTCAGCACTTTTTTTCTTACATGTTAGCGACTTATTGCATAAGATATTCTTCATTTTTTGAAATGCGGCCTTTGCTTGCCCTATTCTGCTCTTGATCTTTGTTGTGCATCTTCCTTCTGATGTTATAAATCTCCCTAGATATTTAAAACTATCAACTTGGTAAAGAATTTTCCCTTCTATCTCTATTTCACATTTGGGTGTCACAACTAATTCAGATTGTATTTATTTTGTAAATTTTATTTAGGTTATCATAGACAGCTAGCTTGGATTGTAAGAGGACTGAGAAATGCAGCAGAAGATAGAAGTGATGGAGGTAAGTTTCACTCTCAATTTGATGTTATTTTCACCTGTATTTTATAGAATGTTGTGGATCCTTTGTGTCCTATAGTACTTATTTTTGTATTGTATTATTTCCCCTCTGCTGTGTGTCCACCGTGACGAGGTAGAGGGGCTTGAGCGTCCCAATGACCCCAAGAGCTATGCCGACGGTAGTACAGCTACTGGTAGGGTCACCCATGTCGGACAGGTCAAGGGAGAGGGACCAGACGAAGAGACACACAAACCTGCTGCCTTGTAGGTAGACTGGGGACAGTCAAAGGCTAGGGAAAGCACCCCGAATACATGCTTGTCGAAATCGGATGTACTGAGCCACAGGCTTGACAAAGCAGTGCAACGTAAAACCTGCTGCCTTGTAGGTAGACTGGGGACAGGCAAAGGCTAGGGAAAGCATCCCGAATAAATGCTTGTCGAAATCGGATGTACTGAGCCACAGACTTGACAAAGCAGTGCAACGTAACTTAATTCATGATGTCACAAATCAAAATTAATCGTTATGGTGCTAATCCCGTGAAGTCCCATCAGGCGGCGATAGTGCCGGGCCCCCTGCCTCGAGGGGGTCCACCCATGACTACTGGTGGTCACCTTCCCCTGTGCTGTGGAGTCAAGGCACAGAGGAGTAAGTTAAGAGCTATTGACCAAATACCCCGGACACTCAATATACTACAGTGGAATGCCGAAGGAGTTTACAAGAAGAAAGACTCCCTAACACAGCGTCTTCATAAAGATAGAATAGATGTGGCATGCATTCAAGAGACACACCTCAACACCAATCACAAATTCCCAGTCAGAGGATATCAGGCCACACATTTCGACCGCGAAGGACACAAAGGAGGAGTTCTAATACTTACATGAAATACAATACCTTGCAGTGAAAAGTATCTGTGATCTCTGACAACCAAACGGAAATTATAGGTGTTGATATGATGATAAAGGACGTGAAAATAAGAATCTACAATCTGTATAGCCCAGCAGATAAGGACCTTACACTCTCAAACATGAAAATAACTGACAGAAACTGCATTATTGTCGGAGACTTTAATAGCCGTTCAGAAAGATGGGGATACCCAGATACTGACAAAAGAGGAGATGAATTGGAGGACTGGGAAATAGACTCAAATCTCCATCTACTCAACAAAGCGAATGACACACCAAGCTTCTACTCCAGAAGATGGCTTACCACTTCTACTCCAGACTTAGCTTTCTGCACAGGAGACATCCTCCACAAAATCGATCGCCATGTGCTGGACCAATTAGCAGGTAGTGAACACAGACCAATCAAGCTTGTAATGAATATGGAGTATGTTCCACAGGAGCAAAAGCCCTTGCCCCGCTGGAATTACAAACGAGCAGATTGGGACAGATTTGCCATAATAACAGACAAATATTGTGAAAACATAAATACACGATATGGCAACATAAAGCAAATGGTGGAAAGTCTAAACAGAGCGATAATACAGGCAGCCACTGAGTCCATTCCAAGAGGAGGGAGGAAAAATTACAAACCATACTGGACTGAAGAACTACAAAGTTTGGAGGACAAAGTTGAAGATGCCAGGAAGACAGCAGAGAGAGAACAAACATCTCTCTCAAAGCCATCTCAGCAAAATATAAAAGAACAGTAAATCAAATAACAAGAGATTGTTGGAGGGAAAAAACAGAAAACCTGAATTTTGACAGGGATGGAAACAAACTATGGAAACTAGTGAAAGCCATGAACAATGAAGGACCTAGAAACAAACAAATAACAATTAAACAAGGAAATGCCTTGCTTACAGGAAAAAAGGCTGCAAATGCACTAATGGAACACTGCAAATGCAAACCACATTGATATTACAACCGAACAGAAGAAAGCAATCAAAGACAAACAGATGCATCATAGAAATACAGAGACAGCAGCAGAATATATGATGGCAAATCTAACAATGGAAGAAATGGAACAGGCAATGAATACCCTAAAAAAGAAGAAATCACCAGGAAAGGATGGAATCACAAATGAAATGCTAATAGGACTAGGCACCAAGGCAAAGAAGAAACTACTAGCAGTCCTAAATAACAGCTGGAAGAGAGGAATAGTCCCACAGGCATGGAAGGAAGCTATACTAATACCAGTCCCAAAGAAAGGAAAAGACCTGGAAGAACCAAATGGCTATCGACCTATCAGTCTACTTAGCTGTGTAGGAAAATTAATGGAACGCATTTTCAATGGCAGGCTAACATGGCATCTGGAAGAAAACAAACTCTTAACACCACACCAAGCAGGATTCAGAAAGTACAGATCCACTGAAGATCAAATAACCTATATAGCTCAGGAAATAGAGGATGCCTTCCAAGAGAAAAAGCACACACTAGCAGTCTGGATAGATTTAGAAAAAGCATTTGATAAAGTATGGAAGGAAGGACTGAAAGTAAAATTGCAAAAAATGCATGTTTGTGGAAAAATGTATAAATGGATCAGCCACTACCTTGAGAACAGAACTGCCAGGACAAAAGTACAAGGACAAACAAGTAAAATGATGCTGTTGGAGCAAGGTGTCCCCCAAGGAGGAGTTCTTTCACCAACATTATTCCTAGCATATATAAATGACATCACAGAAAATTTTCCAGCCAGAGTACACACATCCTCCTTTGCAGATGACCTAGCCATATGGACATCTGAAAAATATATTAGTACAGCTAACAGCAGAATACAGCAAGCCTTATTAGCGCTAGAGGACTGGTCAAAATTATGGCTAGTGAAGATAAGTGAGGAGAAAACAACATGCACAGTGTTCTCCCTCTCAAATAAAACTCAGCAACCTAAGCTGGTATTGAATGGAAAAATATTGCGCCATGAAGAAATTCCAAACTATCTAGGAGTCACCTTTGATCGTCGCCTGACATGGAAGACACAGGTTGAGAAAAATCGAACAAGAGCAAGGCAGAGAATGGCAATCATGAAAAAGCTTGCTGGTACACCGTGGGGAGCAGATGAGAAAGTTCTCAAGAAGTTATATACTGGACGGGTGAGGCCAGTACTGGAATATGGCATTGCAGCTTGGGCAACAGCAGCTAAGTCAAACTTTAACAAAATAAGTAGAGTCCAAAACCAAGGAATGCGAATCATAACTGGAAGCCTGAAGACAACGCCTATTAATGAACTAGAAAAGATCACTCGTTTACAACCAATGCAGGACAGAAGAGATAGAGCCCAGCAACAAGCAGAAAAATTTAGAAGATTGACAGACCACCCTATGTATAACAGGTTTAATGGTTTTGGAAAAGGAAGACTGAAGCGTAGCAACTTTGTAGAAACTGCAAAACAAAAGATTATGGCAGATCCCAGCTTGGAGACAGCAGCAACTGCCTGAGATGATAGAAAACATTCCTGGTATTGAGAAAAAGAACACTCAGAATGAAACCGAAAGAAGAAAAATAACCCTCAACTACATAAAAGAACATTACCCAAGCAGCAATTGGACCCATGCATATACAGATGGATCAGCCAAAGATTCAATTAAAAATGGAGGAGGAGGAATTCTCCTTATTTTATAAAATGGAGTGATAAAAACACAGCCAGTGGCAACTGGAAAATTTTCAAGTAACTTCAAAGCGGAGGTAGAGGCTTTGAAAACTGCAGCAGAAATGCTCTTGATGGAGGAAAAATAAAGAGAAGCAAATAGCTATCTTCACAGATGCAAAGTCAGCTGTCTCAATACTGAAGAGCAAAAACAGCACAGAACTAGCTGACTTAAGAGCAGCACTCCATGGTCTATGCCAGAAATCCAAAAAAGTTGTAATACAGTGGATCCCATCACATTGCAGTATACCTGGAAATGAAGAGGCTGACAGACTAGCAAAAGAGGGCGGACGATTACCACAGCCTGACATAGACATAACCTATAATGAGGCAAAAAGGTTTATAAAAAGCACTTATAGAACCAAATGGGAATCAGAGCATCCAGGCCACCAGAAGGATGATGCATATTACAAACTCGACCGAAGAGAACAAGTAGCAATCTTCAGACTCCGCACAGGACATAACAGGCTGAAACACCACTTGTTCAATAAACTAAAGATAGGAGATACCGATGAATGTAATTGTGGAACTGGTAAAATGACAGCTAAACATTTGCTGCAGGAGTGCCCAATATATGCAGAACAGAGAAAGATATTTTGGCCCACGCCTGCTTCATTTGAGGACAAGCTCTATGGAGATATCAACAAGCTCAAGTTGACTACAGCTTACTTTAACTACATTCAGGTTGACATCTAAAGGTGCATGAAGATGTATTTAGACTGCCACACTTCATACCACAGGTATGTCGGTTACAAAAGCATCCCAGAGGCATGAAATGGAATATTGCTTGGATAGCACATCCATTACGTGGAAAGTCCGAATCAAAAGCTCACTGTGTGGGCTTCGTAAATGGTGGAAAAAGTGTCCTAGTGACACGAAATGGAATATTGCTTGGATAGCAAATCCATTACGTGAAAAGTCCGAATCGAAAGCTCACTGTGTGGCTTCATAAAAGGTGGAAAAAGTGTCCTAGTGGCACGAAATGGAATATTGCTTGGATAGCAAATCCATTGTGTGGAAAGTCTTAATCGAAAGCTCACTGTGTGGATGTCATCTGCATTCTTCTGGTTTCCGGAGGAACAGCCTATGGTGAACGGAAAGCCCAATATACGGAAGTGAGGCTAAGCAGCCATGTGCAGGACGTGACGATTCCTTGGGTGAGCCCAGTACCAGAGCGCTGTGTGATGGCTCTGCAAGTATGGAAGCCTCCTTGGATGGCGGGGAATGCCCATGGTCTGCCCCTGCCTTCCCTTGAGGTCTGACCAGGATGTCTTTGGCTGTTCTATATGGGCCAGCTAGGATGGGGGATAACACCACAACAGTGAGATTCAAACGTCCTAAGAAACCCCCGGGAAGGTTAACCCGGTCAACAAATGCCCGCAGAAGTCGGATGTGTCGGCCTAACGGCGCAAGAACGCAGCTCTGCTGTAAACAGGCACAACGCAGTCACATCCACACAAAAAAATCCGAATGAACGCAGAAGAAGAAGAAAAAGTATTGTATTATTTCATTTTATATATTTATTGATTGTTTCTGATTTAGGATAAGTTACACTTCATTTTCAAACTAAACTCATTTTCACCTGTGTTATGATGGGGTTCTTTGTAAGGTATGTACATGGTGTCTGTGTTTAGTATGTCCCTTCTTTTTGCAGTAGATAAATATACCTAATTGTTTCCAATCCATGTTATATCCTGCTGCAGCCTCTGCTTTTTCTATTGTGGATCAAGAAGGAAAAAAATAATACCTATATTATTCTTCTTCATTTTCTTCTTCTTCTTCTTCTTCTTCTTCTTCTTCTTCTTCTTCTTCTTCTTCTTCTTCTTCTTCTTCTTCTTCTTCTTCTTCTTCTTCTTCTTCTTCGTCTTCTTCTTCTTCTTCTTTCTTTCTTTCTTTCTTCTTCTTCGTATTCTTTGTATTCTTCTTCTTCATATTCTTCACATTCTTCTTCTTCGTATTCTTCTTCTTCCTCTTCTTCTACTTATAATCGATTCAGTGTGTCTTTCTTGATCGTGTCTGTCCAAAGCCCTTTGTCTTGTGTGCTGCCAATCATTTCTGATACTGATATTCCTCCATGCTATGATGTCAGACTGTCCAGCACCTTCTCTCTTGGTCTCTTCCTGTATCTCTTCCACTCTAGCTTTCCCATCGCGATGACATACTCGAGTTTTCCCCCTTTTCCCTTCTCAGGACATACCTAAAGAATGTGGACTGTATAGACATTCTACAAAATGTTAATTCGAAGAAAACTGGCTCTTACATAGCATCATATCTCAGAAATACTTTGGTCATATTAGACGTCCTGATGGTTTCGAAAGAACACCGATGAAAGGCGTGGTTCCTGGAAGATGAAGCGGGATTGACCAGAATGAAGATGGACACATGACATTGCGGACACCTTGGGCATAAACATGAATATGGCAGGACAAAGGATGGAGGATCTTTTCAGTAGGATCTGCTATATGATGATGGTATTGCATTTAAATGTTTTCATAGGATCTTCCAGTTTCATTTTATTTCAAACATGCAAGTTGAAAATATTGATAACTTTCCTTTTCGATATTTTGCTTCAACAGTTTCTGTTCCTACACCTCTCGTGCCACTTACAGAGGAAAATGAAACTGCCATGGAAGATGAAATGTTCCTAGTATTTCTACGCTCCATTGGAATCAGTCCACCAGCTAATGAGCAGGTATGAACTAGTAAGCAGACGCACAAACCCAACTTACAGACATTACAGTTTATTGCTATGTTTTATCAACAAATGAAGTCATGCCAATTGTAAGCAGGCACTACCACGTAGATGTTTCAGTTCATTGCTGAGTTTTATCAACATATTTAGCAATGCTAAATACACGCAGACAATTCCGTTTGTTACTAGCAGTGTTTTTTCAAAGAATAGCATATTAGTTTATTGCATAAGTTCAGTGATGGTTCCTTCACATGTGTATAAGAAAAATGCTGGCATACTTACGTCACCAGATTTTATTACTCAGTCAGTCGCGGTTCCAACTTCACAGCAATGGGTCCCCCCATTATGCTCTTTTCCTGTGCCAGTGAATATCACACAATATACTCCTCACTACCCCATGTGAAAAGCAGAACAGACAGGAGTCTCGAAAAAAAGCATGCAAAGGTATACTATGCATAATGCCGCTGCCAGAACGCCAACACAAAAGTCCACATGGAAAAAACAGTTCATTGTTGATGGAAGCGGCAGTCACATAGAACACTAGCAGTCACACATTACTACATAAGGCAACCCAGTTAGTTCAGTGATCTCTACTGTATTGATTTTGGTTCAATGTGTACCGAGCAATACCTGTGAGATTATTACTGTCATCAGGTGTGTCAGTTTGTTACAAACTCAGATAACAGTCTTTTTATAAAGAACTAAAATTTGTAAGAGCTGTTTGTAATTTTATTGATATTATGTGTAACAAAAGTTTGTGAGTGAATACTTGCATGCAATTTTCTTAAATAAACTTCTGTTTGCTGGTCTCCATGACTAAGGGCTTATGGACGCGATTCATAAGCCTGCTTACCTGTGTTCGAAACACAGCTGTGACTGATTTGGCAGCAGACTGCGCCACGCTGTTTTTTAACATGCTGGTATGGGAGCCGGTCTTTCAGAAAGCAATGGCAAACTATGGTACGTAAAACTTGCCAAGACATCAACAGCAGTAAAATGCTGATGTTGACAGCGATATCCTGTAAATAAGATATGCAAAAAAAAAAAAAATTTTGCTGTTTGAGTATTAACCCTTTACTGGGCAGACGTTTGTCCGTTTTGTAGCCCTGAACGGGCAAGAAGAATTTTGAGGTAAGTGAAATTTCAGGTTATGTTAGTAAAATCATCACATAAAAGGTGTTAGTCAACCGATTTTACTTAAATAAAAAAAAAAAATGAAGTAAACAGCATGCAGAGTATTTTACTCACGTGAATAATCCTGGTAATCCACACATGAACACAAATATTTACAAAATACAACATATTTGTGATTGTCAGTCATTTATACAGCAATTTACAAACACATTTTCAGAATCAGAATCACTTTCTTTAAAGTCCGACTCATGACTGCTAACGCAAAGTAACGCTGATCACTGATATCTAGCGTGGTTCAGTCAAATTTGTGCACTTAAATGTTACTTAAATTGAACTCGGCGAAATCTCCACTATCACTTGAAGAATTGTCGAAATCCATTTTGATGAAAAACTAAGCGTAAAAAACCCGAAAACTATTTTTAAAAATCCGTTCAAATTCATAGTACAGGCTTGCAAATGGCGGCCACATTGTCAAGCTATCGCGAAACCGAAAGTAGACGATCGGAATTCTCGGAAAGCCGAGAGTTTGCGTTTTTACAATGCATAATAGTCATGGGCGCTTTGGGATGGTTTGCCCGTTCGGGGGTAAGGACGCAATCGGACTATTTGCCCGCTAAAGGGTTAATCTAGTATGTGTGAAGACTAACACTTGAAGTCCCTATGGCAGTATCTGTCTAACCTCTAGATGTTTAGTACTGCAGTAAATGACACTTTAACATGTCTTGAAGCCGATTGGACATATTGTGCTGGCCTCATGTACATAACCCTTTATAGGGCATACGCTTGTCAGTTTTTTAGCCCTGAATGGGCAAGATTTTTTCAGGTTCGGTAAAATTTCGGGTTGCGTTAGTAAAAACATCACAAATAAGGTGTTAGTTAACCGATTTTAGTTAAATAAACAACACAATGAAGGGAAAAGCATGCAGAATATGTTACTCACGTGATTGTTGTCGGTAATCCATATATGAACACAAATATTTATGAAATACAGCATATTGTTTGTGATTTTCCGTCATCTATATGGCAATTTACAAACACATTTTCAGAATCATAATCACTTTCTTAAAGTCCGACTCACGACTGCTAATGCAAAGTAACTCTTTTCACTGATATCTAGCTCCGATTAATAGTCAACTTCATGCCCTTTAATGTCACTTAAATTGAACGGAGCGAAATCTTGGCTATCACTTGAAGAATCGCCAAAATCCGTTTTGAAAAACTAAGCGTAAAAAACCCGAAAACTATCAAAAAAAGTCCGTAAAAGTCTGTTCAAATTCATAGTAGGTTTTTACAAATGGCGGCCACATTGTCACATTATCAGCGAAAACGAAAGTAGCCATCGGAAGTATCGTTCAGCCGAGAGATCGCGTTTTTACAATGCATAATAGTATCGGACGGTTTCAGCCGCTCTGCCCGTTTAAGCAACCAGACGGAAATGGACGTTCTGCCTGGTAAAGGGTTAATAGATCAAAAAAGCACTCAATGGGAGATGTGGTTAGTATTACGCTATCTGCCTTTAATTCCCCAAACATTTTCTGGTACTCAATTTAGGCTTGCTTGACCTGGGATCCTCCAAGCAAATTTCTTCTGTATTCGTTCGGAATGTTGCTTTAGATGCAATTGAGTATGCAAATTCAAACCCATGACGTCTAGTCTGACAGGTCCAAGCCATTGCACTACTGTGGCTCTCAATGTGAATGTTATTTATTGTGTTTTGTATGAAATGATTGTAATTATAAAGCATATTTGTTTCGGCATTTTGTTGCCAGGAAATGTTTTGGAGAATACCAGCCAAGTTCAGCGCCACAGACCTGTCCAGGATGGCTGAATGTTTGGAGTCGTCAGACACAGAAGCCATTCATCAGATTATGTCAAGAGTGTTTCCAGAATTGTCTTCCTCAGCAACTGCCTCAAGCAACCATGAAAGAAAGACAAAAAAAAGTGAAAAAGCTAGCAGTGCTACTAAGACAAAACAAAAACAGAAGCCAAAGAGGAAATCTCGCAAAGACACTTTATTGAGTGCTAAAAATACTAGAAACCATTTGAGTCGAGACGATTCTGAAAACATGGTAGTTGCCTCAGACAGCTGCAGTGATGAGGAGCTTGAGCGGGATGATGTGTTGGTTCCAAACATTTCAGTTCTAGCAAAGACCAGTGATCAACACCCATCCAGTGCAGATGAAGAGATGACCGAGTCAAAGAGGGGAAACACAAGTCAGAAGAAATTAAAAGCAGAAGACAGGAGACAAGCTCTCAAGCAAATGATACAGGCAAGAAATGCAAAGAAAACACATTCCGAAGGGGAAAAGTAAGCGTTTTTATGTAAAATAAGCATTGGAATTTAAGAAGAATTCTCTAATAGATTTTATCATTTAGTGGTGTAATAGTGATAATCATCATCTTGTACCCTTGACACATAGTGCAACAGTGTATGTCTCTACAGATCTTTGCCCTTGGTGCCCTGAATCAGGCCTGTCGATGAAATTCCATCTTAGACCACCCAGCATCATTTTTCTTCCTCTGCCTCTCTTAAGCTGGTCTTTCCATCCATTAAATGTTCTCCAATGTTTCTTGTAATGAAGATGCAAGACACAGAGGGTGCCAGAGACTTATTACAGCCAAACCTAAAATATTATGAAATTATGTGTTGAAAATTTACAAATGACAAATATCACACAACAGGGCTTGGTAAATGTTCATAAAATAACTCTTCTTGCATTCTTTTTTCTTAGTCAATGAATCAAAAAATGCAAAAGCAGTTCAAGAAGAATAATTTATTAGAATATTTGAAAATGGTCTATACCTCCCCCATACCCCTGTTAAGGAGTAGCAGTAGCATCAGTTCCATGGTGAAGGGGTTACGGATGCAGTTTGTAATACTGCATACCTGCTCTCAAAACACAGCTGTGATTTGGCAGCAGACCGCCTTGCTTTAGTTTTTAAGAAATGGTATGGGTGCCAGTTGTTCAGAAAGCAATGGCAAACTAGTGAACGTAAACTTGCCAAGAGATAATAACAGCAAAGCATGCTGGTGTTGACTGTGACGTCCTGTAAAGGATATGCAACTAAGTAGCAGTGGCCAGCATGCCTGCCTGCCAGCCTGATCGTTATGTGTTTGAATCCTCATCATGGCGGGTGTTTCTAAATTTGTTTAGGCTCCCAGATCAACAGTCTAAGATGAGTATGAGGAAATGTCCTGAGAAGGTCAAGGTGCTAAGCATGACCCTGGGTCACCCATTGTGGGACAGATGCTGCAACACTCCAATCTTGTATTGTTGTATATTCTCAACAATACATATAAGTGAAGGAATAGTCAGGACAGGTCTATTCTTCTGTTCTCTTTATGTTCTCATTCCAGGGTTTTTATAGCCTTCCATTTTCCTGCAACTGTTTCTGAAAGGAATGTTTTACAGATAAGCCCAATCTTGAGAGAAAATAATGATGTGTCCATGCCATCAAGAATAACGTCCATTAATAATGAAGTGCTCAAAGATTGGGCTTATTCGTAAAACATTCCTTTTGTGCTTGCAGGATTATGTTCTTGCAGCGCTGACTGTTTCCATTTATAAAACATTTGCTCAGTGCATTCTACTGCAGCTCAACTGATTTCACTCAACTGGTAACTTTTAGCATTCCCTTGGATGGTTCTCAAAATTAAATCATTACCCAGTCATGGATTGTAAGAGTCGCATGATGCAAGCATCATCACTGTCGGCATCATCACTGTCTGCATTCTCCCTGTCAGCATCATCACTGTCATCACCCTCATTGTCAGCATCATCACTGTCAGCACCCTCACTGTCAGCACCATCACTGTCAGCACCATCACTGACGGCATCATCACTGTCGGCATTCTCCCTGTCAGCATCATCACTGTCAGCATCATCACTGTCAGCACCCTCACTGTCAGCACCCTCACTGTCATCACCCTCACTGTCAGCATCATCACTGTCGGCATTCTCCCTGTCAGCACCCTCACTGTCATCACCCTCACTGTCAGCATCATCACTGTCATCACCCTCACTGTCAGCATCATCACTGTCAGCACCATCACTGTCATCACCCTCACTGTCATCACCCTCACTGTCAGCACCATCACTGTCAGCACCATCACTGTCAGCATCATCACTGTCAGCACCATCACTGCCAGCACCCTCACTGTCATCACCCTCACTGTCAGCATCATCACTGTCATCACCCTCACTGTCAGCATCATCACTGTCAGCACCATCACTGTCATCACCCTCACTGTCATCACCCTCACTGTCAGCACCATCACTGTCAGCACCATCACTGTCAGCACCATCACTGTCAGCACCATCACTGTCAGCATCATCACTGTCAGCACCATCACTGTCAGCACCATCACTGTCAGCATCATCACTGTCAGCACCATCATTGTCAGCACCATCATTGTCAGCATCATCACTGTCAGCACCCTCACTGTCAGCACCATCACTGTCAGCACCATCACTGACGGCATCATCACTGTCGGCATCATCACTGTCATCACCCTCATTGTCAGCATCATCACTGTCAGCACCCTCACTGTCATCACCCTCACTGTCATCACCCTCACTGTCAGCATCATCACTGTCGGCATTCTCCCTGTCATCACCCTCACTGTCATCACCCTCACTGTCAGCATCATCACTGTCATCACCCTCACTGTCAGCATCATCACTGTCAGCACCATCACTGTCATCACCCTCACTGTCATCACCCTCACTGTCAGCACCATCACTGTCAGCATCATCACTGTCAGCATCATCACTGTCAGCACCATCACTGCCAGCACCATCACTGTCATCACCCTCACTGTCAGCATCATCACTGTCAGCACCCTCACTGTCAGCATCATCACTGTCAGCACCATCACTGTCATCACCCTCACTGTCATCACCCTCACTGTCAGCACCATCACTGTCAGCACCATCACTGTCAGCACCATCACTGTCAGCACCATCACTGTCAGCATCATCACTGTCAGCACCATCACTGTCAGCACCATCACTGTCAGCATCATCACTGTCAGCACCATCACTGTCAGCACCATCACTGTCAGCACCCTCACTGTCAGCACCCTCACTGTCAGCATCATCACTGTCGGCATCATCACTGTCGGCATTCTCCCTGTCAGCACCATCACTGTCAGCACCATCATTGTCAGCACCATCACTGTCAGCACCATCACTGTCAGCACCATCATTGTCAGCATCATCATTGTCAGCACCATCACTGTCAGCACCATCATTGTCAGAACCATCACTGTCAGCATCATCACTGTCAGCATCATCACTGTCAGCACCATCACTGTCAGCACCATCACTGTCAGCACCATCACTGTCAGCACCATCACTGTCAGCACCATCACTGTCAGCACCATCACTGTCAGCACCATCACTGTCAGCACCATCACTGTCAGCACAATCACTGTCAGCACCATCACTGTCAGCATCATCACTGTCAGCACCATCACTGTCAGCACCATCACTGTCAGCACCATCACTGTCAGCACCATCACTGTCAGCACCATCACTGTCAGCACCATCACTGTCAGCACCATCACTGTCAGCACCATCACTGTCAGCACCATCACTGTCAGCACCATCACTGTCAGCACCATCACTGTCAGCACCATCACTGTCAGCACCATCACTGTCAGCACCATCACTGTCAGCACCATCACTGTCAGCACCATCACTGTCAGCGCCATCACTGTCAGCACCCTCACTGTCAGCACCCTCACTGTCAGCACCCTCACTGTCAGCATCATCACTGTCAGCATCATCATTGTCAGCATCATCACTGTCATCACCCTCACTGTCAGCATCATCATTGTCAGCATCATCACTGTCATCACCCTCACTGTCAGCATCATCACTATCATAGTCATAGCATTTCTTCTTACCTCTTATCTCCCTCTGGAGTATTGAGCCCAGCCAACTCATGCCAAGCTGTCCTATCTTTCGCCATCTCCCTCTTATATATTCTAGGTGCCAATTCTTATTTTCCTATATGGAAGAAAGGAAGGCGATGCTCGCCTTGTGGTTTTCTTGCGTCATATTTCTTCTGCAAGAGCCTTCTGTCATCATTGTTGGCTTAGTTATCCTTTTTTTTCCCCCTTATCTTTAGACTTGTTCATGGTTGATTTGATTTTGCAGCTCAAGTTTTCCACAGGATGAGGTAGCCAGTGCCATGCCACTCCTCCTTAGGGGCCTATTATGACATGCATGGTAGTTACAGTTTAGCTATTCTTTGCTTCCCTTGAGGCCCCAATAACACAATTCATAGTAGTTACATGAGCAACAGTTCTACTTCTTGTTGCTCAACTCCTCTTCAATGACGTTCCTTTAGTGCAGTGGTTCTCAACCTTTTTTGGCCCGTGCCCCCCTTCACCATATTTTAAGAATGTCATTCCCCCCTTCCTATAAAAAATTTGGCCCATGCCCCCCTTCACCATATTTTCAGAATGTCATCCCCCCCCCCCCATCTTTCATATTTCCTACCTAAAAATCCCCCCACCCCTACACAGTATACATAAAAATGGAAGGTAAATATGTTAAAATAGGTCTAGACATCCACATAAAACGTGATTTGTGGGTCTACTTACTTTATAAAATGAATTTGAGAAGGATGAGATGTGCATAACTGTAAAGTATGAAGGGAAAAGCAATATCAAGTAATCGGTTCTTGTATTAACGCGATCTTGAAATGATCTTCATTTCCCCCCCCCCCCCCCCCCCCCCCTGGAAACCCTAAAATTCCCCCCCTGGGTGGGAATTCCCCACCAGTTGAGAACCCTGCTATAGTAAAAGTAATTTCTCCATCTGATATTCCCCCGTTTTCTACATCTGATATTTCCCCCTTTTCTCTCCATCTGATATTTCCCCCTTTTCTCTTCATCTAGAAAACTGACAGGAGGATCAGACGCGGCTAATAAACTCAAGAGTGTTAGATCAAGTCAGCAGACGGCAGCTGGTGTTAAGAAGCGATTTCTGGACTCAGATAGCGAAAGGTTAGTAAATGTTACTTTGTGCTAAAGTAACTTAATCTTCTATGCTGCTGATATTGGGAGCCACAAACGGTAGTGTCACGGCTAGTGCATTTGCTTGCCATGACTGGTCTGGGTTTAATCCCTGGCAAACTAGTTAGTTGACAGATATCCTCGCTGTATGTACATTCTTATGGTAAAAGTAATTTCTCCATCTGACATTTCTGCCTTTTCTCTTCAGTTCTTTGCCGTCTAGAGAAATGACAGGAGGATTAGATGCAGCTGTTAAACCCAAGAGTGTTAGATCAAGTCAGCAGGTGACAGCTGGTGTTAAGAAGCGATTTATGGACTCAGATAGTGACAGGTTTGTAGTAAATGCTACTTTGTGCTAAGTTAAGTTAGTTGCATGTCCTTTTCTCCAGCCTTGTTTGGCTGCTTGTGATTTCTGGGCAAGTTTACATTCAGTAGCTTTTCATTGCTTTCTGAAAGACCGGCACTCACACCATTGTATAGAAACCAACACAAGGGGATCTGCTTCCAAATCGCCTGCAGTTGTGTTTCGAATGTGGTATGTTTTGAACACAGTGTGCAGGATTACGAATTGCATTCGTAACCTCTTTGCTGCAGAGCTGGTGTTTTGTGCTAAACTTAAGAAAATTAATCCTCTACACTGATATTGGGAGCTATAGGCAGTAGTGTCATGGCTTGTGCTCTAGCTTGCCATGATTGTGGTCTGATTCAAACTCTGGCAGTAGCAGGAGACTTTTGTTTCTAACCAGCTAGTTAGTTGGTCGACAGATTATTCTCACTGCAAATTGAACCATTCAGTCCAGAAGTACCCGGATCCCCTCTTCAGTTTCTCTAGAAAGTCGCTTAAAAGTCGACACGGTCGACTTCATTGCACCAGGTTTTATCCCATATGGCGGAAAGCGTCGCACAAAGCACAAACTCCGTAGCTCTAGTGGCGACCCACAGGAGTCTCCGAAAAATTTCACTCGTGACCCAAAGGACGCAGCCTGGAATCAAACCCACAACCATCGGAGCCCAAGTCAAACGGCTTGACCACTTCGCCATAGAGTCTCCCAACTCTCTTCAGTTTCTCCCTCAGCATGCAGCGTTTGATGACTCCAGTTGTGTTGGTTGGTTTACTTTCTGTGGTCTACCCAGCTGCCACTTCCACTGTACCTCTTTAAAAGTAATACACTTGTGATTTTCTATTGTGATAACTATACCACTTGATTAGAGAAATTACATGTAGACAGTCTAGATTTTTGGGCGTATTATGAGAAGAAATAAACTGGTGAACTTGGTGACAACTGGCAAGATTGAAGGGAAAAGACCAAGGAGAATGCAGAGAAGTAAATATCTGGATGGCTCAAAAATTCATCCAGAAAAGAGTTAATATTTATGTTTATTCTTATCCTCTATTAGTTATGTATGTTTGTTATCTGTGACATGCCAGATAGCTTAAAGGAGGTTGGTTGGTTGTGATTACACAGTAGGGCTGATAGTTAAGTCTTGCATTGGTATTCAGATCATCTGAGCCCTGAAAATGGCTTGCCTTATTAGAATAAGGTTGGCATAGGGACTTTACTACTGACCCGGTACCAAAGTAGCAGCGCTACATGTACTGTGTTGCAGAACTTGTCTTTCCCTCTGCAAGTCAGAAGCCAGCGGATGTGTCAGATCACTGCTGGACTTAACATCTATGGGGAGAGGTAAGGATGTAAGCAGGTCATGATTCAGCACAGCACATACAGACTGGCTGGGATTAGGCGTACATTAGTCATGTTTCCTGAAATTGTTTCGACCTACATCTGTTCCATTTGAGAACAAATTCTATGGAAATGACTACAAGCTCAGGTTGACTGCTTCTTTCTTTGTATTTATTCATATTGAAATCTGAAGGTGTATGAAGAAGATAAAAGATATTTCATAGTTACTAGACTTCAGCCACATGTCCAGAGAGAAGCCTAAGGAAGGTAAGACTACAACTGCAATACATAAACATCGCAGCGTATGCACAAGCCAATTTTATTTTCACCCTTGGTTGTATTTGTCACAGTGATACCAACCAGGTAGCAGTGAGCAAAGTCGGTGAGGATCGTTCAGGGTCACACAACGGACATACCACAAAGAGGCTTCGATTCCTGTCTTCAGATGATGATAGTGATGATGGCGACAATGTTAACCGTGGTAATTAACTCATTTGATACCAAGCAAATCACCTTTTGTTCATTGGTTATTTCACAGCCACATATGTTTCTTATTTCTTAACCCTTTCAGCCCCACAGAGTTGTCACCTTGCAGTGATAAATGTATTGACATAATAAGAATCAGTAACAATGGTCCAGGACAGGAGAAGCTAACTTAATGACTAGAACCGAATGGGTTAATATATTAACAATCTGTGCCAAACTGGCCGTAGCAATGCTGAGGTTTAACAGTTTTAGCAACCTCTGGTACAACACCAGCACACACATAAAAGTAAACTTGTTGAGAACATGCGTCTTTCCTCTGGCAACGTATGGATGTGAGTTGTGAACCATTCCAACCTCAGCTTGCCTGACCATGTCTGCCTGCATGCCAAATGGGCTGCTGTAAAAGATATCTTCTACCATCATTCATTGGCCAGCACTGTACAGAACATTGCTCCCACACCAATCTCTTCAAATATCTCTCTATCAATCAGCGTCCTAACATTTCGATCACCAGTTTATTTGACATTGTAACATCATCCAGTCGCCCACTGTCTCATCATCCTCTCAGTTTGTTGGAGGGTAGAAGGATCATATTATTGTGCGAAGACTGGTGTAATACTTTATAGTCTAGGTATCTTGTGTTATCGCCTAGGGCGAAGCTATCTCGTCTATTCTACGATATGATCATTTATACAATAGTCAACTTACAACTCTGTCTGGCCATCTTGGGGTGAACACACAACAGCACTTGACGGTCGAAATTCATTGAATATGAGCTGCTGTCACCGTAGAAACCTTATTCATTATTACAGCCTGTCGTAAAACATATTGGCTGTCTTGCAGGTGATGTTAAAACTTGCTGGTTCGCCGTTTCTGGAACGCCTGGGTGCGTTTTTCCAACCTCTCGCTAGCTCTCTGTCAGCCTAACTAACTTCTAGTTCTTTGTTACTCCTGACGTCACTTCTGTCCTGTCACGTGATGTTTTTGGAGCCTAGTCGTTTGCATGATTTCCCTTTGTTGGGCCTGTTGTTCTATAGTTGATCTATCGTTACTATACTCCGTCTATTCTACCATGCCACACTTTCATGGTGATTGTTACTCATTTACAACTTTAACTCTTCTTTGGTCTATTTTTGTCGACTGTCACTTGTACCGTGTGACTCTATTTCGGTACATGGCAATGTAGACGTCTTGACTTGTTCTAGTATTTTTTATTAAATTTAGCTTCCATTTTTACATATACTGTGTAGGGGCGCCGATCTCTCTGGTCTAGAGGTTACGCGACTTTCTCCGTAATCTCATATACTCTCATAAGTAACGTGACGTTGCGTGAGAATTGGAAGCAGTTCTCTCCATGTCGGTAACTTACGGGGTATTAGAGCCGGGTCGCTCAGAAAGCAATGACAAACTACTGAACGTAACCTTGCCAAGAAATCAACAATCAACTGAAAAATGCTGATGTTGACAGCGATGTCCTGTAAAAGGATATGTGGAAAATTTTTTGTGTGTGTAGGGGCGGGGGAATTTATAGGGAGGAAATACGAAAGGGGTGGAATGACATTCTGAACATATGGTGAAGGGGTGCATGGGCCAAAAAAGGTTGAGAACCACTACTAGACAATCACAGTGACATCCTGCAAACTAGTGGCTAGAGGATGATGTCCTGCCAGACAATCACTGTGACATCCTGCAAAGTAGTAGCTACAGGATGATGTCCTGCCAGACAATCACTGTGACATCCTGCAAAGTAGTGGCTACAGGATGATGTCCTGCCAGACAATCACTGTGACATCCTGCAAAGTAGTGGCTACAGGATGATGTCCTGCCAGACAATCTCTGTGACATCCTGCAAAGTAGTGGCTACAGGATGATGTCCTGCCAGACAATCACTGTGACATCCTGCAAACTAGTGGCTAGAGGATGATGTCCTGCCAGACAATCACTGTGACATCCTGCAAAGTAGTAGCTACAGGATGATGTCCTGCCAGACAATCACTGTGACATCCTGCAAAGTAGTGGCTACAGGATGATGTCCTGCCAGACAATCTCTGTGACATACTGCAAAGTAGTAGCTACAGGATGATGTCCTGCCAGACAATCACTGTGACATCCTGCAAACTAGTGGCTACAGGATGATGTCCTGCCAGACAATCACTGTGACATCCTGCAAACTAGTGGCTAGAGGATGATGTCCTGCCAGACAATCACTGTGACATCCTGCAAAGTAGTAGCTACAGGATGATGTCCTGCCAGACAATCACTGTGACATCCTGCAAAGTAGTGGCTACAGGATGATGTCCTGCCAGACAATCTCTGTGACATACTGCAAAGTAGTAGCTACAGGATGATGGCCTGGAGCAGACATTGGGTACCACAACTCTCCAGTTCTCACAATAGTCTGTTAGTTTGATGAAGTTTGTGTTACCTACATTATTATCTGCTGTTATTATTAAGCTTTTCAACAAAAAATGTCTCTGTCTTCCTCTGCCTCTCTTGCCTAGTGGTATTTCACAAAAGGCTAATTTCTCTATTCCACCTCTTCTCTAGATATGCTGTATACATTTAGTTTGTGTTTTCTAACTAACTTCGATGGATGGTCTTCTAACACCTGCAGCGCTCAGTACCTCTGGGTTTATCTTTCAACGATTTCTGAACATTCTTCTAACGGGTAAAGGTTCAGATTAAGAGGATCCAGTTCATTGCACCAGATTTTATCCCATCTGGATTAGTCTCTCTACAGAATGGCAAGCTGCCTGATGAGAGCATGGTCTGAAAATGAACCCAATATCTCCAGAATGCAAAGTTGACAGTTTGACCACCTTGGTATGGGGGGAGGGGGACACGCACACACCCCCCGCCCCTCTCCACTCCACTCCCACACTCCTCTCACCTTCCAGCCCAACATCACACTGCTTAAAAACCATATCTCCATTGCCTCCAGTTTCTTCACAACTTCACTACTCGTCTATCATTCACATCCATACGAAACAGGCCACACTTTTCAGTAAGCGGATGTTTGTACATGATATGATGTTTCTGTTTCTTCATGACGTAACAGAATCTTTGCACATGGGGATTCTCTTCTGGCACATTGACAGCTTTAGATACACTGACAACATTACAGTAAAGCTAGTCATGTAGCAGATTCTGCCATTGACGTGTGAATCGACAGGCCTGGACATATTTTGGTTTACCATGTATGAAGTGATGTGGACAGCTCCCTTCCTCATTCCCTTTCCTTTCAAGACATTTCTAAAAATTGTCTGGTACCCATTTGTATGAGCCTGGGTCAACCTTAGAGGCACACTGGTTGGGGAGACCTGTGTCTGCACACAAGTGTACAACTTCTCTTTGATTTATAAATATAATTTACTCTTCACAAATAAAATGCAACATCTATAAAAAGGAATGAACATGTTATTCTCTGTTCATAGGTCAAGATGTCATTCAAAAAGGCAGCTCCGCAAATCAGCCTGGGGGTAAGTTGTTGATTAGCTGTTCATGTTGTCCTGTCAGTGGTTGCCCTTGTGTGAGAATGTCTGTTAGCTGTTCATGTTGTCCTGGCAGTGGTTGCCCTTGTGTGAGAATGTTAGCTGTTCATGTTGTCCTGGCAGTGGTTGCCCTTGTGTGAGAATGTTAGCTGTTCATGTTGTCCTGGCAGTGTTTGCCCTTGTGTGAGAATGTCAGCTGTTCATGTCCTGGCAGTGGTTGCCCTTGTGTGAGAATGTTAGCTGTTCATGTTGTCCTAGCAGTGGTTGCCCTTGTGTGAGAATGTTAGCTGTTCATGTTGTCCTGACAGTGGTTGCCCTTGTGTGAGAATGTTAGCTGTTCATGTCCTGGCAGTGGTTGCCCTTGTGTGAGAATGTTAGCTGTTCATGTTGTCTTGGCAGTGGTTGCCCTTGTGTGAGAATGTTAGCTGTTCATGTTGTCCTGGCAGTGTTTGCCCTTGTGTGAGAATGTTAGCTGTTCATGTTGTCCTAGCAGTGGTTGCCCTTGTGTGAGAATGTTAGCTGTTCATGTTGTCCTGGCAGTGGTTGCCCTTGTGTGAGAATGTTAGCTGTTCATGTCCTGGCAGTGGTTGCCCTTGTGTGAGAATGTTAGCTGTTCATGTTGTCCTGGCAGTGGTTGCCCTTGTGTGAGAATGTTAGCTGTTCATGTTGTCCTGGCAGTGGTTGCCCTTGTGTGAGAATGTCTGTTAGCTGTTCATGTTGTCCTGGCAGTGGTTGCCCTTGTATGAGAATGTCTGTTAGGTGTTGGTGGAATTATATGCTGTGTTTATTATTCCTTCTTCCTCCCCATCCCCCATGATGGCATGATGCTGTTATTGTTGTCAGTTTTTGGCTCATCGTGGAAAACAGATGGGGACAGACTTCTTGGTAGTTGACAGCTTAAGCTGAACAGTCTTGCATCCAACCATAAGTAGTGCTGTATTAAACTGGGCAGTCTCGCATACAGTTCCTCAGTTTGCGTAAAACTGGACATCATCTTGGATAGAACTGAGCACAGTCTGCATAAACCCAGTCTTGTATAAACCCAGACAGTCTTGTATAAAACCAGATAGTCTAGCATATACCCAGTCTTGTATAAACCCAGTCATGTATAAACCCAGTCTTGTATAAATCGAGATAGTCTTGCATAAACCCAGTCTTGTATAAAACCAGATGGTCTTGCATAAAGCCAGATCGTCTTGCATAAACCCAGTCTTGTATAAAACCAGATGGTCTTGCATAAAGCCAGATAGTCTTGCATAAAACCAGTCTTGTATAAAACCAGATGGTCTTGCATAAAGCCAGATAGTCTTGCATAAACCCAGTCTTGTATAAAACCAAACTGTCTTGCATAAAGCCAGAAAATCTTGCATAAACCCAGTCTTGTATAAAACCAGACAGTCTTGCATAAACCCAGTCTTGTATAAAACCAGATGGTCTTGCAAAGAATGAGTCTTGCATAGAACCAGGCAGTCTGGCATAAACACAGTCTTGCATAAAATCATTAGAATATGTTACTTTCTTTTTAAATTTAAAAAGGCAACAGTGTCCTTTGATCATGTAATGAGAAGAGCGGCATTGGAAAACATTGTAATGCCCAGAAAGACGTAGATGAGGCAGAAAAAAAACGGAAAGGAATGACCCAGGATGGACAGATGGTGGCATGGAGAAATATCAGTGGAGCTGTGGTTGAGAGGTTGTTATGTCTGCCTCAAGCCCAGAAGGTACCAGGTCGAATCCCAGGATAGGGTTAGAATCCTTTTGCAAGAACCATTGGTATCAAATGATAACATGTCTCAATAGTTTCTTGGGTGGTGAGTTTGGACACCTAGCCTGCTCAGATAAGGATGAAAAAAAAGGAGGTCCTGTGTGCAAGTGATTCACTTTAACGTCACACCACAGTTTGAAATCGCAAAGAGTAGGCCATAAACCACTGCCCTGGCAAACTTGTTAAGAAAGAACACAGACCCACAGGAAAATAGAGCCTGTGAACTTGCATGGAATCTGTCTGGGGGAGGCAGACTTTAAACAAATGCTTGCCAAAATCAGACTCACTGACCTTTGAAGCATTACACCTAGTTATGCACTCCCCCCGGACAAGGGAAAATAAGTGGAATTGATCAGGACACACCAAGGATCAAGATCTGTGTAGATTCATGAATGCCTATGCCAGTGGCAGGTCATATGTTGCCTATGCCAGTAGTCGGGTCATATGTTGCCTTTGTCAGTTGGTGGGCCATATGTTGCCTAGGCCAGTAGGCAGGTCATATGTTGCCTATGCCAGTAGGCAGGTCATATGTTGCCTATGCCAGTAGGCAGGTCATGTTGCCTATGCCAGTAGGCTAAAAGAGCAAACCATATTCCCTTAACAATCGGAACTTGGAATGTACGTACCCTACTTGATAGAGACAGCGAGTCGGGTCCAGAGAGATGAACAGCACTAATTGGGAGAGAGCTGGGCAGGTACAACATCGACATTGCAGCCTTGAGTGAGACACGACTTGCAGAAGAAGGCCAAATCTGTGAAATAGGTGCCGGCTACACATTTTTCTGGAGTGGAAGGAAATGCGAGGAAAGATGCCAGTCTGGTATGGGATTCGCCATTAAGTCGGCTTTAGTTGGCAAACTAGCTGGATATCCAAAGGCTATAAATGACAGTCTTATGACCATTAAGTTGCCCCTGATGAATGGAAGGAAGCATGCAACCATTGTGAGTGTCTAAGCACCAACTATGACCAGCGAAGATGATGTCAAGAACAAGTTCTATGGGGACCCGCACAGTATATTAACATCTGTTCCCAAAGGAGACAAACTTATACTCCTTGGGGATTTCAGTGCCAGAGTAGGCATGGACACCAGCTCTTGGAGTGGCATTATTGGAAAGCCCGGAGTCGGAAATTGTAACAGCAATGGATTCCTCCTCCTTCAGACCTGTGCCGAACACGATCTCCTGATTACCAACACAATTTTCCGTCTTCCCATGAGAAATAGGACATCGTGGATGCACTCTCGCTCAAAACACTGGCACCTCATTGACTATGTCATTGTCAGGAGGAGTGACAGACAAGACGTTCGGGTGACAAAATCCATGTGTGGTGCTGAATGTTGGACAGACCATCGACTCATTATCTCGAAAATAAACATACACATCAAACCACCACGGCGTCCTCAAGGAGTAAAAATGCAAAAACTAAATGTCACCCGCCTAAACAGCAAAAAAATGCAGCTGTCGTTTGAAAATATGCTGGAAGACCGCCTCAAGCCCAATGCTGCAGCTAAACAGGATGCAGAAACAGAGTGGAGGGCCCTAAAGGTCATAATTTACAACACTGCTATGGAAATCCTGGGTCCAGCTCCCCGAAAGCATAAAGGCTGGTTTGATGAAAATTCCGAAGACATCAACCAATTGCAGGCCGAGAAACATCTTCTCCTCAAGGCACATTTGAATGACCTGAAATCAACATTTTAAAAAAAAATGCCTTCAAGAATGTTCAGAGAGTAGTGCAGCAGAAACTTCGGCACATGCGGGACTCCTGGATGAGCAGCAAAGCTGATGAAATTCAAGGCTTTGCTGACAGACATGATATGAAAAACTTCTACGACTCACTGACAGCGGTTTATGGTCCTACATCACCAGGCATAGTTCCCCTCCTCAGTGCAGATGGGGGAACATTGGTCACCGATAAGAAAGAAATCCTTCAACGCTGGGCAGAGAATTTCAGCAACATCTTAAATGCAACTTCCTTCTTCGATGATGAAACCATCAACTGCCTTCCTCAAGTTCCCACTAATGATACACTTGATGACCTGCCAACCATAGTGGAAGTAAACAAAGCCATCCAGCAACTCTCCAGCGGCAAGGCACCTGGTCCTGACTCCATCCCAGCAGAGATATACAAGGCAGGTGGGCCGGTGCTAACAGAGCAGCTTCACCAAGTCTTTACAAACATATGGGTGAACGAGACCATGCCACAAGATTTCAAGGACGCGTCAATAGTCCACCTCTACAAACGTAAAGGCAACTGCCAATCCTGTGACAACCACCGAGGCATCTCTTTGCTTTCAATTGCAGGGAAGATACTCACCAGAATTCTTCTCAATCGCCTCATGGCCCATCTCGATCAAGATCTTCTTCCTGAGAGTCAATGTGGCTTCAGAAAAGAACGTGGAACTGTTGACATGATTTTCGCTGCAAGGCAGCTGCAAGAGAAATGTCAGGAACAGAACTGCGAAATGTTCTTCACTTTTATTGACCTTACCAAGGCTTTTGATACAGTCAGCAGAGAAGGACTGGAAGATTATGGCAAAATATGGCTGTCCACGAAAGTTTGTCCAAATATTGCAGCTATTTCATGATGGTATGCAGGCAAGAGTACAAGAACTGTCTGAGCCCTTTCCTGTCACCAATGGGGTGAAGCAAGGATGTGTCCTGGCACCAACACTGTTCAGCCTCATGTTTTCAGCCATGTTGACGAATGCCTTCAAGAACAACGACATTGGAGTAGACATGGAAAGTTATTCAATCTCAGAAGGCTGAAAGCTAAAACAAAATTTAACAGCGACACCGTCAGAGAGCTCCTGTTTGCTGATGATTGCACTCTATATGCCAACTCAAAGGCAGACATGCAACACAATGTTTCAGCTTTCTCACATGCCTGTGCCAACTTTGGGCTCAATATCAACTTGGAGAAGACTGTAGTTATGTACCAGCCAGCTCCAGGGAATAATCACACTGTACCGAATATCAAAGTGAATGGTCATAGTCTAAGTGTTGTGGACAAATTCTCCTATCTTGGCAGCACTGTGTCACAAGCCGCCACAATTGATGGTGAAGTGAATGCAAGAATATCCAAGGCCAGCGCGGCCTTTGACAGACTGTACAAGAATGTATGGGACAGAAATGGAGTAAGCCTGCAGACAAAGCTGAAAGTCTACAGAGCAGTTGTATTATCCACACTGCTATATGCTTGTGAAGCCTGGACTGTTTATCAGCGACACACTAGGAAATTGAACCACTTCCACACAGTCTACCATAGGAAGCTACTGAAAATTAAATGGCAAGACAAGATCCCAGACACTGAAGTCCTAGAAAGTGCATCCATGCCCAGTATCCACACTCTACTAATGAAAAATCAGATTCGCTGGGCTGGTCACTTAACTCGCATGCCAGATCACAGGCTCCCTAAACAAATTTTTTACGGTGAGTTGCGTTGTGGTAAACGCTCCCTAGGCGGCCAGAGGAAACGCTTTAAAGACACTGAAAATCTCACTGAATGCTTTTGGAATTCATCATGACACCTGATGCCAGAGACTGAAATTCGTTGCGTGCATCATTATGCAAGGGTGCAGTCACGTGTGAGGCAACTAGGATTGCAAGAGCTGTGAAGAATAGGCAGGACAGAAAAACACTGCAGGAAATCCTCCTCCAGTAACGTCAAGCATTCTTTGTCCACATTGTCAAAGAACATTTCGAGCCAAAATAGGCCTTATCAATCAATCAATCAATCATGTGCCATGCCGGAAAGCGTGAGCGGTCATGATTCGCCATTTCACTCGATCACCAGAGTCGTGGATCAGCTCAGTGTTCCTGTCTCGTCCATGCCATGTGGCCAAGCCATCCAGGTATTTTCCTCTCGGTCTTCCTCTTGGTCTGTTCCCTTCGATCATGCCAGCTGTCACTAAGTTCTCCAGTCCATTTCTTCTCATAACATGTCCAAAAAATGTTGACTGTCTACGTCTAATTTCTCTAATCAATCTACGATTTTCATTTGCCTCTTGTAGTACTTGGTCATTGGTTTTTCTATCTGTCCATGGTATTCTTTGCATTTTCCTCAGAAACCACATTTCTACAGCCATCAGATGTTTTTCAGCTTGACTGCACATTGTCCAAGTTTCACATCCATACAAAAGAATAGGCTCTATGTATCCCTTCAACACTCTTTTTCTCATTTCAATTGACATCTTTTTATTGGTCAGAATGTTTTTCATCTTGCTAAAGGCTACTTTCGCAATGGCGATTCTTGTTCTAATCTCTTCAAGACATCTGCCATCAGATGTTATGACTGTTCTGAGATAATTGTACCGATTCACTTGTTGAAGAATATTCCCATTTACTTGTATATTACATTGTGGTACTTCGTTCTTCCTAGTGGCGACCATAACCTGTGTCTTCCTACAATTTAATTCCAACGCCAGCTGCTCACTGTGTACAACAACAGCGTCTACTAATTGTTGCAGATCCTGTGCATTGTCTGCAATCAATACTGTATCATCTGCATATCTAATGTTATTTATGTTTCGTCCTCCAATGCTGATTACATTTAGGTCTTCTACATTTCTGAAAATATTTTCACTGTATAGGGAAAAAAGATCTGGAGACATTACACATCCCTGCCTAACACCTCTCTTAATAGGTTGATATTGTCCTACTTCATTATCAATCCTTATGGCAGCTTGTTGTTTCCAATATATGTTTTTTATAAGTCTAATGTCTTTCCCATCAATTTGTAGATCTGCAAGCATATCCACAATGTTGACATGTCTAACTCTATCAAAGGCCTTTGTGTAGTCAATAAAGCAAAGATGTATATCCTTGTTTACTTCTAAAGCACATTCAATAACTGTTCGCAGCATATACACAGCATTTACTGTACCCTTTCCTTCTACAAACCCACATTGTTCTTCCCCTATTTCAGGTTGTATTTTCTTCCTCACTCTTTGCATGATAATTCGTAACAAAATCTTTGTGATGTGACTCATTATACTAATTGTTCTATGTTGATCACATTCTAAGGTTCCTGATTTCTTTGGGATTGCAATAAATACAGAGTTACATAATTCAGGAGGTATATCTCCAGTATCATATAACGTGTTCAGCAGTCTGGTGACTTGCTCTAGTCCAAATTCTTCTGAAGCTTTAATCATTTCTGTTGTGATGTTATCTGCACCGGGGGCCTTACCAGCTTAAGAACATTTTGAACCTCCATCTTTAAAATGTCTGGTCCTTCATTATTAAATCTAATAGCATACTGTTCCTCTCTGTTATCATTATACAGGTCTTTCACACAATCTGTCCATACATGTAGAATCTGATCTTTTTCTATTATGATTTTGCCATCTTTAGTATTAAGACAACCTGCTGATGTACTTGTTCTTTTATTAGTAAGTTCCTGAATTCTTTTGTGCACTAATTTGGTATTTTGACTGTTGTGTTGTTTTTCAATTTCTAAGCACTTTTCCTCAAGCCATGATTCTTTTGCCTTCCTACATAATATTCTGACTTGTCTGTGAATTTCTTCATATTTGGCAGGATTATTTTTGTTGAGTCTTCTTGTTTCCATTCAGTGTAAAATTTCCTCTCTCATCCATTTCTTACGACCCACCTTCTTTAATTTTGGAATAGTTGTTTCTGCAGCCACATTGATTCAATTCTTTAACATTTCCCATTGATCACCCACATCCTGGAATAGGATCTCTAGATCAGACAATATTTCAAATCTGTTCTGTACTTCTATGTTGAATTTGTTTTGTATTTCCTTGTCATTACTCAATGTACACAAGTCATATTTAGTGTTTCCTGTTATATACTTGACTTTCTTCAACTTTATCCTCAATGTTCCTGTGAGTAATCTGTGGTCACTATAACAATCAGCACTGGGAACTGTTTTTGCTACTGTTAGCGCGTTTCTAAATCTTCTGCTAATGAGAATGTAGTCAATCTGGTTTCTAATCCTGCTATCAGGACTCCTCCAGGTCCATAATCTTCTAGGGTGTTGCTTGAACCAGGTGTTTCCTACAATCATTTCCTGTTCTTTTGCCCACTCTACTAATCTGTATCCTCTTTCATTTCTCTCTCCTAAACCATAGTTTCCTACTGTGTATCTATCCCCTTATTTCCTACTTTTGCATTGAAGTCCCCTATTATGATGTTTATTTCTGAATTTTTACATTTCTTTAAGGCAGACTATGTCATTATAAAATTGCTCTACACTATCTTCACTGGACTCTCCTGTTGGGGCATATACCTGAATAACATTTATGTTAAAAGGTCTGCCACTCAATTTAACTAGTAGAACTCTGCCCGACACGGCCCAATATCCTTGAACAGACGTTGATGTTTTCCGGTCCAAAATTATTGCCACTCCCCTATGGTGATCTTCACCTCCAGAATAAATAATCTTAAAATCTTTATGTATCTTGATGCCTGCTCCTGTCCATCTCGTTTCGCACATACCTAATATATTAATTTTTTCTCTTTGAATTTCTTGTGTTATGTTCTCTAATTTTCTGTCGTTGTTTAACGTCCTAACGTTCCATGTTCCTAATTTTAATGTCTCTGTCCTTGTCTTGCGATGATCAGTCTTTAAGCGAATCATAATAAACTAGGCACTTTCAAAGAGGTAGTTTGCCGTTGCTTTCCTCTATGGCAGTGACCATACTGGCCGGATGACCGCAATCATTGTCTCTCGAAAGAGATCCTCTGCTTGCCGTCGCGAAACTCGAGACCATAACCAACAAATATCTGTCGGCTGCCCTCAAAATTTCATCCACCGCCTGCCTTCCATGGCTTCTTTTGAACACTTCCAATAAACGAACACGAAATAACATTACATAATCCAAAGGAAAAACACTATCCACATGAATTCCATGGGAATTTCCATAGGAAATCCACAGAAAAACACTGAACAGCGTCTCCCCTAAGAACAACGAGTCATCGCGTCGCCATTATACCGGAAGTATCAGCCATCTTAGAATTCACAACTCCATACTTTCAACCCCACTGGATGAAATGAATGGTCACCATCATTCTTGATGGACAAACAACATGCCAGTAGGCAGGTCATATGTTGCCTATGCCAGTAGGCAGGTCATATGTTGCCTAAATCAGTAGGCAGGTCATATGTTGCCTATACCAGTAGGCAGGTCATATGTTGCCTATACCAGTAGGCAGGTCATATGTTGCCTGAACCAGTAGGCAGGTCATATGTTGCCTGAACCAGTAGGCAGGATATTGCCTATACCAGTAGGCAGGTCATATGTTGCCTATATCAGTAGGCAAGTCATTTGGCAGATATTTTGAAGTCTGTGGGAAATTAACACAAATCTAGGTGTAGATTAGTGAACTTTCTGAAGGACATTTTACATCATACTCATTTTCTTCTCTCACCAATTCACTGTAAAATATTTATTATTACACAGATTCCTTTCCTGCAACACTGTTCTCTCAAGATCTGAGCTCCGATGATGAAGATGACCACATCCTTCTGAGAACAGCTGTGAGAAAAAGAAAATTAGTTATAGATGAAAGTGATGAAGATCGTTAGACTTTCATTGGGTGACAATATTTAGTTTGTGTGTACTTATTATCTTTAGCCTAGTTTGGTTTTCTTTTATTGTTAAATGAAGCCTTGTCCCAGTGTAAATTCAATTTGAGAAGAAAGTACAAGTTACTTTACGGTTTGAGTATCAATGTTAATTGTCAACTCTGTAAACACTTGGTTTTTGTTTATGCCTGTATTTATCCTTATGCAATGCCACATGAAAGCAGTGGTTTCCTGTTGATGTGGGCAGGGAGCAATAATGACATATTGGCTAGTGTACTTGCCTGTCTATATAGAGGTCTAGGCAGGGAGCAATAATGACATATTGGCTAGTGTACTTGCCTGTCTATATAGAGGTCTAGGCAGGGAGCAATAATGACATATTGGCTAGTGCACTTGCCTGTCTATATAGAGGTCTAGGCAGGGAGCAATAATGACATATTGGCTAGTGTACTTGCCTGTCTATATAGAGGTCTAGGCAGGGAGCAATAATGACATATTGGCTAGTGTACTTGCCTGTCTATATAGAGGTCTAGGCAGGGAGCAATAATGACATATTGGCTAGTGTACTTGCCTGTCTATATAGAGGTCTAGGCAGGGAGCAATAATGACATATTGGCTAGTACACTTGCCTGTCTATATAGAGGTCTAGGCAGGGAGCAATAATGACATATTGGCTAGTGCACTTGCCTGTCTATATAGAGGTCTAGGCAGGGAGCAATAATGACATATTGGCTAGTGCACTTGCCTGTCTATATAGAGGTCTAGGCAGGGAGCAATAATGACATATTGGCTAGTGTACTTGCCTGTCTATATAGAGGTCTAGGCAGGGAGCAATAATGACATATTGGCTAGTGCACTTGCCTGTCTATATAGAGGTCTAGGCAGGGAGCAATAATGACATATTGGCTAGTGTACTTGCCTGTCTATATAGAGGTCTAGGCAGGGAGCAATAATGACATATTGGCTAGTGCACTTGCCTGTCTATATAGAGGTCTAGGCAGGGAGCAATAATGACATATTGGCTAGTGCACTTGCCTGTCTATATAGAGGTCTAGGCAGGGAGCAATAATGACATATTGGCTAGTGTACTTGCCTGTCTATATATATAGGTCTAGGCAGGGAGCAATAATGACATATTGGCTAGTGTACTTGCCTGTCTATATAGAGGTCTAGGCAGGGAGCAATAATTACATATTGGCTAGTGTACTTGCCTGTCTATATAGAGGTCTAGGCAGGGAGCAATAATGACATATTGGCTAGTGTACTTGCCTGTCTATATAGAGGTCTAGGCAGGGAGCAATAATGACATATTGGCTAGTGTAATTGCCTGTCTATATAGAGGTCTAGGCAGGGAGCAATAATGACATATTGGCTAGTGTACTTGCCTGTCTATATAGAGGTCTAGGCAGGGAGCAATAATGACATATTGGCTAGTGTACTTGCCTGTCTATATAGAGGTCAAGGTTCAATTCTCACCAGAGGCAGCATTTTGTTTTCCAACCCGTACGGCTCTGGGGTTGACCCAGACTAAAATTAGGTCCCAGACAATTGTTTGGGGAAGGAGTGGGTGACGAGGAAGAGAATTGTAACTCCTCCTCATCTGCATTGGCCATGAATTTATGAAGGCTTACTACTACACATCCCAATGATAGTGTCTGCTATGAGACAACCTTTATTTATCAAGTTTATCAGAGAGGTAAATGTGGCTACATAGGACAATATCAACTTTACTCGAGAGATATGTGTGGCTACATAGGACAATATCAACTTTACTCGAGAGATATGTGTGGCTACATAGGACAATATCAACTTTACTCGAGAGATATGTGTGGCTACATAGGACAATATCAACTTTACTCGAGAGATATGTGTGGCTACATAGGACAATATCAACTTTACTCGAGAGATATGTGTGGCTACATAGGACAATATCAACTTTACTCGAGAGATATGTGTGGCTACATAGGACAATATCAACTTTACTCGAGAGATATGTGTGGCTACATAGGACAATATCAACTTTACTCTGGAGATATGCGTGGCTACTTGCGGACAGTACCAACTTTACTACAGAGATAAGTGTGGCTACTTGAGGACTACCAGCTTTACTACATAGATAAGTGTGGCTACTTGAGGACTACCAGATTGGCTAAAAAGATATGTGTGGTTACTTGAGGACAGAACCAGCTTTACTAGAGAGATAAGTGTGGCTTCTTGAGGACAGTACCAGCTTTACTAGAGAGATAAGTGTGGCTACTTGAGGACTACCAGCTTTACTAGGGAGGTATGGCTACTCAATGACAGTACCAACTATACTAGAGAGATATGTGTGGCTACTTGAGGACAGTGCCAGTTGATTAGAGAGATAAGTGTGGCTACTTGAAGACAGTACCAGCTTTACTAGAGAGATGAGTGTGGCTTCTTGGGCACAGTACCAGCTTTACTAGAGAGATAAGTGTGGCTTTTTGAGGACAGTACTAGCTTTACTAGAGAGATAAGTGTGGCTTCTTGAGGACAGTACCAGCTTTACTAGAGAGGTATGGCTACTCGATGACAGTACCAACTTTACTAGAGAGATATGTGTGGCTACTTGAGGACAGTGCCAGTTGACTAGAGAGATAAGTGTGGCTACTTGAAGATAGTACCAGCTTTACTAGAGAGAAGTGTGGCTTCTTGAGGACAGTACCAGCTTTACTAGAGAAATAAGTGTGGCTTCTTGAGGACAGTACTAGCTTTACTAGAGAGATAAGTGTGGCTACTTGAAGACAGTACCAGCTTTACTGGGGAGGTATGGCTACTCGATGACAGTACCAACTTTACTAGAGAAATATGTGTGGCTACTTGAGGACAGTGCCAGTTGACTAGAAAGATAAGTGTGGCCTCAAAGGACAGTGTCAGCTTTTCAGAGAGATGAACATGCTTACATGAGGACAAACAAAGACAGTGAAAAAGAAAAGTCTGCTGTACTCTTTTGTTTATCATCTTTGCTAATAATCATTCAAGTGCCACTGCTTGCCAATCTGGCAATCCTGGGTTCAGTTAAATCTTGAAGGGTGATTTGTTTGTGACCATATGTTTCTGAGTACAATCCAGTCTCTTTATATAAGTTAGTTGTATGTCCATACAGAACCTGATAATAAACCCCAGCATTTTTTTTTTTTGGAGTTTTGGCTCTATCATTACTAGACAATTTTTACATTCATTAATGACTGATTCTCATCCCATCAAAATCAATGCGAGGCAGGTTACTTCAGAATTACCTCCAGCTCATTTTGAACTCTCAGTTAGATATGTTGGAGAATTGTGAAATATGTTTACTTTCTCTAAGCCATAGAGGCTTGGCACTAGAACATTTTTGGGGAGGTAAAGCAGCTGATATGATATTGACTGCACCACTTGAGTGCTGATATATATATATATATATATATACACACACACACACACACACACACACACATATATATATATATATATATATATATATATGAGGAAGTCAATAAGTAAGTCACAAATGGCTGTAGAAAAATAACTACATATGATAACAACTTGAAACTAGTTTATTTGTATACATACATTGTCCCTTTATTTCTCAACATAATTTCCACCAACATTGATGCACTTATCCAATCGTTTTATCAGCCGTCCCAACCGGCTGCATAAAACTGCGTGCTCTGTTTTCTAAACCACGTTTTCACTTCATATTCAACTTCGGCATGATTTGCGAAATGTCTCCTGCCAAGGTGGGTTTTCAGTGGACCAAAAGTGGAAATCACTAGAGGCTAAGTCGTGGTTGTATGTGGTCTGGCATTGTCATGAAGAAGCAACACTCCTCTAGTCAGCAGTCCTGGGCGTTTTCTTCGAATTGCATCGTGAAGCACCGCTTTACGGGACAAACATTTGTCAGCATAAACAGGAAGCATTTTCTTATGAATGTCCTTTGCAGGCAATCCTTTTTCTCTCAAAAACCGCACAACAGCACGTTGCTCTCTGGTTGTACACTCCATAAGTACAGTCGCTATTTTGTTTATGCGCTGCGCATGCACATGAGACACTTAGCGACACCTGACGAACGGGAATATAAAGTTCGATATTGCTGTTACCTAATGATACCTGTAGAAAACACCAAGTACATTTACCTGCCATCCCACAGAGTATATATATATATATATGTGTGTATATATATATATATGTGTGTGTATATATATATATATATATATATATATATATATATATATATATAAGCTCCGACCCTCGCGGAAAGAGCGCTTTTATTAGTTCAAAACCAATCGTCGTTGCCCTTCGCGGGGCGCGGCGTTCCCACTGGTGACTCTGGATAACTTTGTGCTGATCGCATGGCCTTACGTGCCGGCGACGCATCTTTCAAATGTCTGCCCTATCAAATGTCGATGATACGTGACATGCCTACCATGTTTGTAACGGGTAACGGGGAATCAGGGTTCGATTCCGGAGAGTGAGCATGAGAAACGGCTACCACATCCAAGGTAGGCAGCAGGCGCGCAACTTACCCACTCCCGGCACGGGGAGGTAGTGACGAAAAATAACAATACGGGACTCTATCGAGGCCCCGTAATTGGAATGAGTACACTTTAAACCCTTTAACGAGGATCTATTGGAGGGCACGGGCTTGGTAGAATGAGCGGGGAAAGAAGACCCTGTTGAGCTTGACTCTAGTCCGACTTTGTGAAGACACATGAAGGGTGTAGCATAGGTGGGAGCGCAAGCGCAATTGAAATACCACTACTTTTATCGTTTCTTTACTTATTCAGCCTCTCGGTAGAGATTTGTTCGCAGCAGACGAGCATAATCTCCGGCGGGCCTATTCTCGCTGGTCACGAGATCCGCACAGTGGAAGTATGGGAGATTTGCTTGCAAATAGACAGGCAATATCTCCTGCGGTAGCTATGGCGGGCCTATTCCCGCTGGTCGCGGGGACCGCTATAAGTCAGGTGGGGAGTCTGACGATAGTGCACGCTTTACACAGGTCCAGACACGTGATTGACAGATGTGCGCGCCCCCATGGTCCGGGCTCGTACAAGGCCCTCACCTGTGGGACATGGCTGAACGCCTCTAAGCCGGGTCCCTTGGGTGTCAGGATCTGGCCATAACTCGCCACCGGCTCGTGGTGGTGAGGTCTCGGTGGATTGACGCTGAGCCGCCAGCGTCTGCAGCCTACCTTGTGCCAGACGTATTGGTTACCCATTCCTCTGGAATACACAAGACTAGGTCGAGAGATGGGACATGTCGTTTGGGCGCCACATGTTTCTCTGAAGCTCTGCCCAGACATTGTGATGGAATATTGGCCACATTCCACTCACATACTTTGGTCTGTCAAGACTGCAAGGTGTCTACTATATATATATATATATATATATATATATATATATATATATATATATATATATATATATATATATATACATATATATATATATATATATATACATATATATATATATATATATATATATATATATATATATATATATATAGCGAGAGAGAGAGAGATCACGGTGTTTTAGTTCTTATTTTGAAAAACTGTGTATAGGGCATAAGAACATAGATCATCACAGACTGGAGATATTGGTGCAGCAGGTCGTGACCTGAGAATCTGGTCGACAATCCAAGGAAAGGCTAGACAGGCACATAGTCAGACTGCTACTGGTACCATTAGTATTGGGATTCTTTGCTGGCTGTTGAAGATGACTGAGCACGTATGGGAATGTCCCAAGTGCTGTGATGTTGGTTCTTGACTCCGCTCAACTCAATTTGGGGAGGGGGGGGAGGGGGGAGAATGTGTTTGTGTAACGTATTGACTTTCATACATATTTGCTATAATTTACATCTGTATGTGTACGGTGGTCATGTCATTTTGTTGTTTCTATAACATGAAGCTTGTAAAGAATAGGGCTTTGTTTTTATGATTACTTTTGTATATTTACATTGCTTGCTATTGTGCAATCTGTCAAATGACTGAATTAAAGAAGACATAAAGTCTGTTGTGTCAAAGAAATGCTTATGAAAGGAAGCAAATGTGTTTTTGTGGAACATGTAGTCACATCTATTATGTTGTTGTAGATGTTATGTCTAATCATAGTCAAGTGAGAAACAAATCCTGTTACTTGCCCTGGGGCTTCTTGGGTGTTTTGTGAGGGTCCTATAATTTGTATAGACCAGTCGGCACCCCGTGGGGGCTGTGGTCAGTCAGCACCCCATGGGGGATGTGGTCAGGTGGCACCCCGTGGGGGTTGTGGTCAGTATGATGTCGGATGCCTTTACTTCTCCAGCTATGTCCTGGCACCCAGGTCTTTGGCTAGGGTGACCCTGGGAGCCCAAGTCAGTTTAAGAAATGCGCTGGATTGGGAGTCAAAAACGTGACCACCGGGCAGTCAGGCATGTGTGCTATCCACTGTGCCTCTGCTGCTCCTCATGTTTAATCACATTCTCAGTTTATAAGTTCAAAGACTGGTATGACATTGTTTCCAGCATGTCACTCCAACAAACGGATTGTGTGAGTACCTATAAACTGACTTAATGTTGTATAAACTGAATTAATGTAGTATAACTGAATTAATGCTGCAGTTTTCCCTTGAACTACTCATCCAAATAAGATATTTAAATTGCTATAGCTATTCTAGTTTAGCTTGCTCCGTGATGAAAGGTTTACGGAAGCAGTTCGAAATCCTGCATACCTGCGTTCAAAACACAGCTGTGGACGATTTGGCAGCAAACCTCGTTGCGATGGATGTTTTACTGAAATGGTATGGGCGCCGGTCATTCAGAAAGCAATGGCAAACCACTGAACGTAAATTTGCCCAGGAATCACGAACAGCCAAACAATGCTGTGGTTTACATTGTTTAAAGGATATGCAACAACTTTATGCCAAAGCAGCAACCAGTTGTAGCCTATTCCTTTGTCTGATTTCCAACTGCACACAGACCTTCCTATTTTGTTACCATTTCTGTGAAAACTAAACACTCCCGCAGAATCAAGGCAAGCATAGCTTCTCAGGGTTCCTTATAATCATACAACTGGCAACTATCTTGGAGGGCTTGCACTGAGCTCTAGGGTTTAAGTCCAGCTGTTCCTAACTGATGATAATTTTAAACCAGGTTTCCAAAAGTGAGAAATATCATGACCTGGTTAATATTTACACTGGCCAGGCAGTATGTTGTTTTGAGTAAACAGTTCAGACTCTGACCTGGATCTTGTGATTGTGGTGTTCTTGATAATCTATATATTCAGGGTTTTCTTATGGCTGTTTGGTGTTTCTATTCAAAGACAAGAGAAGCTACGAAAAGAAAGAAAGGTCTACTTTGTTCTTATGTCCCATGAACACAGTTGTTGGGCTGCTGTCAATAATATCATTTTTAGTGCGTCTTTCAGCTTACACTATCTTTACCTGTATGTGCCGGTGTACTAAGAATGAATGACGGCCCGTCCTCACCTGGTTTATTTTGATCAGCTGCATACCAGTTGTGTTCAGCTGAATACCCGATGTGTTCAGTTGCATACCCCATATATTCAGCTGCATACCCCGTGTGATCAATTGCTTACCCGATGTGTTCAGCTGCATACCCCATGTGATCAATTGCTTACCCGATGTGTTCAGCTGCATACCCGATGTCTAATACCCACAGTAGCATCTGATGGAACATGTGACACAGGGTTAAAGAAAAGAATTCAGTTATTCAAGGACTGACAAGAACATAGATCGTATTTAAAGAGACCCTCCAAACACACACACACACACACCCCCCCCCCCCCCCCCGGGCATGTGACTGGAGTATGTTGACAATGACATCATTACAACTCGTGGAGTTGGGAAGGGTCAGAAGAAATATGCCAACCTCATTCCAGTAGATGGCACTTTGTTATAGGGTCAGGAAGAAATATGCCAACCTCATTCCAATAGATGGCACTTTGCTATAGGGTCAGGAAGAAATATGCCAACCTCATTCTAATAGATGGCACTTTGTTATAGGGTCAGGAAGAAATATACCAACCTCATTCCAATAGATGGCACTTTGTTATAGGGTCAGGAAGAAATATGCCAACCTCATTCCAATAGATGGCACTTTGTTATAGGGTCAGGAAGAAATATGCCAACCTCTTTCCAATAGATGGCACTTTGTTATAGGGTCAGGAAGAAATATGCCAACCTCTTTCCAATAGATGGCACTTTGTTATAGGGTCAGGAAGAAATATGCCAACCTCTTTCCAATAGATGGCACTTTGTTATAGGGTCAGGAAGAAATATGCCAACCTCATTCCAGTAGATGGCACTTTGTTATAGGGTCAGGAAGAAATATGCCAACCTCATTCCAGTAGATGGCACTTTGTTATAGGGCCAGGAAGAAATATACCAACCTCATTCCAATAGATGGCACTTTGTTATAGGGTCAGGAAGAAATATGCCAACCTCATTCCAATAGATGGCACTTTGTTATAGGGTCAGGAAGAAATATGCCAACCTCATTCTAATAGATGGCACTTTGTTATAGGGTCAGGAAGAAATATGCCAACCTCATTCTAATAGATGGCACTTTGTTATAGGGTCAGGAAGAAATATGCCAACCTCATTCCAATAGATGGCACTTTGTTATAGGGTCAGGAAGAAATATGCCAACCTCTTTCCAATAGATGGCACTTTGTTATAGGGTCAGGAAGAAATATGCCAACCTCATTCCAATAGGTGCCAGCCCCTTCTCAGCTCACCATCATCATCATCTCATCTGGTTCCTCTTGTACCTTGTAGGAGAGTACCCTTTCATGGCTTCATGTATGGAGATTCCCATGGATTCTGTTATTTCCCTCTGTCCATCGTTTACATCAGGGGTCACCAAACTTTTTTCTCGGCGGGCCGGACAACTGACAAAATGATGTGCGCGGGCCGGACAACTGACAAAATGATGTGCGCGGGCCGGACAACTGACAAAATGATGTGCGCGGGTCAGACAACTGACAAAATGATGTGCGCGGGCCGGACAACTGACAAAATGATGTGCGCGGGCCGGATACTCATACTGTACAATACTTGTGCCGGTCTCCGTGGCGAAGGCCTTACGGACGCGGTTCGTAATCCCGTATACCCACGTTCGAAATACAGATGCGAACAATTTGGCAGCAGACAACGTTGCACTGGTTTTTACACTATGTTATGGGTGCCGGTTTTTCGAAAAGCAATGGTAAACTACTGAACATAAACTTGCCAAGACATCAACAACAACAAACAATGCTGGTGTTGACTGAAAACGTCCTGTAAAGGATGTGCAACTAACTTTAACAATAATTTTAAGCTAGAACGAAAGCTCTGGGAAAAAAGACGAAAAACTAAGTTAATCATGGAAACGGCGTGCAATGCAAACAAACAAACAAAGACAACATACATATTTATATTTACTTACTAAACAAAGTTATCAAAGAAGGCGACGTTAGCAAAAAGATAGTTACATCGGACATATTGTGCACATATCCGAATCTCACAAACTAAGCAGCAAAAGAGGATAGTGAGTTTTGTGAAACTGACGTGTGGCTTTGTGGCCCTTGTCCTCATGCCTTCTTTGTTTTGGTAAACAGTGGGAATCAGCTTTCGGGAACCCACAGTTCTCTTATCCGCTCAATTCCCTTGGAGGATAATTCTCTGGGTTACTTTTATAACCCGATCATCTTAATCGAACGATTGGAAATGTATCTTTTCTTCGGGTAGACCCGATGGAGCGCCTTGCGCCAAATGCGCACTGGTGCAACTTCTTGGGCAATTCATGTCCGTTTCTAGACCTACCGTTACCCACTGCATAATGTCAAGATGTCAAGTTGAAGATTGGGACATTTTAAGTGCAGCATACTGCTGGTGTATGAAAGGTAATCTTTGGTTGTAATTAGTCCTGCACTTATAAATCTCTATTGTCTCGACTACTGAGATGAATTGGCGAAACGGCAGTCTTGCCATATTGGGAGGGGGTGACCGTTAGTCAATCTGGCTAAGCGTCTTGATCTTGGCATGGCAAGGGAACAAATCTGAACAATAAATATTTCCCAAATGATATCGCTTGTTATTGGCAGCCGATAGACGAGTGCTATCTTTCTTCCTACGGCTTTACCTCTACTTAGTGTCATTTTTCATTTGAATATAAACATTCTATTGCTATGGCATGTAGTTAAGAGGGGAAACACACATACTTACCTACACCCCACCACAAGAGCGATGTCGTGAGAAAGGCAGGGTTTGCAAGTGAGAGGGAAGCATGAGAAGGAATGTGCCCAAGAATAATAAAGGCATGGTATGAGAGGGGAAAGGAATCTTGTATGAAGAAAATAGAGTACGATATTGTATGTATTTTGTGTATAGCAACCGACATGCTGAGACCATTTTGAGTCTCCATGTCGGCTGTACCTGAAGTGTAAGCTGGAGACTTTCACCAATATTTATAATCTCCAGGATCCTTCCTTTTGGTGGTGAACAGAGCTACTACCCAGACAGTTATGTATTAACCAATGGTTGATCAAGTTTTGGGCCATACCAGGCCAATGGGTATGATCTTTACAAGATAGAGCCAAAGCTGGCCCGACAGAAGGACCATCAGGTTTTTTTTTCTAACACCTCGCCAGTCATCTCGATACGATTGGATCGAGTCATTTTGTATTTTGGACTGAACCCCGACTACATATCAAACCCATCCATCCTTGTCTGAGACAGTGAACGGAACCTACCCAATTCCCGTTCCTGAACTATTTCCCATTGTAGGAACTTGTACTTCGCATCGTGACCAGGGATCACTGGACATTTTCCCACGAACAGTATTCTGGATCTACAGCAGCCTGTTGTTCGAACAACCTACGCTGGAAAGAGAGACCTGAAGACTTCTTCGGTGAAGTGGATGTGAATTAACGGGACAATATTGAAAGCTGTGGTCTATGATGTTCATAGTTGCGTTGCTCTATATCTGGACTAGTTGTATCTCCCCAGTTTGTTTATAGATGTTTATAGGTTTAACTGTCTAAGTGTTTTTCCTGTGCTGTCATGTATTGAGTTATTAAAATATAATTATAGTTATTGTGAAGATCGTCATGTTGTATGTGTGTCAGCCAGAAAGACACCTCAGAGAATAGGCCCAGAGGTCAAGAGAGAGAGAGAGAGAGAGAGAGAGAGAGAGAGAGAGAGTGACAGTGAGTCTAGGGAACGGAGGAGGGTTGGCGGGCAAAGACCTATCAAAGTCAGGATTAAAGAATCATAATTGAACATTGTGACATAGTTATTTGGGACCCTCCACGTAGCTTGTTATAGGCTTTCAAAATACCATCAATGTTTGGTTTGGAATTGCTGCATCCAATCAAGAGAATTGCTTTTACATGTTCATCAGTCAATCTCATTCGATGTGGTGACTTCACAGACTTCTTTTTTGAAAATGTTAGCTCACAGACATATGTTGTTCCAAACAATGATGTCATACCAGCAGCAAATTTCTTAAGTTTCGGAAACTCAACATCAGGTAAGCAGCGGTACTTCCTTCTCAATGAGCTCTAACTGTAATTCAACTGGCGCACCATTAAGGTTACAATCAAACGGATTCTGGAACAGAAGGATGTCACTCTCAAATCTGTCAAGATCTGAAAATCCCTCCAAACTCTTTGAAACAGTGAAAATGAGAAGGATTTTCTCCTTCCAGTTATGCTTCCAACAATGACAGCTTTCTTCGAACTCCTTTGATGGTTCTGTAGAGATCAAAGATGAGGTAATGCTTTCCCTGAAGTTTAAAGTTCAGTTCATTCATATCGACCAAAATTGACAACTTTGACAGCCAGGTAGGATCTGACAGCTGTGAATCGGCTTTATGTTTTTCAGTGAGGAAAACATCTATTTCGTTTCGGAACTTGTAAAAACGAAACAGGACTTTATCGCAGCTGAGCCACCTAACTGATATGTGATAAGGCAAGTCACAGAATTCAGAATCAATTTCTTCAAGAAAAGCCTAGAACTGACGGTGAATGAGTGCATCTTCCCGAATGAAGTTCACAGCAGAAACTACTGGTTTCAGTACACAAGAAATATCTAAATCTTACCCACAAAGTACTTGCTGGTGTACGATGCAGTGTATGAACAGAGCGCCCGGAATTTGCAAATCTTCCAAATGAGTCCTGATCTGCCCCAACAGACCCTTCCTCACTACAGTTATGTTTTTTCCCCTCATCAACTGTAACACCTCGAAGCTGATTCCACCGAAGGTTATAGTCCTGGAAAATTGTTTGCACTTCCACGAAAACGACTTTCCCAGTTGTTGTTCCATGCATGCTGCAAACGGACGCCAACTCTTCCGTTATCTGAAAATCCAAATTGACACCACAAATGAACACGAGAAGTTGTAACGTACTCGAGAGATCAATAGACTCATCCAGCGCCAGAGAATACTACAACAAGTTCCTAGCTTTTTCGCGTATCTGTGGCACTATGTTCTCTCCAAGTTTTTCTGTTCTCCACTCAACTGAACTTGCCGAAAGGCTGATAGTTCCAAACAAATAGGCTTTCTCAGGACACAAGTCATTTGCTGCTTCGATCACACACACACTCTTTAATGACGTTGCCATCAGTAAACGGTTTTCCTCGTTCTGCCATCTTATGCACTGTTTTGTAACTTGTACGAGTGACAGATTCATTTTCAGCACATTTTCTCGCGAAGAGATTTCTTTGCGTTTCAAAACCACGTTTAATGGTCTCATATTTCCCAGAGCGTAATTTTCCAGAAAACTTTTAATATGTTGATGGATGTTTTGTTTCGTAGTGACGCCGAAGATTGTACTCTTTCAAAACAGCAACACATTCGCTGCATATTACGCAACTGGTTTTCTGGTCCTTTGTTTCTACAAAGAAGTACTTTACTCCTCACTCGGCGTCCACTTTTGTTTTCCTACTAGCCATAATTAAGGGTGAAGTACACGGGATCTGAAAATGAAAAAGTCATTACATTAGAAACATAATTAAAATCCTATTGAAACACAAGAAAAGCAGAGGACTAGGGGTCACTGGTGAAGCTACAGCTCATCAAAGGTGCATATACAGTTTATAGGTACATGTCAAAGAGCTACGGAAGAGCTAAGAGCTAAGAAATATAGAAATAGATCTAGAGAAGAGAAATATAACGATCTAGGAAATCAGACAGAAGGGACACAAGCACGAGTGAGAACTATAAATAGTTCTCTAACGTTACACACTCGTGTCAACAAGGAGGTCATTGAGTAGACGTGAGCTGGGGTTACCCAAGAGACTGGGAAACCCGCATCACGAGAAGTAACACTGGTTACTCTAACCAGTTGACCAGCTACTAACTGCGTGCTGGAACTCTAAGCACGCAAACCAGCTGATGCACGAAGAGTCAACTGCTCGTGGCTGAACACGCCACAGAGATTCGTCAGATAGGGACTCGACGGCGTAAAAGACGGACTGTGTATTCACTGTGAATACTTTGTTGCTAAGAAGGATAGTAACAATAGTTAGGACTTAAGCTTAGCTTCAATAGTTATTACCATCAACATCATCTTCTCATTACATCTTTATAACATACCATGATGTTTAATACCGATGTGGTTATCCGCTCGCGGAGCTAATGTACTATCAGGTCCAAATAAATTGTGTTGTAATTGTATCCTTTTGTACGACGTACGAGTTGTTATTTTTGTGTGGTACAAAAGAAGGGAATCATTGTATGCCGGTCGCAGTTGAGTTGTTGACAGTACCTTTGTGTAACCGCACAGAGATGATAGAGATAATAGCACAACGCCGACTGTTCATGGGCCGTAGAAGAAGAGAGGAATAAGAAGACAAAGAGAATCTCATTCTATCTCTTCGGCTAACTAGAAAAAACAATGATTTAGAGATATCAGAAAAAATTCAGGTCAGTGTACAGCGAATCAGAATAATGTAATTGTAAAGATACAACAACATTTGATTAATAATGCCAATGCCCTAATAAATAAAATTCATGATTATATGCAATGACAAAATAAGCATCCCCATGAATAAACATACACATTATCATCCTTCACAGTACAATTGATATTCCATCACAGCTTGGTTAGTCATCCAACACAGTACCAGTGATCTTCCATCACAGCTTGGGTAGTCATCCAACACAGTATCAGTGATCCTCATCACAGCATGGATAATCATCCAACACTGTAACTGTAGTCTGATACACAACACCAGCAATTATCAGACAACAAGATGGAACAAAAGTCATTCATTCAGTAGCATGTCCTTTGCAAAACCTCGCTCCCATAACAACCTTCCGGAATACCTCTCGATCATAAGCAAGATTTCCCGCTTCAGATACACCCATCTGGAAATCATCCGCCACATCCTGCACCCATCTTCTCTTTGGCCTTCCTCTTCCTCTCTTCCCAGGCATATACCCCTCCATTATTGTTCTCAGGCACAGACATAGCTATTATATTCCTATATTCCTATTTAAACTATGAAGGTTCGTTCAAAACTCACCCCACAGCAGATAATCATCAATCCACAATCAAGATCATCTTGGATCTTTTGGATCTTCACAGGGCCTGTCTACCCTCTCAACTGCGTCTGAAAAAACAGTGGCTACGCTTGGCCGTGCCTGGGGCATCTTCGCCCATCTACTTGGTAGTGGCTCAGGGGTTTAAGTTCAAACCCTCTGCTGAAAATTAGACATCAGGATCTCTTCGGCGTAAGTTGTTCCCAAGGCCAAAGAGGCGGGAACATGGCTTTACTGGACTGTTATAGGCACGCCAACACAACATCCCAGCATCCTATACATTTTTTACCAGGGTATCAAGGGATACGCTACTCCATACTCTTGTAGAGTCGCGGCAGGCGGCTTCATTTGGTAATAGAATATATCTCATAATAAGGTTGTCAAAATTTATAAATAGGGCCACCTAAATAAACAACCTAGTGCAGCCAGGAGGTCTCCGCACGTGTGAAGATCTCCTATTATTCTAAACATAATATTTACATTTAAATTGTATCACAACGTCTTGTGTTTCATAGTTATATCAAGCAAGTTCGAGTACTGACGGCGGGCCGGATGAAATGACGTCGCGGGCCGGATCCGGCCCGCGGGCCGTAGTTTGGTGACCCCTAGACTAGGTAATAGGAATGAGAAAAATGACGATTAATAGGCGAAGTGAGTAGGACAAAACCTGGTCTGGCACAATCAAGGCCTGCATTCACTTATTTTCGCAATGGCGAAAGGCCGTGCAAGCTTATGGGGCTTATGTTGACAAATATTACAAATAGTCCCCCCCCACTCTTCCCCCCCCCTCTCTCTCTCTCTCTCTCTCTCTCTCTCTCTCTCTCTCTCTCTCTCTCTCTCTCTCTTTCTCTCTCTGCTAAATGCTGGTGCAATTGCGTTTGCTTAGAGAATATTTCAAATATCATAATAACATGATAGTAATGCCTTGATTGATCACTACACTTATGTTCAAGCACTCTGGGGAATTTGTTTTTTTTTTTTTCGCATATCCTATTTACATCGCTGTCAACAACAGCATTTTACCGCTGTTGTTGATGTCTTTGCAAGATTACGCACAGTATTTTGCATTGCTTACTGAGCGACAATCTCAGAAACCCCTGAAAGTAACCAACGCGACCCGATTCCGTACCGAATCTCGCGCAGCTTTTCCCCACACGTGGATATAAGGGATTACGGAGAAAATCGTTAATACCTTCGCCAGGGAGACGGGCTCCGCGGAATTGCTAGATATCTAAAAGAAAAACACCCCGACAAACAAAATTGATGGTCCTTCATTATTATTCTGATGATCATAGTCTTCTTGTCTTGTATCATCATAAAGGTCTTTCACATAATCTGACCACGCATGTAAAATCTGATCTTTTTCAATTATGATTTTGCCATCTTTGGTTTTTAGGCAACCTGTTGATGTGTCTGTTCTTTTGTTAGTGATGTCATTAATTCTTGTGTGCATTAATTTGGTATTCTGGGTGTTGTGTTGGTTTTCAATTTATTTGCAATTTTCCTCAAGCCATGTTTCTTTTGCCTCTTTGCATAGCAGTAGCTTCCTAATTTTCCTGTGAATCTCTTCGTATAATTTCCTTGTTATTTTTGTTATTTCTTCTTATTTCCATGAGTTTTAAGATGTCTTCCATCATTCATTTCTTGCGCTTTATTATCTTTGTTTTTGGAATTATCATTGTTGTTAGTGCAGCTTCTTGACTGATTTCTTTTATATTATCAATTTGTCACTGACGTCTTGAAATAATATTGCATTGCCATATCGGACAATGCATCGAATCTGTTCTTTAGCTCTACGTTGAATTTACTTTTATCTCCTCACTCTTCAGTGCCTGTAGATCAAATTTTGCGTTTCTATTTGTATATTTGCCGGGCTCTCTGGCTGAGGGGTTACAACACTTTCTCCGTAATCCCGTTTATCACGCAGAGTCTCGTAGCGGGAGAGAACTGGGAGCGGTTCGACCCCCGCTGGTGACTTGAGGGATAATGAGCCGGCCGCTCAGAAAGCAATGGCAAACTACTGAGCGTAATCTTGCCAAGAAATCAACAGACAGCTGAAAGATGCTGCTGTTGACAGCGATGTCCTGTAAAGGATATGCAAAAAAAAAAAAAAAATGTTTGTATATTTGACTTTCTTTAAGTTTATATGTAAATTGCCTAAGATTAATCTATGGTTGCAGTAGCAATCTGCACTATGTTAAGGGACATAATCATCTAGTATTGTTTCAAGGGAGCTTACTAGAACTTGAAAAAGAAAATGGTATACCTAGCTACAATACCTCTAACTAACATCAACATCTTTTACTTTTATTTGAGAAATAAAGCAGTTAATACCGCAATCAAGTTTTGCAATCGTTAGAAGAAAACTATTAAAGTTTTTATACAACATTTGTTTAATCTATTTTTACTTAAATTTTATAATCAAGTTTTTCAATTCTACGTTTATATTTTACTGTTAAAACTGTACTTTTAATGATAATTGTAGTATAAGCTAGGGTACATTTCCCCGATGTGGGGAAACATTTTTTTACTGGCCTCTTAAGGCCACCCACAATGTAAAGAAAATTTACTTACATTAAGGGCGAAAGACCTTGGAAGTCTATGGGGTTTATCTTGATAAATACGTTTAGAGGCAATGTCATTTATGTTTGTAAATTTCATTCATTGTGAACAAATATTTCTCTCTCTCTCTCTCTCTCTCTCTCTCTCTCTCTCTCTCTCTCTCTCTCTCTCTCTCTCTCTCTCTCTCTCTCTCTCTCTCTCTCTCTCTCTCCCAAATGCTGGTGCAATTACGTTTGCTTAGAGAATATTTAAAATATCATAATAAAATGATTGTAATGCCTTGATGGGTGCCTCCTTCCTTCCGCTAGCCTATGGGACACCCTTGGGCAAGGTGGAGTACCAGTTTAGCCTCCCGATCAGGGTTACGTGAAGCCATGGGTGCAGGTGGTGGAAGAAGTTGAAGAGCAGCCGACAGATAGTTGTAGGTTATGGTCTCCAGCTTCACGGCGGAAGGCAGATGATCTTTGTTTTGGGAGACATTGGCTACGGTCATCGACCAGTATGGTCACTGCTATGAAGGAAAGCAATGGCAAACTACCTTCTTTACAGATGCCAAGAATATCATGTACTGAAGTCTTATCGATAATCAGAGAAACGGCGTAAATGGGTGCTCCATAGGAGCAGCCTCGCCCGGTAGGGGTAGTCATGTGCACCAGGTGACTCCAGACATACAAGTTTATACACCAACAGCAGACAGTAGAGATGACAGCATCGATGAATTTTATAGTGATTTAGAGAAAGCCTTCAAGAAATGCAAGAATTCTGAAGTAACTATCATAATGGGTGGCTTGAATGCCAAAGTTGGAAATCAACAGGACGGATGCATAGTGGGCAAGTATGGACTAGGGTAGAGGCCACCAAACTTTTTTCACGGCGGGCCGGATAACTGACAAAATGACGAGCTCGGGCCGGATAACTGACAAAATGACGCGCGCGGGCCGGATAGTCATTCTGTACAATACTTGCGCCGGTCTCCGTGGCGAAGATCTTACGGACGCGGTTCGTAATCCCGTATACCCATGGTCGAAATACACCTGCGAGCGATTTGGCAGCAGACAACGTTGCGCTGGTTTTTACACTATGATATGGGTGCCGGTCGTTCGAAAAGCAATGGGAAACTACTGAACATAAACTTGCCAAGACATCAACAACAGCAAACAATGCTGGTGTTGACTGAAAACGTCCTGTAAAGAATATACAACTAACTTGAACAATAATTTCAAGCTAGAAGGAAAGCTCTGGGAAAAAAGACGAAAAACTAAGTTAATCATGGAAAGGGCGTGCAATGCACACAAACAAACAAACAAACAAGCAAACAAACAAACAAACAAAGACAACCAACATATTTATATTTATTTTCTAAATAAAGTTATCAAAGAAGGCGACGTTAGAAAAAAGATAGTTACATAAGACATATTGTGCACATATCAGAATCTCACAAACTAAGCAGCTAAAGAGGATAGTGAGTTTTGTGAAACTGACGCGTGGCTTTCAAAATAAAATCAAAAACTTCAAAATACCATACCGTTTGGTTTGGAATTGCTGCATCCATTCAAGAGAATAGCTTTCAAATGGTCATCAGTCAATCTCATTCGATGTGGTGACTTCACAGATTTCTTTTTTGAAAATGTTAGCTCTGAGACATATGTTGTTCCAAACAATGATGTCATACCAGCGGCAAATTTCTTAAGTTTAAGAAACTCAACATCAGGTAAGCAGCGGTACATCCTTCTCAATGAGCTCCAACTGTAATTCAACTGGCACACCATTAAGATTACAATCAAACGGATTCTGGAACAGAAGGATGTCACTCTCAAATCTGTCAAGATCTGAAAATCTCTCCAAACTCTTTGAAACAGTGAAAATGAGAAAGGTTTTCTCCTTCCAGTTGTACTTCCAACAATGACAGCTTTCTTCGAAATCTTTTGATGGTTCTGTAGAGATCACAGACTAGGTAATCCTTTCCCTGAAGTTTCAAGTTCAGTTCATGCATATCGACCAAAATTGACAACTTTGACAGCCAGGTAGGATCTGACAGCTGTGAATCGGCTTTATGTTTTTCAGTGAGGAAAACATCTATTTCGTTTCGGAACTTGTAAAAACGAAACAGGACTTTATCGCAGCTGAGCCACCTAACTGATATGTGATAAGGCAAGTCACAGTATTCAGAATCAATTTCTTCAAGAAAAGCCTAGAACTGACGGTGAATGAGTGCATCTTCCCGAATGAAGTTCACAGCAGAAACTACTGGTTTCAGTACACAAGAAATATCTAAATCTTACCCACAAAGTACTTGCTGGTGTACGATGCAGTGTATGAACAGAGCGCCCGGAATTTGCAAATCTTCCAAATGAGTCCTGATCTGCCCCAACAGACCCTTCCTCACTACAGTTATGTTTTTTCCCCTCATCAACTGTAACACCTCGAAGCTGATTCCACCGAAGGTTATAGTCCTGGAAAATTGTTTGCACTTCCACGAAAATGACTTTCCCAGTTGTTGTTCCATGCATGCTGCAAACGGACGCCAACTCTTCCGTTATCTGAAAATCCAAATTGACACCACAAATGAACACGAGAAGTTGTAACGTACTCGAGAGATCAATAGACTCATCCAGCGCCAGAGAATACTACAACAAGTTCCTAGCTTTTTCGCGTATCTGTGGCACTATGTTCTCTCCAAGTTTTTCTGTTCTCCGCTCAACTGAACTTGCCGAAAGGCTGATAGTTCCAAACAAATAGGCTTTCTCAGGACACAAGTCATTTGCTGCTTCGATCACACACACTCTTTAATGACGTTGCCATCAGTAAACGGTTTTCCTCGTTCTGCCATCTTATGCACTGTTTTGTAACTTGTACGAGTGACAGATTCATTTTCAGCACATTTTCTCGCGAAGAGATTTCTTTGCGTTTCAAAACCACGTTTAATGGTCTCATATTTCCCAGAGCGTAATTTTCCAGAAAACTTTTAATATGTTGATGGATGTTTTGTTTCGTAGTGACGCCGAAGATTGTACTCTTTCAAAACAGCAACACATTCGCTGCATATTACGCAACTGGTTTTCTGGTCCTTTGTTTCTACAAAGAAGTACTTTACTCCTCACTCGGCGTCCACTTTTGTTTTCCTACTAGCCATAATTAAGGGTGAAGTACACGGGATCTGAAAATGAAAAAGTCATTACATTAGAAACATAATTAAAATCCTATTGAAACACAAGAAAAGCAGAGGACTAGGGGTCACTGGTGAAGCTACAGCTCATCAAAGGTGCATATACAGTTTATAGGTACATGTCAAAGAGCTACGGAAGAGCTAAGAGCTAAGAAATATAGAAATAGATCTAGAGAAGAGAAATATAACGATCTAGGAAATCAGACAGAAGGGACACAAGCACGAGTGAGAACTATAAATAGTTCTCTAACGGGACACACTCGTGTCAACAAGGAGGTCATTGAGTAGACGTGAGCTGGGGTTACCCAAGAGACTGGGAAACCCGCATCACGAGAAGTAACACTGGTTACTCTAACCAGTTGACCAGCTACTAACTGCGTGCTGGAACTCTAAGCACGCAAACCAGCTGATGCACGAAGAGTCAACTGCTCGTGGCTGAACACGCCACAGAGATTCGTCAGATAGGGACTCGACGGCGTAAAAGACGGACTGTGTATTCACTGTGAATACTTTGTTGCTAAGAAGGATAGTAACAATAGTTAGGACTTAAGCTTAGCTTCAATAGTTATTACCATCAACATCATCTTCTCATTACATCTTTATAACATACCATGATGTTTAATACCGATGTGGTTATCCGCTCGCGGAGCTAATGTTCTATCAGGTCCAAATAAATTGTGTTGTAATTGTATCCTTTTGTACGACGTACGAGTTGTTATTTTTGTGTGGTACAAAAGACGGGAATCCTTGTATGCCGGTCGCAGTTGAGTTGTTGACAGTACCTTTGTGTAACCGCACAGAGATGATAGAGATAATAGCACAACGCCGACTGTTCATGGGCCGTAGAAGAAGAGAGGAATAAGAAGACAAAGAGAATCTCATTCTATCTCTTCGGCTAACTAGAAAAAACAATGATTTAGAGATATCAGAAAAAAGTCAGGTCAGTGTACAGCGAATCAGAATAATGTAATTGTAAAGATACAACAACATTTGATTAATAATGCCAATGCCCTAATAAATAAAATTCATGATTATATGCAATGACAAAATAGGCATCCCCATGAATAAACATACACATTATCATCCTTCACAGTACAATTGATATTCCATAACAGCTTGGGTAGTCATCCAACACAGTACCAGTGATCTTCCATCACAGCTTGGCTAGTCATCCAACACAGTATCAGTGATCCTCATCACAGCATGGATAATCATCCAACACTGTAACTGTAGTCTGATACACAACACCAGCAATTATCAGACAACAAGATGGAACAAAAGTCATTCATTCAGTAGCATGTCCTTTGCAAAACCTCGCTCCCATAACAACCTTCCGGAATACCTCTCGATCATAAGCAAGATTTCCCGCTTCAGATACACCCATCTGGAAATCATCCGCCACATCCTGCACCCATCTTCTCTTTGGCCTTCCTCTTCCTCTCTTCCCAGGCATATACCCCTCCATTATTGTTCTCAGGCACAGACATAGCTATTATATTCCTATATTCCTATTTAAACTATGAAGGTTCGTTCAAAACTCACCCCACAGCAGATAATCATCAATCCACAATCAAGATCATCTTGGATCTTTTGGATCTTCACAGGGCCTGTCTACCCTCTCAACTGCGTCTGAAAAAACAGTGGCTACGCTTGGCCGTGCCTGGGGCATCTTCGCCCATCTACTTGGTAGTGGCTCAGGGGTTTAAGTTCAAACCCTCTGCTGAAAATTAGACATCAGCATCTCTTCGGCGTAAGTTGTTCCCAAGGCCAAAGAGGCGGGAACATGGCTTTACTGGACTGTTATAGGCACGCCAACACAACATCCCAGCATCCTATACATTTTTTACCAGGGTATCAAGGGATACGCTACTCCATACTCTTGTAGAGTCGCGGCAGACGGCTTCATTTGGTAATAGAATATATCTCATAATAAGGTTGTCAAAATTTATAAATAGGGCCACCTAAATAAACAACCTAGTGCAGCCAGGAGGTCTCCGCACGTGTGAAGATCTCCTATTATTCTAAACATAATATTTACATTTAAATTGTATCACAACGTCTTGTGTTTCATAGTTATATCAAGCAAGTTCGAGTACTGACGGCGGGCCGGATGAAATGACGTCGCGGGCCGGATCCGGCCCGCGGGCCGTAGTTTGGTGACCCCTAGTCTAGGTAATAGGAATGAGAAAAATGACGATTAATAGGCGAAGTGAGTAGGACAAAACCTGGTCTGGCACAATCAAGGCCTGCATTCACTTATTTTCGCAATGGCGAAAGGCCGTGCAAGCTTATGGGGCTTATGTTGACAAATATTACAAATAGTCCCCCCCCCCCCACTCTTCCCCCCCTCTCTCTCTCTCTCTCTCTCTCTCTCTCTCTCTCTCTCTCTCTCTCTCTCTCTTTCTCTCTCTGCTAAATGCTGGTGCAATTGCGTTTGCTTAGAGAATATTTCAAATATCATAATAACATGATAGTAATGCCTTGATTGATCACTACACTTATGTTCAAGCACTCTGGGGAATTTTTTTTTTTTTTTTTTCGCATATCCTATTTACATCGCTGTCAACAACAGCATTTTACCGCTGTTGTTGATGTCTTTGCAAGATTACGCACAGTATTTTGCATTGCTTACTGAGCGACAATCTCAGATACCCCTGAAAGTAACCAACGCGACCCGATTCCGTACCGAATCTCGCGCAGCTTTTCCCCACACGTGGATATAAGGGATTACGGAGAAAATCGTTAATACCTTCGCCAGGGAGACGGGCTCCGCGGAATTGCTAGATATCTAAAAGAAAAACACCCCGACAAACAAAATTGATGGTCCTTCATTATTATTCTGATGATCATAGTCTTCTTGTCTTGTATCATCATAAAGGTCTTTCACATAATCTGACCACGCATGTAAAATCTGATCTTTTTCAATTATGATTTTGCCATCTTTGGTTTTTAGGCAACCTGTTGATGTGTCTGTTCTTTTGTTAGTGATGTCATTAATTCTTGTGTGCATTAATTTGGTATTCTGGGTGTTGTGTTGGTTTTCAATTTATTTGCAATTTTCCTCAAGCCATGTTTCTTTTGCCTCTTTGCATAGCAGTAGCTTCCTAATTTTCCTGTTAATCTCTTCGTATAATTTCCTTGTTATTTTTGTTATTTCTTCTTATTTCCATGAGTTTTAAGATGTCTTCCATCATTCATTTCTTGCGCTTTATTATCTTTGTTTTTGGAATTATCATTGTTGTTAGTGCAGCTTCTTGACTGATTTCTTTTATATTATCAATTTGTCACTGACGTCTTGAAATAATATTGCATTGCCATATCGGACAATGCATCGAATCTGTTCTTTAGCTCTACGTTGAATTTACTTTTATCTCCTCACTCTTCAGTGCCTGTAGATCAAATTTTGCGTTTCTATTTGTATATTTGCCGGGCTCTCTGGCTGAGGGGTTACAACACTTTCTCCGTAATCCCGTTTATCACGCAGAGTCTCGTAGCGGGAGAGAACTGGGAGCGGTTTGACCCCCGCTGGTGACTTGAGGGATAATGAGCCGGCCGCTCAGAAAGCAATGGCAAACTACTGAGCGTAATCTTGCCAAGAAATCAACAGACAGCTGAAAGATGCTGCTGTTGACAGCGATGTCCTGTAAAGGATATGCAAAAAAAAAAAAAAAAAGTTTGTATATTTGACTTTCTTTAAGTTTATATGTAAATTGCCTAAGATTAATCTATGGTTGCAGTAGCAATCTGCACTATGTTAAGGGACATAATCATCTAGTATTGTTTCAAGGGAGCTTACTAGAACTTGAAAAAGAAAATGGTATACCTAGCTACAATACCTCTAACTAACATCAACATCTTTTACTTTTATTTGAGAAATAAAGCAGTTAATACCGCAATCAAGTTTTGCAATCGTTAGAAGAAAACTATTAAAGTTTTTATACAACATTTGTTTAATCTATTTTTACTTAAATTTTATAATCAAGTTTTTCAATTCTACGTTTATATTTTACTGTTAAAACTGTACTTTTAATGATAATTATAGTATAAGCTAGGGTACATTTCCCCGATGTGGGGAAACATTTTTTTACTGGCCTCTTAAGGCCACCCACAATGTAAAGAAAATTTACTTACATTAAGGGCGAAAGACCTTGGAAGTCTATGGGGTTTATATTGATAAATACGTTTAGAGGCAATGTCATTTATGTTTGTAAATTTCATTCATTGTGAACAAATAGTTCTCTCTCTCTCTCTCTCTCTCTCTCTCTCTCTCTCTCTCTCTCTCTCTCTCTCTCTCTCTCTCTCTCTCTCTCTCTCTCTCCCAAATGCTGGTGCAATTACGTTTGCTTAGAGAATATTTAAAATATCATAATAAAATGATTGTAATGCCTTGATGGGTGCCTCCTTCCTTCTGCTAGCCTATGGGACACCCTTGGGCAAGGTGGAGTACCAGTTTAGCCTCCCGATCAGGGTTACGTGAAGCCATGGGTGCAGGTGGTGGAAGAAGTTGAAGAGCAGCCGACAGATAGTTGTAGGTTATGGTCTCCAGCTTCACGGCGGAAGGCAGATGATCTCTGTTTTGGGAGACATTGGCTACGGTCATCGACCAGTATGGTCACTGCTATGAAGGAAAGCAATGGCAAACTACCTTCTTTACAGATGCCAAGAATATCATGTACTGAAGTCTTATCGATAATCAGAGAAACGGCGTAAATGGGTGCTCCATAGGAGCAGCCTCGCCCGGTAGGGGTAGTCATGTGCACCAGGTGACTCCAGACATACAAGTTTATACACCAACAGCAGACAGTAGAGATGACAGCATCGATGAATTTTATAGTGATTTAGAGAAAGCCTTCAAGAAATGCAAGAATTCTGAAGTAACTATCATAATGGGTGGCTTGAATGCCAAAGTTGGAAATCAACAGGACGGATGCATAGTGGGCAAGTATGGACTAGGGTAGAGGCCACCAAACTTTTTTCACGGCGGGCCGGATAACTGACAAAATGACGAGCTCGGGCCGGATAACTGACAAAATGACGCGCGCGGGCCGGATAGTCATTCTGTACAATACTTGCGCCGGTCTCCGTGGCGAAGATCTTACGGACGCGGTTCGTAATCCCGTATACCCATGGTCGAAATACACCTGCGAGCGATTTGGCAGCAGACAACGTTGCGCTGGTTTTTACACTATGATATGGGTGCCGGTCGTTCGAAAAGCAATGGGAAACTACTGAACATAAACTTGCCAAGACATCAACAACAGCAAACAATGCTGGTGTTGACTGAAAACGTCCTGTAAAGAATATACAACTAACTTGAACAATAATTGCAAGCTAGAAGGAAAGCTCTGGGAAAAAAGACGAAAAACTAAGTTAATCATGGAAAGGGCGTGCAATGCACACAAACAAACAAACAAACAAGCAAACAAACAAACAAACAAAGACAACCAACATATTTATATTTATTTTCTAAATAAAGTTATCAAAGAAGGCGACGTTAGAAAAAAGATAGTTACATAAGACATATTGTGCACATATCAGAATCTCACAAACTAAGCAGCTAAAGAGGATAGTGAGTTTTGTGAAACTGACGCGTGGCTTTCAAAATAAAATCAAAAACTTCAAAATACCATACCGTTTGGTTTGGAATTGCTGCATCCATTCAAGAGAATAGCTTTCAAATGGTCATCAGTCAATCTCATTCGATGTGGTGACTTCACAGATTTCTTTTTTGAAAATGTTAGCTCTGAGACATATGTTGTTCCAAACAATGATGTCATACCAGCGGCAAATTTCTTAAGTTTAAGAAACTCAACATCAGGTAAGCAGCGGTACATCCTTCTCAATGAGCTCCAACTGTAATTCAACTGGCACACCATTAAGATTACAATCAAACGGATTCTGGAACAGAAGGATGTCACTCTCAAATCTGTCAAGATCTGAAAATCTCTCCAAACTCTTTGAAACAGTGAAAATGAGAAAGGTTTTCTCCTTCCAGTTGTACTTCCAACAATGACAGCTTTCTTCGAAATCTTTTGATGGTTCTGTAGAGATCACAGACTAGGTAATCCTTTCCCTGAAGTTTCAAGTTCAGTTCATGCATATCGACCAAAATTGACAACTTTGACAGCCAGGTAGGATCTGACAGCTGTGAATCGGCTTTATGTTTTTCAGTGAGGAAAACATCTATTTCGTTTCGGAACTTGTAAAAACGAAACAGGACTTTATCGCAGCTGAGCCACCTAACTGATATGTGATAAGGCAAGTCACAGAATTCAGAATCAATTTCTTCAAGAAAAGCCTAGAACTGACGGTGAATGAGTGCATCTTCCCGAATGAAGTTCACAGCAGAAACTACTGGTTTCAGTACACAAGAAATATCTAAATCTTACCCACAAAGTACTTGCTGGTGTACGATGCAGTGTATGAACAGAGCGCCCGGAATTTGCAAATCTTCCAAATGAGTCCTGATCTGCCCCAACAGACCCTTCCTCACTACAGTTATGTTTTTTCCCCTCATCAACTGTAACACCTCGAAGCTGATTCCACCGAAGGTTATAGTCCTGGAAAATTGTTTGCACTTCCACGAAAATGACTTTCCCAGTTGTTGTTCCATGCATGCTGCAAACGGACGCCAACTCTTCCGTTATCTGAAAATCCAAATTGACACCACAAATGAACACGAGAAGTTGTAACGTACTCGAGAGATCAATAGACTCATCCAGCGCCAGAGAATACTACAACAAGTTCCTAGCTTTTTCGCGTATCTGTGGCACTATGTTCTCTCCAAGTTTTTCTGTTCTCCGCTCAACTGAACTTGCCGAAAGGCTGATAGTTCCAAACAAATAGGCTTTCTCAGGACACAAGTCATTTGCTGCTTCGATCACACACACTCTTTAATGACGTTGCCATCAGTAAACGGTTTTCCTCGTTCTGCCATCTTATGCACTGTTTTGTAACTTGTACGAGTGACAGATTCATTTTCAGCACATTTTCTCGCGAAGAGATTTCTTTGCGTTTCAAAACCACGTTTAATGGTCTCATATTTCCCAGAGCGTAATTTTCCAGAAAACTTTTAATATGTTGATGGATGTTTTGTTTCGTAGTGACGCCGAAGATTGTACTCTTTCAAAACAGCAACACATTCGCTGCATATTACGCAACTGGTTTTCTGGTCCTTTGTTTCTACAAAGAAGTACTTTACTCCTCACTCGGCGTCCACTTTTGTTTTCCTACTAGCCATAATTAAGGGTGAAGTACACGGGATCTGAAAATGAAAAAGTCATTACATTAGAAACATAATTAAAATCCTATTGAAACACAAGAAAAGCAGAGGACTAGGGGTCACTGGTGAAGCTACAGCTCATCAAAGGTGCATATACAGTTTATAGGTACATGTCAAAGAGCTACGGAAGAGCTAAGAGCTAAGAAATATAGAAATAGATCTAGAGAAGAGAAATATAACGATCTAGGAAATCAGACAGAAGGGACACAAGCACGAGTGAGAACTATAAATAGTTCTCTAACGGGACACACTCGTGTCAACAAGGAGGTCATTGAGTAGACGTGAGCTGGGGTTACCCAAGAGACTGGGAAACCCGCATCACGAGAAGTAACACTGGTTACTCTAACCAGTTGACCAGCTACTAACTGCGTGCTGGAACTCTAAGCACGCAAACCAGCTGATGCACGAAGAGTCAACTGCTCGTGGCTGAACACGCCACAGAGATTCGTCAGATAGGGACTCGACGGCGTAAAAGACGGACTGTGTATTCACTGTGAATACTTTGTTGCTAAGAAGGATAGTAACAATAGTTAGGACTTAAGCTTAGCTTCAATAGTTATTACCATCAACATCATCTTCTCATTACATCTTTATAACATACTATGATGTTTAATACCGATGTGGTTATCCGCTCGCGGAGCTAATGTACTATCAGGTCCAAATAAATTGTGTTGTAATTGTATCCTTTTGTACGACGTACGAGTTGTTATTTTTGTGTGGTACAAAAGACGGGAATCCTTGTATGCCGGTCGCAGTTGAGTTGTTGACAGTACCTTTGTGTAACCGCACAGAGATGATAGAGATAATAGCACAACGCCGACTGTTCATGGGCCGTAGAAGAAGAGAGGAATAAGAAGACAAAGAGAATCTCATTCTATCTCTTCGGCTAACTAGAAAAAACAATGATTTAGAGATATCAGAAAAAATTCAGGTCAGTGTACAGCGAATCAGAATAATGTAATTGTAAAGATACAACAACATTTGATTAATAATGCCAATGCCCTAATAAATAAAATTCATGATTATATGCAATGACAAAATAGGCATCCCCATGAATAAACATACACATTATCATCCTTCACAGTACAATTGATATTCCATCACAGCTTGGGTAGTCATCCAACACAGTACCAGTGATCTTCCATCACAGCTTGGGTAGTCATCCAACACAGTATCAGTGATCCTCATCACAGCATGGATAATCATCCAACACTGTAACTGTAGTCTGATACACAACACCAGCAATTATCAGACAACAAGATGGAACAAAAGTCATTCATTCAGTAGCATGTCCTTTGCAAAACCTCGCTCCCATAACAACCTTCCGGAATACCTCTCGATCATAAGCAAGATTTCCCGCTTCAGATACACCCATCTGGAAATCATCCGCCACATCCTGCACCCATCTTCTCTTTGGCCTTCCTCTTCCTCTCTTCCCAGGCATATACCCCTCCATTATTGTTCTCAGGCACAGACATAGCTATTATATTCCTATATTCCTATTTAAACTATGAAGGTTCGTTCAAAACTCACCCCACAGCAGATAATCATCAATCCACAATCAAGATCATCTTGGATCTTTTGGATCTTCACAGGGCCTGTCTACCCTCTCAACTGCGTCTGAAAAAACAGTGGCTACGCTTGGCCGTGCCTGGGGCATCTTCGCCCATCTACTTGGTAGTGGCTCAGGGGTTTAAGTTCAAACCCTCTGCTGAAAATTAGACATCAGCATCTCTTCGGCGTAAGTTGTTCCCAAGGCCAAAGAGGCGGGAACATGGCTTTACTGGACTGTTATAGGCACGCCAACACAACATCCCAGCATCCTATACATTTTTTACCAGGGTATCAAGGGATACGCTACTCCATACTCTTGTAGAGTCGCGGCAGACGGCTTCATTTGGTAATAGAATATATCTCATAATAAGGTTGTCAAAATTTATAAATAGGGCCACCTAAATAAACAACCTAGTGCAGCCAGGAGGTCTCCGCACGTGTGAAGATCTCCTATTATTCTAAACATAATATTTACATTTAAATTGTATCACAACGTCTTGTGTTTCATAGTTATATCAAGCAAGTTCGAGTACTGACGGCGGGCCGGATGAAATGACGTCGCGGGCCGGATCCGGCCCGCGGGCCGTAGTTTGGTGACCCCTAGTCTAGGTAATAGGAATGAGAAAAATGACGATTAATAGGCGAAGTGAGTAGGACAAAACCTGGTCTGGCACAATCAAGGCCTGCATTCACTTATTTTCGCAATGGCGAAAGGTCGTGCAAGCTTATGGGGCTTATGTTGACAAATATTACAAATAGTCCCCCCCCCCACTCTTCCCCCCCTTCTCTCTCTCTCTCTCTCTCTCTCTCTCTCTCTCTCTCTCTCTCTCTCTCTCTCTCTCTCTCTCTCTCTCTCTCTTTCTCTCTCTGCTAAATGCTGGTGCAATTGCGTTTGCTTAGAGAATATTTCAAATATCATAATAACATGATAGTAATGCCTTGATTGATCACTACACTTATGTTCAAGCACTCTGGGGAATTTTTTTTTTTTTTTTTTTCGCATATCCTATTTACATCGCTGTCAACAACAGCATTTTACCGCTGTTGTTGATGTCTTTGCAAGATTACGCACAGTATTTTGCATTGCTTACTGAGCGACAATCTCAGATACCCCTGAAAGTAACCAACGCGACCCGATTCCGTACCGAATCTCGCGCAGCTTTTCCCCACACGTGGATATAAGGGATTACGGAGAAAATCGTTAATACCTTCGCCAGGGAGACGGGCTCCGCGGAATTGCTAGATATCTAAAAGAAAAACACCCCGACAAACAAAATTGATGGTCCTTCATTATTATTCTGATGATCATAGTCTTCTTGTCTTGTATCATCATAAAGGTCTTTCACATAATCTGACCACGCATGTAAAATCTGATCTTTTTCAATTATGATTTTGCCATCTTTGGTTTTTAGGCAACCTGTTGATGTGTCTGTTCTTTTGTTAGTGATGTCATTAATTCTTGTGTGCATTAATTTGGTATTCTGGGTGTTGTGTTGGTTTTCAATTTATTTGCAATTTTCCTCAAGCCATGTTTCTTTTGCCTCTTTGCATAGCAGTAGCTTCCTAATTTTCCTGTGAATCTCTTCGTATAATTTCCTTGTTATTTTTGTTATTTCTTCTTATTTCCATGAGTTTTAAGATGTCTTCCATCATTCATTTCTTGCGCTTTATTATCTTTGTTTTTGGAATTATCATTGTTGTTAGTGCAGCTTCTTGACTGATTTCTTTTATATTATCAATTTGTCACTGACGTCTTGAAATAATATTGCATTGCCATATCGGACAATGCATCGAATCTGTTCTTTAGCTCTACGTTGAATTTACTTTTATCTCCTCACTCTTCAGTGCCTGTAGATCAAATTTTGCGTTTCTATTTGTATATTTGCCGGGCTCTCTGGCTGAGGGGTTACAACACTTTCTCCGTAATCCCGTTTATCACGCAGAGTCTCGTAGCGGGAGAGAACTGGGAGCGGTTCGACCCCCGCTGGTGACTTGAGGGATAATGAGCCGGCCGCTCAGAAAGCAATGGCAAACTACTGAGCGTAATCTTGCCAAGAAATCAACAGACAGCTGAAAGATGCTGCTGTTGACAGCGATGTCCTGTAAAGGATATGCAAAAAAAAAAAAAAAAAGTTTGTATATTTGACTTTCTTTAAGTTTATATGTAAATTGCCTAAGATTAATCTATGGTTGCAGTAGCAATCTGCACTATGTTAAGGGACATAATCATCTAGTATTGTTTCAAGGGAGCTTACTAGAACTTGAAAAAGAAAATGGTATACCTAGCTACAATACCTCTAACTAACATCAACATCTTTTACTTTTATTTGAGAAATAAAGCAGTTAATACCGCAATCAAGTTTTGCAATCGTTAGAAGAAAACTATTAAAGTTTTTATACAACATTTGTTTAATCTATTTTTACTTAAATTTTATAATCAAGTTTTTCAATTCTACGTTTATATTTTACTGTTAAAACTGTACTTTTAATGATAATTATAATATCCACTAGGGTACATTTCCCCGATGTGGGGAAACATTTTTTTACTGGCCTCTTAAGGCCACCCACAATGTAAAGAAAATTTACTTACATTAAGGGCGAAAGACCTTGGAAGTCTATGGGGTTTATCTTGATAAATACGTTTAGAGGCAATGTCATTTATGTTTGTAAATTTCATTCATTGTGAACAAATAGTTCTCTCTCTCTCTCTCTCTCTCTCTCTCTCTCTCTCTCTCTCTCTCTCTCTCTCTCTCTCTCTCTCTCTCTCTCTCTCTCTCTCTCCCTCTCTCCCAAATGCTGGTGCAATTACGTTTGCTTAGAGAATATTTAAAATATCATAATAAAATGATTGTAATGCCTTGATGGGTGCCTCCTTCCTTCTGCTAGCCTATGGGACACCCTTGGGCAAGGTGGAGTACCAGTTTAGCCTCCCGATCAGGGTTACGTGAAGCCATGGGTGCAGGTGGTGGAAGAAGTTGAAGAGCAGCCGACAGATAGTTGTAGGTTATGGTCTCCAGCTTCACGGCGGAAGGCAGATGATCTCTGTTTTGGGAGACATTGGCTACGGTCATCGACCAGTATGGTCACTGCTATGAAGGAAAGCAATGGCAAACTACCTTCTTTACAGATGCCAAGAATATCATGTACTGAAGTCTTATCGATAATCAGAGAAACGGCGTAAATGGGTGCTCCATAGGAGCAGCCTCGCCCGGTAGGGGTAGTCATGTGCACCAGGTGACTCCAGACATACAAGTTTATACACCAACAGCAGACAGTAGAGATGACAGCATCGATGAATTTTATAGTGATTTAGAGAAAGCCTTCAAGAAATGCAAGAATTCTGAAGTAACTATCATAATGGGTGGCTTGAATGCCAAAGTTGGAAATCAACAGGACGGATGCATAGTGGGCAAGTATGGACTAGGGTAGAGGCCACCAAACTTTTTTCACGGCGGGCCGGATAACTGACAAAATGACGAGCTCGGGCCGGATAACTGACAAAATGACGCGCGCGGGCCGGATAGTCATTCTGTACAATACTTGCGCCGGTCTCCGTGGCGAAGATCTTACGGACGCGGTTCGTAATCCCGTATACCCATGGTCGAAATACACCTGCGAGCGATTTGGCAGCAGACAACGTTGCGCTGGTTTTTACACTATGATATGGGTGCCGGTCGTTCGAAAAGCAATGGGAAACTACTGAACATAAACTTGCCAAGACATCAACAACAGCAAACAATGCTGGTGTTGACTGAAAACGTCCTGTAAAGAATATACAACTAACTTGAACAATAATTGCAAGCTAGAAGGAAAGCTCTGGGAAAAAAGACGAAAAACTAAGTTAATCATGGAAAGGGCGTGCAATGCACACAAACAAACAAACAAACAAGCAAACAAACAAACAAACAAAGACAACCAACATATTTATATTTATTTTCTAAGTAAAGTTATCAAAGAAGGCGACGTTAGAAAAAAGATAGTTACATAAGACATATTGTGCACATATCAGAATCTCACAAACTAAGCAGCTAAAGAGGATAGTGAGTTTTGTGAAACTGACGCGTGGCTTTCAAAATAAAATCAAAAACTTCAAAATACCATACCGTTTGGTTTGGAATTGCTGCATCCATTCAAGAGAATAGCTTTCAAATGGTCATCAGTCAATCTCATTCGATGTGGTGACTTCACAGATTTCTTTTTTGAAAATGTTAGCTCTGAGACATATGTTGTTCCAAACAATGATGTCATACCAGCGGCAAATTTCTTAAGTTTAAGAAACTCAACATCAGGTAAGCAGCGGTACATCCTTCTCAATGAGCTCCAACTGTAATTCAACTGGCACACCATTAAGATTACAATCAAACGGATTCTGGAACAGAAGGATGTCACTCTCAAATCTGTCAAGATCTGAAAATCACTCCAAACTCTTTGAAACAGTGAAAATGAGAAAGGTTTTCTCCTTCCAGTTGTACTTCCAACAATGACAGCTTTCTTCGAAATCTTTTGATGGTTCTGTAGAGATCACAGACTAGGTAATCCTTTCCCTGAAGTTTCAAGTTCAGTTCATGCATATCGACCAAAATTGACAACTTTGACAGCCAGGTAGGATCTGACAGCTGTGAATCGGCTTTATGTTTTTCAGTGAGGAAAACATCTATTTCGTTTCGGAACTTGTAAAAACGAAACAGGACTTTATCGCAGCTGAGCCACCTAACTGATATGTGATAAGGCAAGTCACAGAATTCAGAATCAATTTCTTCAAGAAAAGCCTAGAACTGACGGTGAATGAGTGCATCTTCCCGAATGAAGTTCACAGCAGAAACTACTGGTTTCAGTACACAAGAAATATCTAAATCTTACCCACAAAGTACTTGCTGGTGTACGATGCAGTGTATGAACAGAGCGCCCGGAATTTGCAAATCTTCCAAATGAGTCCTGATCTGCCCCAACAGACCCTTCCTCACTACAGTTATGTTTTTTCCCCTCATCAACTGTAACACCTCGAAGCTGATTCCACCGAAGGTTATAGTCCTGGAAAATTGTTTGCACTTCCACGAAAATGACTTTCCCAGTTGTTGTTCCATGCATGCTGCAAACGGACGCCAACTCTTCCGTTATCTGAAAATCCAAATTGACACCACAAATGAACACGAGAAGTTGTAACGTACTCGAGAGATCAATAGACTCATCCAGCGCCAGAGAATACTACAACAAGTTCCTAGCTTTTTCGCGTATCTGTGGCACTATGTTCTCTCCAAGTTTTTCTGTTCTCCGCTCAACTGAACTTGCCGAAAGGCTGATAGTTCCAAACAAATAGGCTTTCTCAGGACACAAGTCATTTGCTGCTTCGATCACACACACTCTTTAATGACGTTGCCATCAGTAAACGGTTTTCCTCGTTCTGCCATCTTATGCACTGTTTTGTAACTTGTACGAGTGACAGATTCATTTTCAGCACATTTTCTCGCGAAGAGATTTCTTTGCGTTTCAAAACCACGTTTAATGGTCTCATATTTCCCAGAGCGTAATTTTCCAGAAACCTTTTAATATGTTGATGGATGTTTTGTTTCGTAGTGACGCCGAAGATTGTACTCTTTCAAAACAGCAACACATTCGCTGCATATTACGCAACTGGTTTTCTGGTCCTTTGTTTCTACAAAGAAGTACTTTACTCCTCACTCGGCGTCCACTTTTGTTTTCCTACTAGCCATAATTAAGGGTGAAGTACACGGGATCTGAAAATGAAAAAGTCATTACATTAGAAACATAATTAAAATCCTATTGAAACACAAGAAAAGCAGAGGACTAGGGGTCACTGGTGAAGCTACAGCTCATCAAAGGTGCATATACAGTTTATAGGTACATGTCAAAGAGCTACGGAAGAGCTAAGAGCTAAGAAATATAGAAATAGATCTAGAGAAGAGAAATATAACGATCTAGGAAATCAGACAGAAGGGACACAAGCACGAGTGAGAACTATAAATAGTTCTCTAACGGGACACACTCGTGTCAACAAGGAGGTCATTGAGTAGACGTGAGCTGGGGTTACCCAAGAGACTGGGAAACCCGCATCACGAGAAGTAACACTGGTTACTCTAACCAGTTGACCAGCTACTAACTGCGTGCTGGAACTCTAAGCACGCAAACCAGCTGATGCACGAAGAGTCAACTGCTCGTGGCTGAACACGCCACAGAGATTCGTCAGATAGGGACTCGACGGCGTAAAAGACGGACTGTGTATTCACTGTGAATACTTTGTTGCTAAGAAGGATAGTAACAATAGTTAGGACTTAAGCTTAGCTTCAATAGTTATTACCATCAACATCATCTTCTCATTACATCTTTATAACATACCATGATGTTTAATACCGATGTGGTTATCCGCTCGCGGAGCTAATGTACTATCAGGTCCAAATAAATTGTGTTGTAATTGTATCCTTTTGTACGACGTACGAGTTGTTATTTTTGTGTGGTACAAAAGAAGGGAATCCTTGTATGCCGGTCGCAGTTGAGTTGTTGACAGTACCATTGTGTAACCGCACAGAGATGATAGAGATAATAGCACAACGCCGACTGTTCATGGGCCGTAGAAGAAGAGAGGAATAAGAAGACAAAGAGAATCTCATTCTATCTCTTCGGCTAACTAGAAAAAACAATGATTTAGAGATATCAGAAAAAATTCAGGTCAGTGTACAGCGAATCAGAATAATGTAATTGTAAAGATACAACAACATTTGATTAATAATGCCAATGCCCTAATAAATAAAATTCATGATTATATGCAATGACAAAATAGGCATCCCCATGAATAAACATACACATTATCATCCTTCACAGTACAATTGATATTCCATCACAGCTTGGGTAGTCATCCAACACAGTACCAGTGATCTTCCATCACAGCTTGGGTAGTCATCCAACACAGTATCAGTGATCCTCATCACAGCATGGATAATCATCCAACACTGTAACTGTAGTCTGATACACAACACCAGCAATTATCAGACAACAAGATGGAACAAAAGTCATTCATTCAGTAGCATGTCCTTTGCAAAACCTCGCTCCCATAACAACCTTCCGGAATACCTCTCGATCATAAGCAAGATTTCCCGCTTCAGATACACCCATCTGGAAATCATCCGCCACATCCTGCACCCATCTTCTCTTTGGCCTTCCTCTTCCTCTCTTCCCAGGCATATACCCCTCCATTATTGTTCTCAGGCACAGACATAGCTATTATATTCCTATATTCCTATTTAAACTATGAAGGTTCGTTCAAAACTCACCCCACAGCAGATAATCATCAATCCACAATCAAGATCATCTTGGATCTTTTGGATCTTCACAGGGCCTGTCTACCCTCTCAACTGCGTCTGAAAAAACAGTGGCTACACTTGGCCGTGCCTGGGGCATCTTCGCCCATCTACTTGGTAGTGGCTCAGGGGTTTAAGTTCAAACCCTCTGCTGAAAATTAGACATCAGCATCTCTTCGGCGTAAGTTGTTCCCAAGGCCAAAGAGGCGGGAACATGGCTTTACTGGACTGTTATAGGCACGCCAACACAACATCCCAGCATCCTATACATTTTTTACCAGGGTATCAAGGGATACGCTACTCCATACTCTTGTAGAGTCGCGGCAGGCGGCTTCATTTGGTAATAGAATATATCTCATAATAAGGTTGTCAAAATTTATAAATAGGGCCACCTAAATAAACAACCTAGTGCAGCCAGGAGGTCTCCGCACGTGTGAAGATCTCCTATTATTCTAAACATAATATTTACATTTAAATTGTATCACAACGTCTTGTGTTTCATAGTTATATCAAGCAAGTTCGAGTACTGACGGCGGGCCGGATGAAATGACGTCGCGGGCCGGATCCGGCCCGCGGGCCGTAGTTTGGTGACCCCTAGTCTAGGTAATAGGAATGAGAAAAATGACGATTAATAGGCGAAGTGAGTAGGACAAAACCTGGTCTGGCACAATCAAGGCCTGCATTCACTTATTTTCGCAATGGTGAAAGGCCGTGCAAGCTTATGGGGCTTATGTTGACAAATATTACAAATAGTCCCCCCCCCCACTCTTCCCTCTCTCTCTCTCTCTCTCTCTCTCTCTCTCTCTCTCTCTCTCTCTCTCTCTCTCTCTCTCTTTCTCTCTCTGCTAAATGCTGGTGCAATTGCGTTTGCTTAGAGAATATTTCAAATATCATAATAACATGATAGTAATGCCTTGATTGATCACTACACTTATGTTCAAGCACTCTGGGGAATTTTTTTTTTTTTTTTCGCATATCCTATTTACATCGCTGTCAACAACAGCATTTTACCGCTGTTGTTGATGTCTTTGCAAGATTACGCACAGTATTTTGCATTGCTTACTGAGCGACAATCTCAGATACCCCTGAAAGTAACCAACGCGACCCGATTCCGTACCGAATCTCGCGCAGCTTTTCCCCACACGTGGATATAAGGGATTACGGAGAAAATCGTTAATACCTTCGCCAGGGAGACGGGCTCCGCGGAATTGCTAGATATCTAAAAGAAAAACACCCCGACAAACAAAATTGATGGTCCTTCATTATTATTCTGATGATCATAGTCTTCTTGTCTTGTATCATCATAAAGGTCTTTCACATAATCTGACCACGCATGTAAAATCTGATCTTTTTCAATTATGATTTTGCCATCTTTGGTTTTTAGGCAACCTGTTGATGTGTCTGTTCTTTTGTTAGTGATGTCATTAATTCTTGTGTGCATTAATTTGGTATTCTGGGTGTTGTGTTGGTTTTCAATTTATTTGCAATTTTCCTCAAGCCATGTTTCTTTTGCCTCTTTGCATAGCAGTAGCTTCCTAATTTTTCTGTGAATCTCTTCGTATAATTTCCTTGTTATTTTTGTTATTTCTTCTTATTTCCATGAGTTTTAAGATGTCTTCCATCATTCATTTCTTGCGCTTTATTATCTTTGTTTTTGGAATTATCATTGTTGTTAGTGCAGCTTCTTGACTGATTTCTTTTATATTATCAATTTGTCACTGACGTCTTGAAATAATATTGCATTGCCATATCGGACAATGCATCGAATCTGTTCTTTAGCTCTACGTTGAATTTACTTTTATCTCCTCACTCTTCAGTGCCTGTAGATCAAATTTTGCGTTTCTATTTGTATATTTGCCGGGCTCTCTGGCTGAGGGGTTACAACACTTTCTCCGTAATCCCGTTTATCACGCAGAGTCTCGTAGCGGGAGAGAACTGGGAGCGGTTCGACCCCCGCTGGTGACTTGAGGGATAATGAGCCGGCCGCTCAGAAAGCAATGGCAAACTACTGAGCGTAATCTTGCCAAGAAATCAACAGACAGCTGAAAGATGCTGCTGTTGACAGCGATGTCCTGTAAAGGATATGCCAAAAAAAAAAAAAAAGTTTGTATATTTGACTTTCTTTAAGTTTATATGTAAATTGCCTAAGATTAATCTATGGTTGCAGTAGCAATCTGCACTATGTTAAGGGACATAATCATCTAGTATTGTTTCAAGGGAGCTTACTAGAACTTGAAAAAGAAAATGGTATACCTAGCTACAATACCTCTAACTAACATCAACATCTTTTACTTTTATTTGAGAAATAAAGCAGTTAATACCGCAATCAAGTTTTGCAATCGTTAGAAGAAAACTATTAAAGTTTTTATACAACATTTGTTTAATCTATTTTTACTTAAATTTTATAATCAAGTTTTTCAATTTTACGTTTATATTTTACTGTTAAAACTGTACTTTTAATGATAATTGTAGTATTCGCTAGGGTACATTTCCCCGATGTGGGGAAACATTTTTTTACTGGCCTCTTAAGGCCACCCACAATGTAAAGAAAATTTACTTACATTAAGGGCGAAAGACCTTGGAATTCTATGGGGTTTATCTTGATAAATACGTTTAGAGGCAATGTCATTTATGTTTGTAAATTTCATTCATTGTGAACAAATAGTTCTCTCTCTCTCTCTCTCTCTCTCTCTCTCTCTCTCTCTCTCTCTCTCTCTCTCTCTCTCTCTCTCTCTCTCTCTCTTTCCCTCTCTCCCAAATGCTGGTGCAATTACGTTTGCTTAGAGAATATTTAAAATATCATAATAAAATGATTGTAATGCCTTGATGGGTGCCTCCTTCCTTCCGCTAGCCTATGGGACACCCTTGGGCAAGGTGGAGTACCAGTTTAGCCTCCCGATCAGGGTTACGTGAAGCCATGGGTGCAGGTGGTGGAAGAAGTTGAAGAGCAGCCGACAGATAGTTGTAGGTTATGGTCTCCAGCTTCACGGCGGAAGGCAGATGATCTCTGTTTTGGGAGACATTGGCTACGGTCATCGACCAGTATGGTCACTGCTATGAAGGAAAGCAATGGCAAACTACCTTCTTTACAGATGCCAAGAATATCATGTACTGAAGTCTTATCGATAATCAGAGAAACGGCGTAAATGGGTGCTCCATAGGAGCAGCCTCGCCCGGTAGGGGTAGTCATGTGCACCAGGTGACTCCAGACATACAAGTTTATACACCAACAGCAGACAGTAGAGATGACAGCATCGATGAATTTTATAGTGATTTAGAGAAAGCCTTCAAGAAATGCAAGAATTCTGAAGTAACTATCATAATGGGTGGCTTGAATGCCAAAGTTGGAAATCAACAGGACGGATGCATAGTGGGCAAGTATGGACTAGGGTAGAGGCCACCAAACTTTTTTCACGGCGGGCCGGATAACTGACAAAATGACGAGCTCGGGCCGGATAACTGACAAAATGACGCGCGCGGGCCGGATAGTCATTCTGTACAATACTTGCGCCGGTCTCCGTGGCGAAGATCTTACGGACGCGGTTCGTAATCCCGTATACCCATGGTCGAAATACACCTGCGAGCGATTTGGCAGCAGACAACGTTGCGCTGGTTTTTACACTATGATATGGGTGCCGGTCGTTCGAAAAGCAATGGGAAACTACTGAACATAAACTTGCCAAGACATCAACAACAGCAAACAATGCTGGTGTTGACTGAAAACGTCCTGTAAAGAATATACAACTAACTTGAACAATAATTGCAAGCTAGAAGGAAAGCTCTGGGAAAAAAGACGAAAAACTAAGTTAATCATGGAAAGGGCGTGCAATGCACACAAACAAACAAACAAACAAGCAAACAAACAAACAAACAAAGACAACCAACATATTTATATTTATTTTCTAAATAAAGTTATCAAAGAAGGTGACGTTAGAAAAAAGATAGTTACATAAGACATATTGTGCACATATCAGAATCTCACAAACTAAGCAGCTAAAGAGGATAGTGAGTTTTGTGAAACTGACGCGTGGCTTTCAAAATAAAATCAAAAACTTCAAAATACCATACCGTTTGGTTTGGAATTGCTGCATTCATTCAAGAGAATAGCTTTCAAATGGTCATCAGTCAATCTCATTCGATGTGGTGACTTCACAGATTTCTTTTTTGAAAATGTTAGCTCTGAGACATATGTTGTTCCAAACAATGATGTCATACCAGCGGCAAATTTCTTAAGTTTAAGAAACTCAACATCAGGTAAGCAGCGGTACATCCTTCTCAATGAGCTCCAACTGTAATTCAACTGGCACACCATTAAGATTACAATCAAACGGATTCTGGAACAGAAGGATGTCACTCTCAAATCTGTCAAGATCTGAAAATCTCTCCAAACTCTTTGAAACAGTGAAAATGAGAAAGGTTTTCTCCTTCCAGTTGTACTTCCAACAATGACAGCTTTCTTCGAAATCTTTTGATGGTTCTGTAGAGATCACAGACTAGGTAATCCTTTCCCTGAAGTTTCAAGTTCAGTTCATGCATATCGACCAAAATTGACAACTTTGACAGCCAGGTAGGATCTGACAGCTGTGAATCGGCTTTATGTTTTTCAGTGAGGAAAACATCTATTTCGTTTCGGAACTTGTAAAAACGAAACAGGACTTTATCGCAGCTGAGCCACCTAACTGATATGTGATAAGGCAAGTCACAGAATTCAGAATCAATTTCTTCAAGAAAAGCCTAGAACTGACGGTGAATGAGTGCATCTTCCCGAATGAAGTTCACAGCAGAAACTACTGGTTTCAGTACACAAGAAATATCTAAATCTTACCCACAAAGTACTTGCTGGTGTACGATGCAGTGTATGAACAGAGCGCCCGGAATTTGCAAATCTTCCAAATGAGTCCTGATCTGCCCCAACAGACCCTTCCTCACTACAGTTATGTTTTTTCCCCTCATCAACTGTAACACCTCGAAGCTGATTCCACCGAAGGTTATAGTCCTGGAAAATTGTTTGCACTTCCACGAAAATGACTTTCCCAGTTGTTGTTCCATGCATGCTGCAAACGGACGCCAACTCTTCCGTTATCTGAAAATCCAAATTGACACCACAAATGAACACGAGAAGTTGTAACGTACTCGAGAGATCAATAGACTCATCCAGCGCCAGAGAATACTACAACAAGTTCCTAGCTTTTTCGCGTATCTGTGGCACTATGTTCTCTCCAAGTTTTTCTGTTCTCCGCTCAACTGAACTTGCCGAAAGGCTGATAGTTCCAAACAAATAGGCTTTCTCAGGACACAAGTCATTTGCTGCTTCGATCACACACACTCTTTAATGACGTTGCCATCAGTAAACGGTTTTCCTCGTTCTGCCATCTTATGCACTGTTTTGTAACTTGTACGAGTGACAGATTCATTTTCAGCACATTTTCTCGCGAAGAGATTTCTTTGCGTTTCAAAACCACGTTTAATGGTCTCATATTTCCCAGAGCGTAATTTTCCAGAAAACTTTTAATATGTTGATGGATGTTTTGTTTCGTAGTGACGCCGAAGATTGTACTCTTTCAAAACAGCAACACATTCGCTGCATATTACGCAACTGGTTTTCTGGTCCTTTGTTTCTACAAAGAAGTACTTTACTCCTCACTCGGCGTCCACTTTTGTTTTCCTACTAGCCATAATTAAGGGTGAAGTACACGGGATCTGAAAATGAAAAAGTCATTACATTAGAAACATAATTAAAATCCTATTGAAACACAAGAAAAGCAGAGGACTAGGGGTCACTGGTGAAGCTACAGCTCATCAAAGGTGCATATACAGTTTATAGGTACATGTCAAAGAGCTACGGAAGAGCTAAGAGCTAAGAAATATAGAAATAGATCTAGAGAAGAGAAATATAACGATCTAGGAAATCAGACAGAAGGGACACAAGCACGAGTGAGAACTATAAATAGTTCTCTAACGGGACACACTCGTGTCAACAAGGAGGTCATTGAGAAGACGTGAGCTGGGGTTACCCAAGAGACTGGGAAACCCGCATCACGAGAAGTAACACTGGTTACTCTAAGAAGACAAAGAGAATCTCATTCTATCTCTTCGGCTAACTAGAAAAAACAATGATTTAGAGATATCAGAAAAAATTCAGGTCAGTGTACAGCGAATCAGAATAATGTAATTGTAAAGATACAACAACATTTGATTAATAATGCCAATGCCCTAATAAATAAAATTCATGATTATATGCAATGACAAAATAGGCATCCCCATGAATAAACATACACATTATCATCCTTCACAGTACAATTGATATTCCATCACAGCTTGGGTAGTCATCCAACACAGTACCAGTGATCTTCCATCACAGCTTGGGTAGTCATCCAACACAGTATCAGTGATCCTCATCACAGCATGGATAATCATCCAACACTGTAACTGTAGTCTGATACACAACACCAGCAATTATCAGACAACAAGATGGAACAAAAGTCATTCATTCAGTAGCATGTCCTTTGCAAAACCTCGCTCCCATAACAACCTTCCGGAATACCTCTCGATCATAAGCAAGATTTCCCGCTTCAGATACACCCATCTGGAAATCATCCGCCACATCCTGCACCCATCTTCTCTTTGGCCTTCTTCTTCCTCTCTTCCCAGGCATATACCCCTCCATTATTGTTCTCAGGCACAGACATAGCTATTATATTCCTATATTCCTATTTAAACTATGAAGGTTCGTTCAAAACTCACCCCACAGCAGATAATCATCAATCCACAATCAAGATCATCTTGGATCTTTTGGATCTTCACAGGGCCTGTCTACCCTCTCAACTGCGTCTGAAAAAACAGTGGCTACGCTTGGCCGTGCCTGGGGCATCTTCGCCCATCTACTTGGTAGTGGCTCAGGGGTTTAAGTTCAAACCCTCTGCTGAAAATTAGACATCAGCATCTCTTCGGCGTAAGTTGTTCCCAAGGCCAAAGAGGCGGGAACATGGCTTTACTGGACTGTTATAGGCACGCCAACACAACATCCCAGCATCCTATACATTTTTTACCAGGGTATCAAGGGATACGCTACTCCATACTCTTGTAGAGTCGCGGCAGGCGGCTTCATTTGGTAATAGAATATATCTCATAATAAGGTTGTCAAAATTTATAAATAGGGCCACCTAAATAAACAACCTAGTGCAGCCAGGAGGTCTCCGCACGTGTGAAGATCTCCTATTATTCTAAACATAATATTTACATTTAAATTGTATCACAACGTCTTGTGTTTCATAGTTATATCAAGCAAGTTCGAGTACTGACGGCGGGCCGGATGAAATGACGTCGCGAGCCGGATCCGGCCCGCGGGCCGTAGTTTGGTGACCCCTAGTCTAGGTAATAGGAATGAGAAAAATGACGATTAATAGGCGAAGTGAGTAGGACAAAACCTGGTCTGGCACAACCAAGGCCTGCATTCACTTATTTTCGCAATGGCGAAAGGCCGTGCAAGCTTATGGGGCTTATGTTGACAAATATTACAAATAGTCCCCCCCCCCACTCTTCCCCCCCCCTCTCTCTCTCTCTCTCTCTCTCTCTCTCTCTCTCTCTCTCTCTCTCTCTCTTTTTCTCTCTCTGCTAAATGCTGGTGCAATTGCGTTTGCTTAGAGAATATTTCAAATATCATAATAACATGATAGTAATGCCTTGATTGATCACTACACTTATGTTCAAGCACTCTGGGGAATTTTTTTTTTTTTTTTTTCGCATATCCTATTTACATCGCTGTCAACAACAGCATTTTACCGCTGTTGTTGATGTCTTTGCAAGATTACGCACAGTATTTTGCATTGCTTACTGAGCGACAATCTCAGATACCCCTGAAAGTAACCAACGCGACCCGATTCCCTACCGAATCTCGCGCAGCTTTTCCCCACACGTGGATATAAGGGATTACGGAGAAAATCGTTAACACCTTCGCCAGGGAGACGGGCTCCGCGGAATTGCTAGATATCTAAAAGAAAAACACCCCGACAAACAAAATTGATGGTCCTTCATTATTATTCTGATGATCATAGTCTTCTTGTCTTGTATCATCATAAAGGTCTTTCACATAATCTGACCACGCATGTAAAATCTGATCTTTTTCAATTATGATTTTGCCATCTTTGGTTTTTAGGCAACCTGTTGATGTGTCTGTTCTTTTGTTAGTGATGTCATTAATTCTTGTGTGCATTAATTTGGTATTCTGGGTGTTGTGTTGGTTTTCAATTTATTTGCAATTTTCCTCAAGCCATGTTTCTTTTGCCTCTTTGCATAGCAGTAGCTTCCTAATTTTCCTGTGAATCTCTTCGTATAATTTCCTTGTTATTTTTGTTATTTCTTCTTATTTCCATGAGTTTTAAGATGTCTTCCATCATTCATTTCTTGCGCTTTATTATCTTTGTTTTTGGAATTATCATTGTTGTTAGTGCAGCTTCTTGACTGATTTCTTTTATATTATCAATTTGTCACTGACGTCTTGAAATAATATTGCATTGCCATATCGGACAATGCATCGAATCTGTTCTTTAGCTCTACGTTGAATTTACTTTTATCTCCTCACTCTTCAGTGCCTGTAGATCAAATTTTGCGTTTCTATTTGTATATTTGCCGGGCTCTCTGGCTGAGGGGTTACAACACTTTCTCCGTAATCCCGTTTATCACGCAGAGTCTCGTAGCGGGAGAGAACTGGGAGCGGTTCGACCCCCGCTGGTGACTTGAGGGATAATGAGCCGGCCGCTCAGAAAGCAATGGCAAACTACTGAGCGTAATCTTGCCAAGAAATCAACAGACAGCTGAAAGATGCTGCTGTTGACAGCGATGTCCTGTAAAGGATATGCAAAAAAAAAAAAAAAATGTTTGTATATTTGACTTTCTTTAAGTTTATATGTAAATTGCCTAAGATTAATCTATGGTTGCAGTAGCAATCTGCACTATGTTAAGGGACATAATCATCTAGTATTGTTTCAAGGGAGCTTACTAGAACTTGAAAAAGAAAATGGTATACCTAGCTACAATACCTCTAACTAACATCAACATCTTTTACTTTTATTTGAGAAATAAAGCAGTTAATACCGCAATCAAGTTTTGCAATCGTTAGAAGAAAACTATTAAAGTTTTTATACAACATTTGTTTAATCTATTTTTACTTAAATTTTATAATCAAGTTTTTCAATTCTACGTTTATATTTTACTGTTAAAACTGTACTTTTAATGATAATTGTAGTATTCGCTAGGGTACATTTCCCCGATGTGGGGAAACATTTTTTTACTGGCCTCTTAAGGCCACCCACAATGTAAAGAAAATTTACTTACATTAAGGGCGAAAGACCTTGGAAGTCTATGGGGTTTATCTTGATAAATACGTCTAGAGGCAATGTCATTTATGTTTGTAAATTTCATTCATTGTGAACAAATAGTTCTCTCTCTCTCTCTCTCTCTCTCTCTCTCTCTCTCTCTCTCTCTCTCTCTCTCTCTCTCTCTCTCTCTCTCTCTCTCTCCCTCTCTCCCAAATGCTGGTGCAATTACGTTTGCTTAGAGAATATTTAAAATATCATAATAAAATGATTGTAATGCCTTGATGGGTGCCTCCTTCCTTCCGCTAGCCTATGGGACACCCTTGGGCAAGGTGGAGTACCAGTTTAGCCTCCCGATCAGGGTTACGTGAAGCCATGGGTGCAGGTGGTGGAAGAAGTTGAAGAGCAGCCGACAGATAGTTGTAGGTTATGGTCTCCAGCTTCACGGCGGAAGGCAGATGATCTCTGTTTTGGGAGACATTGGCTACGGTCATCGACCAGTATGGTCACTGCTATGAAGGAAAGCAATGGCAAACTACCTTCTTTACAGATGCCAAGAATATCATGTACTGAAGTCTTATCGATAATCAGAGAAACGGCGTAAATGGGTGCTCCATAGGAGCAGCCTCGCCCGGTAGGGGTAGTCATGTGCACCAGGTGACTCCAGACATACAAGTTTATACACCAACAGCAGACAGTAGAGATGACAGCATCGATGAATTTTATAGTGATTTAGAGAAAGCCTTCAAGAAATGCAAGAATTCTGAAGTAACTATCATAATGGGTGGCTTGAATGCCAAAGTTGGAAATCAACAGGACGGATGCATAGTGGGCAAGTGTGGACTAGGGTAGAGGCCACCAAACTTTTTTCACGGCGGGCCGGATAACTGACAAAATGACGAGCTCGGGCCGGATAACTGACAAAATGACGCGCGCGGGCCGGATAGTCATTCTGTACAATACTTGCGCCGGTCTCCGTGGCGAAGATCTTACGGACGCGGTTCGTAATCCCGTATACCCATGGTCGAAATACACCTGCGAGCGATTTGGCAGCAGACAACGTTGCGCTGGTTTTTACACTATGATATGGGTGCCGGTCGTTCGAAAAGCAATGGGAAACTACTGAACATAAACTTGCCAAGACATCAACAACAGCAAACAATGCTGGTGTTGACTGAAAACGTCCTGTAAAGAATATACAACTAACTTGAACAATAATTGCAAGCTAGAAGGAAAGCTCTGGGAAAAAAGACGAAAAACTAAGTTAATCATGGAAAGGGCGTGCAATGCACACAAACAAACAAGCAAACAAACAAACAAACAAAGACAACCAACATATTTATATTTATTTTCTAAATAAAGTTATCAAAGAAGGCGACGTTAGAAAAAAAATAGTTACATAAGACATATTGTGCACATATCAGAATCTCACAAACTAAGCAGCTAAAGAGGATAGTGAGTTTTGTGAAACTGACGCGTGGCTTTCAAAATAAAATCAAAAACTTCAAAATACCATACCGTTTGGTTTGGAATTGCTGCATCCATTCAAGAGAATCGCTTTCAAATGGTCATCAGTCAATCTCATTCGATGTGGTGACTTCACAGATTTCTTTTTTGAAAATGTTAGCTCTGAGACATATGTTGTTCCAAACAATGATGTCATACCAGCGGCAAATTTCTTAAGTTTAAGAAACTCAACATCAGGTAAGCAGCGGTACATCCTTCTCAATGAGCTCCAACTGTAATTCAACTGGCACACCATTAAGATTACAATCAAACGGATTCTGGAACAGAAGGATGTCACTCTCAAATCTGTCAAGATCTGAAAATCTCTCCAAACTCTTTGAAACAGTGAAAATGAGAAAGGTTTTCTCCTTCCAGTTGTACTTCCAACAATGACAGCTTTCTTCGAAATCTTTTGATGGTTCTGTAGAGATCACAGACTAGGTAATTCTTTCCCTGAAGTTTCAAGTTCAGTTCATGCATATCGACCAAAATTGACAACTTTGACAGCCAGGTAGGATCTGACAGCTGTGAATCAACTTTATCTTTTTCAGTGAGGAAAACATCTATTTCGATTCGGAGCTTGTAAAAACGAAGCAGGACTTTACCGCAACTGAGTCACCTGACTGATATGTGATAAGGCAAGTCACAGAATTCAGAATCAATTTCTTCAAGAAGAGCCTAGAACTGACGGTGAATGAGTGCATGTTCCCGATTGAAGTTCACAGCAGAAACTACTGGTTTCAGTACACAAGAAATATCTAAATCTTTCCCACAGAGTACTTGCTGATGTACGATGCAGTGTATGAACAGAGCGCCTGGAATTTGCAAATCTTCCAAATGAGTCCTGATCTGCCCCAACAGACCCTTCCTCAGTCCAGTCATGTTTTTTCCCCCTCATCAACTGTAACACCTCGAAGCTGATTCCGCCGAAGGCTATAGTCTTGGAAAATTGTTTGCACTTCCACGAAAATGACTTTCCCAGTTGTTGTTCCATGCATGCTGCAAACGGACGCCAACTCTTTCGTTATCTGAAAGTTCAAATTGACACCACAAATGAACACGAGAAGTTGTAACGTACTCGAGAGATTAATAGACTCATCCAGCGCCAGAGAATACTACAACAAGTTCCTAGCTTTCTCGCGTATCTAGAGAACTATGTTCTCTCCAAGTTCTTCTATTCTCCGCACAACTGAACTTGCCGAAAGGCTGATAGTTCCAAACAAATCGGCCTTCTCAGGACACAAGTCATTTGCTGCTTCGATCACACACACTCTTTAATGACGTTGCCATAAGTAAACGGTTTTCCTCGTTCTGCCATCTTATGCACTGTTTTGTAACTTGTACGAGTAACAGATTCATTTTCAGCAAATTTTCTCGTGAAGAGATTTCTTTGCGTTTCAAAACCACGTTTAATGGTCTCATATTTCCCAGAGAACTATTAATATGTTGATGGATGTTTTGTTTCGTGGTAACGCTGAAGATTGTACTCTTTCAAAACGGCAACACTTTCGCTGCATATTACGCAGCTGGTTTTCTGGTCCTTTGTTTCCACAAAGACGTACTTTACGCCTCACTCGGCGTCCACTTTTCTTTTCCTACTAGCAACGATACACAACACCAGCAATTATCAGACAACAAGATTGAACAAAGGTCATTCATTCAGTAGCATGTTCTTTGCAGAATCTCGCTCACATAACAACCTTCCTGAAAATCTCTCAATCATAAGCAAGATTTCCCGCTTCAGAAACATCCATCTGGAGATCATCCGCCACATTTTGCACCCATCTTCTCTTTGGCTTTCCTCTTCCTCTCTTCCCAGGCATATATCCCTCCATTATTGTTCTCAGGCACAGACATAGCTATCATATTCCAATATTCCTATTTAAACTATGAATGTTCATTCAAAACTCACCCCACAGCAGATAATCATCAATCCACAATCAAGATCCTCTTGGATCTAGTGGATCTTCACAGGGTCTGTCTACCCTCTCAACTGCGGTCAGGAAAAACAATGGCTACGCTCGGCCGTGCCTGGGGCATTTTCGCCCATCTACTTGGCTCAAGGATTTAAGTTCAAACCCTCTGCTGAAAATTAGACATCAGCACCTCTTCGGCCTAAGTTGTTCCCAAGGCCAAAGAGGCTGGAACATGGCTTTACTGGGCTGTTATAGGCACGCCAACACAACATCCCAGCATCCTATACATTTTTTTTACCAGGGTATCAAGGGATATGCTACTCCATACTCTTGTAGAGTCGCGGCAGGCGGCTTCATTTGGTAATAGAATATATCTCATAATAAGGTTCGCGAAATTTATAAATAGGGCCACCTAAATAAACAACCTAGTGCAGCCAGGAGGTCTCCGCACGTGTGAAGGTCTCCTATTATTCTAAACATAATATTTACATTTAAATTGTATCACAACGTCTCGTGTTTCATAGTTATATCAAGCAAGTTCGAGTACCGACGGCGGGCCGGATGAAATGACGTTAGGGTTTTCGTCTCAATGTTTATATTAAGTTTAGTTTAGTTTAGTTTATTCGACGGATCAACATCACGGCACACGGGTGTAACCCATAAATGCTCCGTTCTTCTCCTAACTCAAACCTGAGTTTGGAGAAACTCAGCTCAGTGCACGAACTCTGTAGCTCGGCGAGGATCCTGAAATACTTTGGGTAGATTTTTAACTCAAAATTCTGCCCGGGCAGCGCCGTTAGGCTACTCTTTTTCGATTTCCAACTGCCAAGGAATTTTTTACGTGCGCAGTAATACACACGGGCGTCCGATCTCACTACCCAGAGACCAGGGGAAATTGTATTACTAGAAGTCCACGTGAAAATATCCCGGTCCACACCGGGGCTTGAACCCGGTACCTCCAGCATACATCGAGATAACGCAGCCCCCTGTTTATATTAATAATAGACCAACAGTCAATAGCTGGCCCAACCTAGACAGAAGTAAGGATTGTTGTTATGTGTTGGTATGTCAATGTGATAAGTCGCTAACTCGTATATATTATTATTTTGTATGTCAAAATATTACTTCACCAGCTCACAGAGGTCAGATGGTAAGAGTATTACTTCCCCAACTCAAATAAGTCATGGCGTGGTATTTCAAAGTATGGCTTCCTCAACTCAAGTAATCAATCAATCAAGCAATCAAACTTTATTTTCAATTGGTTACGCAGGCCCATTTTACATTCGGCCCTTCCAATCACTAATCTTTCGTTCATTAATTGTGCATGTTACATTAACATAGGAAAACAACATTGTCAATTGGATGTTGTAAACATAAACAATGCATATTACCATGTTATGAGACAGGCAGACACACGTGCACACGTGTTTCATAGTTATGTTCATAGTTTCATAGTTATGTTCCATAAACACCCACACACACATACATACCTGCATGCACACTTACATCATTTGCACAAGCTCTCACAGTTATGCACACACTCAATAACATACAAATACACACTCCCTCGCATACAATGCATGCATGCATACATGCACACACAAACATATACGCATACATGCATACACGCATACCATGCATATATACACACATACACACATGCACATACACACATACCCACACGTACACACACATACATACACACACTTACACACCCGCACACACGCACAAGCACACAAACATACGCACACATACACACACTCATGCATACACACATGTACACACATAAACAAACATAAACGTGCATACTCACAAGCACACATACATACAAACACACACGCACATACACATGTACACACATACACATATACACACATACATATACATACACACATACACACGAACATAAACCCATACACATACATAAACACAAACATACACACATACACACCCATGCATACACATACACACACATGCAAACACATACACGAACATACACACACACACATACATGTACACATACATACACGAACATACACACACATGCACACATTTACACATGTAAACACACATACACACACCCACACACACGCATACACACCCATATACACATACGCACACATACACAAATACTTACACACACTTACATATTCATACAGCCACGCACACACACACATATGTAAGTCATGACTGGCAAACGGTTATTCTCTAACTAAAAGGAATTATGACTTGGTATGTCAAAGTGTTACTTAAGTAACTCAGAAAAATACTCATAATAAACTATGGAAGCACAAACACTGAAGTGTCTAACTGCTCCAGATATATGTTTCCGTAAGTAGCAATTCTACATGAAGCATTCGAACACAACAATCAGAACCAATACATGATACTAGCGGCTGGCCGAGTGGATTGAACGCCGGACTCTCATTCGAGAGACCCGGGTTCGATCCGTCGGTAAGGTGTTGGATTTTTTTCTGTCGGGGGCAAAAAGAAAATCCTAACCTGCACAGTTCGCGGCGACTGCACTAGCCAGGTGGCCTTAATTCCTCAGGCTCAAAGACCCCTCTGCCATACACCGCAAGGTACTATATTGGCAGTAAATGACAGTTGACAGAGGTAGGACATTCGTTTTCGCTATAAGTGCGAGCCACTGTATATTATTTAGTATATGTCAATACACGAGATGACACTATCCAATGCTACCCATCGGGCGCTGGAGCGTCAACTATTTCTCCCCACGAGTGCCTGACCACAAAAATGGAAGGTGATTATGATGTATATGTTTTCACAAATATTAACATACCTTGGATTTTTAATTAACAGAAATGGTTACTGCTCAATAATAAATTAGACACGCGTGACGGCATGACGAATGGTCCAAAACTAGGTAGATAATTACACGTGAAATAACAGGCTTGCATATTTCTTGTTGCACTATAGATACGTAAATCATGCACCATTTCACAAGTTTTAACCAATAAAATGGCAGGCTCATTAGCGAATGTGATATGGGACTACGCTGATAATGTCATGAGCGCTGTCTTGTTCTTATTCCTCTTCTCCGTCTGCTTTTTCTTATTTTTCTTTCTTCTTCTTCGTTCGTGCGAAATGTTTGCAATAAATTGTGCAACATATTGTTTACGACTTCTGTGCTTAAATTCACCAGGGGGAATACATCTTTAAGATGCTACTCTATACCTTATTGTGGGCATACAATGAAGGGCATCTCCGTCTGGCATGCTCTGGAAGAAGCACCACTCTTCGCTCCCGCTGCTGCATACCGGCTCCACACGAAGAACTGCACGAAGAACAATATAAGTCCATGATAGATACGGGAAGTCTCTTAAGATAATTAATCATCCCGTGACATTAATCAGTTAATAAGTAAATAATCGTGTAGTCTAGCCACTGGATAGCGAATTGTTTCTGAGTGTGTTTGTGCCCCAAATATGTACACACTTTGAATTATTTTAACCCTCTCAAACTTTCTCTCTCATGTGCAATTTAATTAGAGTAATGGCAGAATCAAGTTAATTCAGTGAGAACAGACAGTTTATCTTAAAGTGGCATATCATGTGGAAGAACATAGCTGAAGTGCATAGCGACTCAGATACTCCAATAGGAGCCATTAGGCACTTTAAACAGCTGTGAAAATAGCCACTAAGGATACGGATAACCCGAAATACCAAATCCGGGGAAAAAAATAGACGCCACGGAGTTGTGTTGTGTCTTCACAGAAAACCAAGCATTCCAATTATGACTAAAAAAAGCATTAACCAAGTATTGCAAAAAGCAAAGATATATTTGCACAACAAGACACAACAGTCATGTGTTAGTCACACTGTTATAAGAGAATGTCTGAAGAATTATGTGACAACAGGAAAGACGCCAGGTGTTTGAGACAAAGTCGACAAAAGAGAGGAGATGCTGGTTGGTTTAGCAGAGTGGATCGGAAGAAGATAAGTGCATGATATTTTCATAAACATGGATGGTTTTGGAGGCACTGCATCGAATATGTAGCACAGCGTTGCACGTGATGATGATAATGTCCATGTTCTTCTTCTTCTGCTGCCGTTCATCTCTCCAAGGAGCATAAGCCCTCGACCAATTCTCGCAAAGCCCTTTGTTGACATGTTCATGATGGGCTGGATTTTGGAGCTAAAGTATTTTACAGGAAGTGGTAACCAGACTGAGGACAAACCTCCTTATTCGCTGCTTACGGCATGTATGTTAGATCACAGTGTTATTATTCTTTGCTTCCTTCGTGAGTTCTGGTAACAGATGGCCGGCTGATGCTGTTAGGAATGCCGGATTGTAACAACAAGGAAGAAAATCGTGGAGATCTAACACATAGTTTGACTGGATAATGCAGTCGGACCATCCTCCGGCCAGGGAAGACTTGAGCTGGTCACACAGACAGTCCTGGTGCTCGTCTCGGGGATGCAGTTCCGTGTTACGACATTCAGAGTTGTTCTTGCTGGCTTCTGGGGAGAGATGTGTAGCATTGGCCTTTTACAGATAACGTGACAGACTGTAAGGAGAGGACGTAAATAACACGCTAGAAGGTGTTCAGTCACAGACAGTCAGAAAGACAGACAGAGAGTGATAGACAGATAGATGGACATGCAGGCAGACATACAGACAGACAGAGAGTAATGGATAGATACATTAGACCAGTGTTTCCCAACCTTTTTTGTACCATGCCCCACTGAAGCCTTTCTAAAATTCATATTGCCCCCCTCCCCCGCCCCATGCCCCCCCCCCCCTCAACATATACATTATTTTTAATATTCAAAAATTGAAATGTTCACTAAAGAAACTTGAATGATAGGTTTTAGGAAGAAATCACTAGGTAATTATTGAGCAAACACAGTAAGTAAATTTTCAAAACATATAATGGAGAACTGAAATTCAAGTACAAAATAATTTTAATGAAAGATTTTTCTATATTATTTTAATTATTAGTAATTATTTATTATTTAAATTTAATGAGATCCTTGCGCTTGATGCTTGCTGCAAAGAGATCTTATGTCAGGTTCCAATGTAGTTAACTTCAGTCTCAAGTCTCCCCGTTTTGTTATATTCAGCCGATTTCTTCCATTTTCGAATTTCCCCCCTTAACAGTCAAATTGCCCCCCTGTGGGGCGTGGGCCCCACGTTGGGAAACACTGCATTAGACAAACACGCAGGCAGATAGACATACAGGCAGGCAGACAGACAGAGAATGATAGACATATAGATGGACAGACAGACAAGCAGATAGACCGCCAGACATGCAGACAGACAGACAGACAGACAGACAGACAGACAGACAGACAGACAGACAGACAGACAGACAGACAGACAGACAGACAGACAGACAGATAGATAGATAGATAGATAGATAGATAGATAGATAGATAGATAGATAGATAGATAGATAGATAGATAGATAGATAGATAGATAGAAAGATAGATAGATAGATAGATAGATAGAATGTTTTGGTTGTCTGCATGATAGCACGTGATGTCTGCGGATGGAAGAAATCCATGGAAGGATGACAAAGAGGTGACAATTTCGAATCCAGGTCGGTAACTTTAAACTTTAAATTTTTATGTTGCCTAGCGCCTTTCCTAAGAATAGCATAAAAAATATTTGCATATCCTTTACAGTACATCGTTGTCAACATCAGCATCTTTCAGCTGATTGTTGATTTCTTGGCAAGATTACGCTCAGTAGTTTGCCATTGCTTTCTGAGCGGCCGGCTCACATACCCCGTAAGTTACCGACGCGATTCGAACCACTGCTGATTCTCACCGTCGTCACGTTACATACGAGAGTATTCGAGATTACGGAGAAAAGTCGCTAACCTCTAGGCCAGGAAGCCATCAAGAATAGCATAGACAGACAGAAAAACCAATGAGAAAGTCCTACAAGAGGCAAATGAAAACTGATCAGAGAAATTAGACGTAGACAATCAATGTTTTTGGGGCACGATATGAGAAGAAATAAGCTAGAGAACTTACCGTCATGGCACAGGACGATGGTAAGTGCGACCTCTAGTCTTCTATCCTATGAGCACCAATATATACATGTGTGTTTATTTATGGGCTGTCTTGGTGGCCTCAAATGGTCCTCCAATTGATAATGTGCAACACAAGGAAGGAAACCCGTGTAAAGCTTTTTCGCATGGGAGACTGGTGTTCATGTTTGACTGGTTACAACAGCTCTATGATCACGGTTGTTTTGTTGTTACACATGAGATATACACTCGCCTGTCTGCTCAGTGGTCATATGTTTAAATCCTCATGCAGTGCGGGGTAAAACAATTGGAGCTCATAGAAAAGGAAGTACCGCTGCTTACCTGATGTTGAGTTTCCGAAACTTAAGAAATTAACCGCTGGTTTGACATCATTGTTTGGAACAACATATGTCTGTGAGCTAACATTTTCAAAAAGAAGGTATGTGAAGTCACCACATCGAATGAGATTGACTGATGAACATTTGAAAGCAATTCTCTTGATTGGATGCAGCGATTCCAAACCAAACATTGATGGTATTTTGAAAGCCACACGTCAGTTTCACAAAACTCACTATCCTCTTTTGCTGCTTAGTTTGTGAGATTCGGATATGTGCACAACATGTCTGACGTAACTATCTTTTTACTAACGTCGCCTTCTTTGATAACTTTGTTTAGTAAATAAATATAAATATGTTGGTTGTCTTTGTTTGTTTGTTTGTTTGTTTGTTTGTGTGCATTGCACGCCCTTTCCATGATTAACTTAGTTTTTCGTCTTTTTTCCCAGAGCTTTCGTTCTAGCTTGAAATTATTGTTAAAGTTAGTTGTATATCCTTTACAGGACGTTTACAGTCAACACCAGCATTGATTGCTGCTGTTGATGTCTTGGCAAGTTTACGTTCAGTAGTTTACCATTGCTTTTCGAACGACCGGCACCCATAACATAGCGTAAAAACCAGCGCAACGGTGTCTGCTGCCAAATCGCTCGCAGCTGTATTTCGAACGTGGGTATACGGGATTACGAACCGCGTCCGTTAGATCTTCGCCACGGAGACGGCGCAAGTATTGTATAGAATGACTATCCGGCCCTCTCTCCTCATTTTGTCAGTTATCCGGCCCGCGCTCGTCATTTTGTCAGTTATTCGGCCCACCGTGAAAAAGTTTGGTGACTTGGTGACCCCTGCCCTAGTCCATACTTGCCCACTATGCATCCGTCCTATTGATTTCCAACTTTGGCATTCAAGTCACCCATTATGATAGTTACTTCAGAATTCTTGCATTTCTTGAAGGCTTTCTCTAAATCACAATAAAATTCATCGATGCTGTCATCACTACTGTCTGCTGTTGGTGCATAAACTTGTATGACGTTGACATCAAAAGATCTTCCACTTAACTTCACCAGTAACACACTGTCTGATACAGTCCAATATACTTTGGTCGATTTTTCTCTCTCTGTATCCATTATAATTGCTACTCCTCGCTGTTGTTTCTCTCCATCAGAATAGATTATTCTATATTCATTCCTCAGATGTCATAATGCCCACTCCTGTCCATCTGGTCTCACGTACACCTAACAGGTTAATATTTAATCTTCTCATTTCATTCTTAATGTTATCAAATTTCCCATCCACACTCATAGTTCTTACATTCCAAGTTCCTACTTTCAATGTTGATATTCTTTTGCACTCAGTCTCCTGATGACGATCTGGATTCACCTGGTGCACATGACTACCCCCACCGGGCGAGGCTGCTCCTATGGAGCACCCATTTACGCCGTTTCTCTGATTATCGATAAGACTTCAGTACATGATATTCTTGGCATCTGTAAAGAAGGTAGTTTGCCATTGCTTTCCTTCTTAGCAGTGACCATACTGGTCGATGACCGTAGCCAATGTCTCCCAATAAAAGAGATCATCTGCCTTCCGCCGTGAAGCTGGAAACCATAACCTACAACTATCTAGAGAGAGAGAGAGAGAGAGAGAGAGAGCGAGAGAGAGCGAGAGAGAGAGCGAGAGAGAGAGAGAGAGAGAGAGAGAGAGAGAGAGAGAGAGAGAACTATTTGTTCAAATTGAATGAAATTTACAAACATAAATGACATTTCCTCTAAACATATTTATCAACATAAACCCCATGGACTTCCAATGTCTTTCGACGTTAATGTAAGTAAATTTTCTTTAAATTGTGGGTGCCCTTAAGAGGCCAGTTAAAGAATGTTGTTTCCCCACATCGGGGAAGTATCTGCGCATACGCCATCAAACTATCATCAAAAGTACAGTTTTAAGAATTAAACATAAATTTAAAATTGAAAAAGTTGATTATAAAATGTAAGTAGAAAAAGTTTAAACAAATGTTGTATAAACATTTTAATAGCTTTCTTTTGACTATTGCAAAAAAATTACTGGTGTATTAATTGCGTTATTTCTCAAATAAAAGTGGAAGATTTTAATATTAGTTAGAGGTATTGTAGCTGACATACTATTTTCTTTTTCAAGTTCTAGTAACCTCCCTTGTAACAATATTAGATGTTTATGTCCCCCTACCTAGCGCAGACTGCTACTGCAACCATAGATTATTAATCTTAGGCAATTGACATATAAACTTAAAGACAGTCAAATATACAAATAGAAACGCAATATTTGATATACAGGCACTGAAGAGTGAGGAGATGAAAGTAAATTCAACGTAGAGGTAAAGAACAGATTCGATGCATTGTCCGATATGGCAATGCAATATTATTTCAAGACGTCAGTGACCAATTGAAAATATAAAAGAAATCAGTCAAGAAGCTGCACTAACAACAATAATAATCCCAAAAATAAAGATAATAGGGCGCAAGAAATGGATGATAGAAGACATCTTAAAACTCATGGAAATAAGAAGAAATAACAAAAATAACAATGAAATATACGAAGAGATTCACAGGAAAATTAGGAAGCTACTGCTATGCAAAGAGGCAAAAGAAACACGGCTTGAGGAAAATTGCAAGGAAATTGAAAACCAACACAACACCCAGAATAACCAATTAATGCACTCAAGAATTAATGACATCACTAACAAAAGAACAGACACATCAACAGGTTGAATAAAAACCAAAGATGGCAAAATCATAATAGAAAAAGATCAGATTTTACATGCGTCATCAGATTATGTGAAAGACCTTTATGATGATACAAGACAAGAACAATATGATCATCAGAATAATAATGAAGGACCATCAATTTTGTTTGTCGGGGTGTTTTTCTTTTAGATATCTAGCCATTACGAGGAGCCAGTCTCCCTGGCGAAGGTGTTAACGATTTTCTCCGTAATCCCGTATATCCACGTGTGGGGAAACAGCTGCGCGAGATTCGGTAGGGAATCGGGTCGCGTTGTTTACTTACAGGGGTATCTGAGATTATCGCTCAGTAAGCAATGCAAAATACTGTGCGTAATCTTGCAAAGACATCAACAACAGCAGTAAAATGCTGTTGTTGACAGCGATGTAAATAGGATATGCGAAAAAAAAAATTGCGCAGAATGCTTGAACATAAGTGTAGTGATCAATCAAGGCATTACTATCATGTTATTATGATATTTGAAATATTCTCTAAGCAAACGTAATTTATAAACCAGCATTTAGCAGAGAGAGAGAGAGAGAGAGAGAGAGAGAGAGAGAGAGAGAGAGAGAGAGAGAGAGAGAGAGAGAGAGAGAGAGAGGAGGGAGGAAGAGTGGGGGGAGAAACTATTTGTAATATTTGTCAACATAAGCCCCATAAGGTTGCACGGCCTTTCGCCAGTGCGAAAATAAGTGCATGCAGGCGTTGATTGTGCCAGACCAGGTTTTGTCCTACTCACTTCGCCTATTAATCGTTATCTCTCTCATTCCTATCACCTAGACGAAGGGTCACCAAACTACGGCCCGCGAACCGGATCCGGCCCGCGACGTCATTTCATCCGGCCCGCTGTCGGTACTCGAAGTTGCTTGATATAACTATGAAACACGAGACGTTGTGATACAATTTAAATGTAAATATTATGTTTAGAATAATAGGAGATCTTCACACGTGCGGAGACCTCTTGGCTGCACTAGGTTGTTTATTTAGGTGGCCCTATTTATAAATTTTGCGAACCTTATTATGAGATATATTATATTGCCAAATGAAGCCGCCTGCCGCGACTCTACAAGAGTATGGAGTAACATATCCCTTGATACCCTGGTAAAAAAATGTATAGGGTGCTGGGATGTTGTGTTTGCGTGCCTATAACAGCCCAGCAAAGCCATGTTCCCGCCTCTTTGGCCTTGGGAACAACTTAGGCCGAAGAGATGCTGATGTCTAATTTTCAGAAGAGAGTTTGAACTTAAACCCCTGAGCCACTACCAAGTAGATGGGCGAACATGCCCCAGGCACGGCCGAGCGTAGCCACTATTTTTCCAGACCGCAATTGAGAGGGTAGACACGCCCTGTGAAGATCCAAAAGATCCAAGAGGATCTTGATTGTGGATTGACGATTATCTGCTGTGGGGTGAGTTTTGAACAAACCTTCATAGTTTAAATAGGAATGATTGATTGATTGATTGATTTAGGAATCGACATCACATCATTCGGGGCATTCCCATAAGTGCTCCGTCCCCATCTTCAGTAGCCAGCGAAGAGTTCCAACACTAATAGTACCAGTAGCAATCTGATTATAAGTCCGTCTCGCCTTTCCTCTGAGCGTTGAGCGTCGGCCAGATCCCCTCGTCACTCCTCGCTGTCTCATTCTTGCCAGACCATGGTAATCCATTTGCTCCTCCGACGTGTGCACGTGCTCCCACAAGGCCGCAACCACATCTGCCTTGTCATGTATCAATACTCCACCAAGTTCTGCAGAGCCAGCCAATCTGTCTGTCTGTTCATTTCCCAGCACACCGGCATGCCCCGGAGAAAATATCCAGGAGATGCTTGTCACCCGTGACCTCCGAAGCGAAGCAAGCCACTCCACACGAAGCCTGCTTGTCCTCACCCTCGTCAGCATGCTTTCTGAGTCAGTTACAATCACGATGTGTGTGTGTGTGTGTCGTATTCTCCATCCAGCGGAGAGCCGCAGTGACTGCCTCCACCTCCATTCTTAAGCTGGATGTTGTGGTATCATATGCCAGGCTCTCCTTCCCCAAACATCGACCATTAGCTTTGGCTATGAACCCCCAGCCACTTCTCTCACCTCCTGACAACGAACCATCTGTGTAGATAATCACATCACCCGAGTGGGCATTGTCCTGAATTAGATGCTGGATTTCCACTTCCGTGGCCCCTGCTGGCCATTCCCTGCACTCCCTGCTTAATGTGATTATATCTCTACACAAGTCTGACTGCTCCGCTGGCACTCTGACCCACTCCTCTCCACGCCTAATGTTCTCCAAGGGGCACACCTGTCTGATCGAATCCTCCGCCTGAGCTATCCATGATTTCCCTCTTATCAGTCGCTGACCCTTAACTGCGTCCAGCGCCTTATGTAGTGGGTGGTCTGTGTCTGCAGCTACTCTGAGGTATGCCTTCGCCTGCATCACCTTGAGCCTACCAGCAACAGTCGGCAGACCAAGGATGTAACGCATACACACTACTGGGGTGTCTCTAGTGCATCCCAGAATGACCCGTATAGCTTCGTTCTGTATGCGCTCCAACTTCACCAGCTGACTCTCTGAGAGAGTGAGCAGACCCAATCCATAATCAATTACTGAGAGGATCAAGTGCTGGTATAGTGTGAAAAGCATTCTCTGCTCTGTGTCCATTGCAGCCATAGTTTTAAGTGCATTGAGTCCCTTTTGAGATCTTGTCACAACCGTCTCCACATGTCCGTGAAGGATAGGCTCCTGTCAAATGTGATCCCCAGATACTTCAGTTTGTTTTTTCTGCTGACATTTCTACTATCTATCGTGAGGCTTGGGACATCAGCTCTTACAATCCTGTTGTCCAGAGAGCACCATAAAACCGCCGCCTTTTCCGGGTGGATGACAGCACTCATTTCTGTGCACCAGTCAATCACTTTATGTACTGTCGCCTGTAACTCCTGGGCTGTTTGCTCCCTATCTCTCCCCTACCTATATGCAAGAATATCATCTGCAAATGTTAGTATTCTTCCAACCCCTGGTGCTTCTAGGTTTGCAATCTTGCTCGTATACACATTAAAGAGCACCGGTGAGACTGCAGATCCCTGTGGCAGTCCCGGGGTTAACATATGTGGCTCTGAGGTCCATGCGCCCAGACGGAGAGCAACCCGACGAGAGTGCAGGACGGCTGCTATCCAGTTCACCAACCAGGGATTGACCCCCTTCTCCATCAGTGCGGTCATTAAAATATCATATCGAACTCTATTGTATGCATCCTCGAGATCAAGCGCTACCGCCATCGTTTCCCGTCTACTCTGGAACCCCTCATAAACATCAAAGGCAAAAGTGGCTGCATTTGACCAGGTATCTTTTCCTGGCCTGTAGCTCCCCAGGCCTCTTGGAAGAAGATTCCCCCTTTCCAAAAACTCTTGCAGCTTGACAGCGACTATCTTCTCTAAAACCTTCCCAAAAGTATTTTGAAGGGTGATGATCCTAAAACCGCTAAGCTTTGATTGATCCTTGAATGTTTTTGGGAGAGGGATGAGATAGCTGTGCACCCAATCCTGCGGTACTGATGCTGTCCTAATGCTCTGGTTAAAGCAGTCGGTCATCTCCTCCAGGTCTGCATCGCTCAATCCCTTCATGTGGCCGTACCTGACCCCATCGGGCCCTGGTGCCGTGTCTTTTGCCTTTTTCAAAATGTGTTTAACATCTTCCACCCGTATGATGTCTTCATACTGCATATTCTTCGTGGTGCCAGATAACTCCTCTCTAACTGCATCCCTGGTGTTTAAATAGGAATATAGGAATATAATAGCTATGTCTGTACCTGAGAACAATAATGGAGGGATATATGCATGGGAATAGAGGCAGAGGAAAGCCAACGATAAGATGGGTGTAGGATGTGGCGGATGATCTCCAGATGGGTGTATCTGAAGCGGGAAATCTTGCTTATGATCGAGAGGTTTTCCGGAAGGTTTTTATGGGAGCGAGGTTCTGCAAAGGACATGCTACTGAATGAATGACCTTTGTTCCATCTGTTGTCTGATAATTGCTGGTGTTGTGTATCAGACTACAGTTACAGTGTTGGAAAATTATCCATGCTGTGATGAGGATCACTGATACTGTGTTGGATGACTACTGTGATGGAATATCAATGGTACTGTGAAGGATGATCATGTGTATGTTTATTCATGGGGATGCCTATTTTGTCATTGCATCTAATCATGAATTTTATTTATTAGGGCATTGGCATTATTAATCAGATGTTGTTGTATCTTTATAATTACATTATTCTGATTCCCTGTACACTGACCTGAATTTCTTATGATATCTCTAAATCGTTGATTTTTCTTGTTAGCCGTAGAGATAGAATGAGATTCCCTTTGTCTTCTTATTCCTCTCTTCTTCTACGGCCCATGAACAGTCGGCGTTGTTCTATTATCTCTGTCATCTCTGTGCGGTTACACAAAGGTACCTATAAACTGTATATGTACCTTTGATGAGCTGCAGCTTCACCAGTGATCCCTAGTCCTCTGCTTTTCTTGTGTTTCAATAGGATTTTAATTATGTTTCTAATGCAATGTATTTTTCATTTTCAGATCCCGTGTACTTAACCCTTAATTATGGCTAGGAGGAAAAGAAAAGTGGACGCCTAGTGAGGAATAAAGTACTTCTTTGTGGAAACAAAGGACCAGAAAACCAACTGCGTAATATGCAGCGAAAGTGTTGCCGTTTTGAAAGAATACAATCTTCAGCGTCACTACGAAACAAAACATCCATCAACATAATAAAAGTTTTCTGGAAAATTACGCTCTGGGAAATATGAGACCATTAAACTTGGTTTTGAAACGCAAAGAAATCTCTTCACGATAAAATTTGCTGAAAATGAATCTGTCACTCGTCCACGTTACAAACCAGTGCATAAGATGGCAGAACGAGGAAAACCGTTTACTGATGGCAACGTCATTAAAGAGTGTGTGTGATCGAAGCAGCAAATGACTTGTGTCCTGAGAAAGCCGATTTGTTTGGAACTATCAGCTTTTCGGCAAGTTCAGTTGTGCGGAGAACAGAAGAATTTGGAGAGAACATAGTGTTACAGATACGCGTGGAAGCTAGGAACTTGTTTTAGTATTTTCTAGCGCTGGATGAGTCTATTGATCTCTCGATACGTCATAACTTCTCGTGTTCATTTGTGGTGTCAATTAGGACTTTCAAATAACGGAAGAGTTGGCGTCCGTTTGCAACATGCATGGAACAACAACTGGGAAAGTCATTTTCGTGGAAGTGCAAACAATTTTCCAAGACTATAACCTTCGGTGGAATCAGCTTCGAGGTGTTACAGTTGATGAGGAAAAAACAATATGACTGGAGTGAGGAAGGGTCTATTGGGGCAGATCGGGACTCATTTGGAAGATTTGCCAATTCCAGGCGCTCTGTTCATACACTGCATCGTACATCAGCAAGTACTCTGTGGGAAAGATGTAGATATTGCTTGTGTACTGAAACCAGTAGTTTCTGCTGTGAACTTCATTCGGGAACATGCACTCATTTACAGTCAGTTCTAGGATTTTCTTGAAGAAACTGATTCTGAATTATGTGACTTGCCTTATCACATATCAGTCAGGTGGCTCAGCTGCGGTAAAGTCCTGCTTCGTTTCTACAAGCTCCGAAACGAAATAGATGTTTTCCTCACTGAAAAAGATAAAGCTGATTCACAGCTGTCAGATCCTACCTGGCTGTCAAAGTTGTCAATTTTGGTCGATGTGAATGAACTGAACTTGAAACTTCAGGGAAAGTATTACCTCGTCTGTGATCTCTACAGAACCATCAAAGGATTTCGAAGAAAGCTGTCATTGTTGGAAGCACAACTGGAAGGAGAAAACCTTTCTCATTTTCACTGTTTCAAAGAGTTTGGAGAGATTTTCAGATCTTGACAAATTTGAGAGTGACATCCTTCTGTTCCATAATCCGTTTGATTGTAACCTTAATGGTGTGCTATTTGAGTTACAGTTGGAGCACATTGAGAAGGAAGTACCGCTGCTTACCTGATGTTGAGTTTCCGAAACTTGCCGCTGGTATGACATCATTGTTTGGAACAACATATGTCTGTGAGCTAACATTTTCAAAAAGGAAGTCTGTGAAGTCACCACATCGAATGAGATTGGCTGATGAACATTTGAAAGCAATTCTCTTGATTGGATGCAGCAATTCCAAACCAAACATTGATGGTATTTTGAAAGCCACACGTCAGTTTCACAAAACTCACTATCCTCTTTTGCTGCTTAGTTTGTGAGATTCGGATATGTGCACAATAGGTCTGATGTAACTATCTTTTTGCTAACGTCGCCTTCTTTGATAACTTTGTTTAGTAAACAAATATAAATATGTTGATTGTCTTTGTTTGTTGGTTTGTTTGTGTGCATTGCACGCCCTTTCCATGGTTAACTTAGTTTTTCGTCTTTTTTCCCAGAGCTTTCGTTCTAGCTTAAAATTATTGGTAAAGTTAGTTGCATATCCTTTACAGGACGTTTTCAGTTAACACCAGCATTGTTTGCTGTTGTTGATGTCTTGGCAAGTTTATGTTCAGTAGTTTACCATTGTTTTTCGAACGACCGGCTCCCATAACATAGCGTAAAAACCAGCGCAACGTTGTCTGCTGCCAAATCGCTCGCAGCTGTATTTCGAACGTGGGTATACGGGATTACGAACCGCGTCCGTAAAGCCTTCGCAAAGGAGACCGGTGGAAGTATTGTACTGAATGAGTATCCGGCCCGCGCTCAACATTTTGTCAGTTGTCCGGCCCGCGCTCATCATTTTGTCAGTTGTCCGGCCCGCGCTCATCATTTTGTCAGTTGTCCGGCCCGCCGTGAAAAAAGTTTGGTAACCCCTGCCCTAGAGTATACGACAGACATTCTACACACACACTTTACACATACCTGACACTTTTCTTTAATAAATTAATTTGTTATTTCGTTAGAAGCTAGAGTTGTGTAGTATGTTTTGGAAAAGAATGAGAGGAGGCATGATCCAGTGGTAAGAAGAAGAAGAAGAGAGAGAGAGTGATCCAAAGACTGATGGGGTTTTGTGGACAGAGATGCAAGAGATGATCAAGATAATGATATGGAGTTAAAAGAATGTGGGTGTTGATTCCCCTCACCCCAGGGACGACACTTATTACGACAATACCATTGGCAACCGTCTGTCTATCTCGACCCTGTCGATACACAAGAATGTTGTCAGCAAATGACAGAGTCCTACCCCTCCCGTCCAACTGTTATTCAGTTTGTGTTCAGTTGCATACCCCATGTGTTCATCTGCATACCCCACGTTATCAGCTGCATACCCCATGTGTTCAGCTGCATACCTGATTGTCAGAGAACTAATCTTAACGAGACGCAAGAGACAGTACCGACAGGACAGTATACAGTAAGGACAGTCAGCCTACAGCAGTGTTTCCCAACCTTTTTGTGCTATGCCCCACCTACGCCTTTCTAAAATTCTTATGCCCCCCCCCCCCCCATCATCTGCATCATTTTTAATATTCAAAAATTGAAATGTTCACTAAAGAAACTTGAATTCTTTTCTTAGAAGAGCTCACGGTTCCCAGAGGGGCCAGAGCCACCCCCCCCCCCACCCCGCGCCCCAGGCTCAGCGTCCCTGTGTGCCGCGTGAATTTTTAATTTTTTTTTTTTTTTGGCGTTTACCCCAGACAAGCTGGTTCCCTCGCCTCCCTCTTTTTTGTGTGGACCCTTAGTCTCACTGTGAGATATTGCCCACAGTTGTCCACCAGGCCCACATCTAAGGTGAAGATATGTGGTGGGTGTTTATTTGATCATCCCGGCCCCCGACCAGACCAGGCGCACTACTGGGGGGAGAGCAGCAAATGCACCCGATCCTAACCAAAGGACCGATAGGTTTTAGGAAGAAATCAGTAAGAAATTATTGATCAAACACAGTAAGTAAATTTTCAAAACATGTAATGGAGAACTGAAATTCAAGTACAAAATAATTTTAATGAAAGATGTTTCTATATTATTTTAATTATTAGTAATTATTTAAATTTAAGGAGATCCTTGCGCTTGATGCTTTTATGTCAGGTTCCAATTTAGTTAACTTCAGTCTCAAGTCTCCCCGTTTTGTTATCCATCCATCCATCATGTGCCATGCCGGTAAGCGTGGGCGGTCATGTTCTGCCATCTCACTCGATCAACAGAGTCGTGGATCAGTTCTGTGTTTCTGTCTCGACCATGCCACAAGGCCAAGCCATCCAGATACTTGTTTCTAGGTCTTCCCCTTGGTCTGTTCCCCTCGATCTTACCAGTTGTCACCAAGTTCTCCAAATCATTTCTTCTCATAACATGCCCAAAAAATTGTGACTGTCTACGTCTAATGTCTCTGATCAGTTTACGATCTTCATTTGTTTCTTGAAGGACTTGTTCATTGGTCTTTCTGGCTGTCCGTGGTATTCTTTGCATTTTCCTCAGAAACCACATTTCTACAGCCATCAGATGTTTTTCAGCCTGGCTGCTCATTGTCCAAGCTTCACATCCATATAAAAGTACAGGTTCTATGTAGCATCTCAACACTCTTTTTCTCGTTTCAATTGACATCTTTTTATTGGTCAGTATGTTTTTAATCTTGCTAAAGGCTACTTTTGCCATGGCGATTCTTGTTCTAATCTCTTCAAGGCATCTCCCATCAGATGTTATTACTGTTCCGAAGTAATTGTACCTATTCACGTGTTGAAGAATATTCCCATTTACTTGTATATTACACTGTTTGTTATATCCAACCGATTTCTTCCATTTTCGAATTGCCCCCCTTAACAATCGAATTGCCCCCCCCCCTGTGGGGAGTGGGCCCCACGTTGGGAAACACTGGCCTACAGGAACTGCAGTATGAGACAGGTAGATAGAAGTACTGGGATAGGTCACGACAGTGGACAGCCACCAAGGGGTCAAGGATAGGTGAGCCGGTAACTGAGTACAGACTCGGGACCGACGGACTAAGGTAGGACAGACGTGAATCACGGAGCCTGAGAACCCGTGAAGGGACAGCCCGGACCCAGGACCAATCAGACGGTGTTAGACTAGCGACTGAGACAGACATGTTTGAAAGGAGATTACTTATATCAGATGTGTGAAAGAGATTAAGACTGCTACGTGGTGTAACTGATAGAATACGAGCGACACAACTGTGAGACGCATAGCGTGCTCTGATTGAATGCGACAGTGAGACGATTGTATGCCAGTTAAGTGCTATGGTGAGATTGCGCACGAGTGCGAGCATTTGTATATAGATGGCTCAGTGTAAATATTGCAGATATATTATGTTACCCATTCCGACACCATTGTATTAAGTCGGCAGGTTTACTATGTAGCGAGCGATCCCTGCTATAGTTGTGACGCTCGAGATAATTTATTAAACGTTCCGAATTGGAACGACTCACGAGCTTGCCTCTGTGTTTCATGACTGGATGAGAGAATACTTGTCCATGACCTGCCCTGTATGTTATTAAGTAGCAGTAAGTACATTACACCGTTGTGTTCAGCTGCATAAGAACTTAGATCGTATTTAAAGAGACCCCCCCCCCCCCCGGGCATGCAGCTGGAGTATGTTGACAATGACATCATTAAAATTTGTGGAGGAAACCCCACCTATCCTTCCTAACCCCAGCCAGTCCGAATGTGCTGTACCGAATCTTGCCCTGGTGACATCCTGGTGGGCGTCTTTGAGGTGTGGAGTTCCAGTACCAGGCCTGCACACCCCGCTGCTTTCTGAGCTTGGAGAGGGCCAGCACAGTTCTGCAACATAGTCCCCAGGAAGATGGCACTTTGTTATAGGGTCAGGAAGAAATATGCCAACCTCATTCCAATAGATGGCACTTTGTTATAGGGTCAGGAAGAAATATACCAACCTCATTCCAATAGATGGCACTTTGTTATAGGGTCAGGAAGAAATATACCAACCTCATTCCAATAGATGGCACTTTGATTTGGGGACAGGAAGAAATATACAAACCTCATTCCAATAGATGGCACTTTGTTATAGGGCCAGGAAGAAATATGCCAACCTCATTCCAATAGATGGCACTTTGTTATAGGGTCAGGAAGAAATATACCAACCTCATTCCAATAGATGGCACTTTGTTATAGGGTCAGGAAGAAATATACCAACCTCATTCCAATAGATGGCACTTTGTTATAGGGTCAGGAAGAAATATACCAACCTCATTCCAATAGATGGCACTTTGATTTGGGGACAGGAAGAAATATACAAACCTCATTCCAATAGATGGCACTTTGTTATAGGGTCAGGAAGAAATATACCAACCTCATTCCAGTAGATGGCACTTTGTTATAGGGACAGGAAGAAATATACCAACCTCATTCCAATAGATGGCACTTTGTTATAGGGTGAGGAAGAAATATACCAACCTCATTCCAATAGATGGCACTTTGTTATAGGGTCAGGAAGAAATATGCCAACCTCATTCCAGTAAATGGCACTTTGTTATAGGGTCAGGAAGAAATATGCCAACCTCATTCCAGTAAATGGCACTTTGTTATAGGGTCAGGAAGAAATATACCAATCTCATTCCAGTAGATGGCACTTTGTTATAGGGACAGGAAGAAATATACCAACCTCATTCCAATAGATGGCACTTTGTTATAGGGTGAGGAAGAAATATACCAACCTCATTCCAATAGATGGCACTTTGTTATAGGGTCAGGAAGAAATATGCCAACCTCATTCCAATAGATGGCACTTTGTTATAGGGTCAGGAAGAAATATACCAACCTCATTCCAATAGATGGCACTTTGTTATAAGGTCAGGAAGAAATATGTCAACCTCATTCCAATAGATGGCACTTTGTTATAGGGCCAGGAAGAAATATACCAACCTCATTCCAATAGATGGCACTTTGTTATAGGGTCTGGAAGAAATATACCAACCTCATTCCAATAGATGGCACTTTGTTATAGGGCCAGCAAGAAATATACCAACCTCATTCCAATAGATGGCACTTTGTTATAGGGTCAGGAAGAAATATACCAACCTCATTCCAATAGATGGCACTTTGTTATAAGGTCAGGAAGAAATATACCAACCTCATTCCAATAGATGGCACTTTGTTATAGGGTCAGGAAGAAATATACCAACCTCATTCCAATAGATGGCACTTTGTTATAGGGTCAGGAAGAAATATGTCAACCTCATTCCAATAGATGGCACTTTGTTATAGGGCCAGGAAGAAATATACCAACCTCATTCCAATAGATGGCACTTTGTTATAGGGCCAGGAAGAAATATACCAACCTCATTCCAATAGATGGCACTTTGTTATAGGGCCAGGAAGAAATATACCAACCTCATTCCAATAGATGGCACTTTGTTATAGGGCGAGGAAGAAATATACCAACCTCATTCCAATAGATGGCACTTTGTTATAAGGTCAGGAAGAAATATACCAACCTCATTCCAATAGATGGCACTTTGTTATAGGGTCAGGGAGAAATATACCAACCTCATTCCAATAGATGGCACTTTGTTATAAGGTCAGGAAGAAAAATACCAACCTCATTCCAATAGATGGCACTGTGTCAGATAATGGTTTTTATTGCTTTACACGACTGATTGTTCTAGAAGTTTGAATTATGCGATGTGCTTATTTAATATAACATTTATGTTAACAGTCAACATTTCTAACATTAAATCACAATTGTGAAAATACACAATATAACAAATGTCATCTGGAAAAAGATGTAGTTGCATATGGAAAGTAAATCGCAGTCCATTAGCAGGTACTAAAGTGCAACATGAAGTGTTAGCCACTCACATATTCTAGGTTAACACATATCAAATATCAGTTGGGGCGACCAGTTCCCGTCTTGTGGCAATTATGTATGCCAAGGTTGGTGAGAATTGATGGGGAAAAAATACCAAGTTAACGAGCTGTTTAGCAAAAAGTTATTATTCTGTGAAATTTATTATTTCCTGTAGCGGACACGGTAGAGTAGTTGATTAGAAGCTGCATAGATGATGTCATAACCTTGTGTGGACAAGGGTTCCACACCTGTATACATCACCTCACTAGGGAAAGACTGACCATTATTCCTATTTGTATTCATTCATTCACAGTAGCATGTCATTTGCAGAACCTTGCTCCCATAACAACCTTCCGGAAAATTTCTCGGCTGTTTGCATTCAGCCCGACATCGGAGACCCATAGCAAGAAACTGCTTTGGGACAGCAAATTTTTTCCTGTAAAACTGATCCAATAAATGACGTCACGTTTATGTTTTTAAGATTATTTCCGGAAAAACGGATGCTATAAATCACATCATGCTTATGTTTTTCAAATTATTTCAGGTAAACATGCTATAAATCACGCCACATTTATAATTTTTCATATTATTTCCAGTATAACTGATGCTATAAATCACGCCACGTTTATATTTTCAAAATTATTTCCGATAAAACTGATGCTATAAATCACGTCACGTTTATATTTTCCAAATTATTTCCGATAAAACGTTCTATAAATCACGTCACATTTATGTTTTTCATATTATCTACGGTAAAACGTATGCAATAAATCATGCTTTGTTTATGTTTTTCAAATTATTTCCGGTGAAACATGCTGTAAATAACGCCACGTTAATGTTTTTTAAATTATTTCCGGTGCAACTGATGCTATAAGTCATGCCACTTTTATAATTTTCAAATTATTTTGGGTAAAACATGCAATAAATCACGTCACATTATGCTTTTCAAATTATGTATGCTAAAACTGATGCTATAAATCAAGTCACGTTTATGTTTTTAAAAGTCACAGCGAGTACTAATTGCTTAATTTGTATTCCACATGCTCAAAGGCCACCGTTTTATATGCTCATGGCTGGTGGTTTATAAAGATGTCAATATGTGGCATATCCATCTGGCTTGATGTTTATGCGTGGCAAACGATAACTGCCTTATGTGTATGCACATGAGTTGGTGGTTCACAACCACATGACGTTGAAAATGTTGGCCAGAATACATTTGTGGTCACGATCGGTAATAGTAATTTGAAGCTCATTATTCAGATCTGCAACATTTAGTAGATGTTGTTGTTACACACAGAGAACAAATGGGGTTAGAATTAAATTGTAAGAAGACACAGACTATGGTCATCACTAGGAAGAAGGAAATACCACAATGTAATATACAAGTAAATGGGAATATTCTTAAGCAAGTGAATTGGTACAGTTATCTCGTAACAGTCATAACATCTGATGGGAGATGCATTGAAAAGATTAGAACAAGAATCGCCATGGCGATGGTAGCCTTTTACAAGATGGAAAACATCTTGACTAATAAAAAGTTGTCATTTGCAACTAGAAAAAGAGTGATGAGGTGCTACATAGAACCTGAACATTTGTATGGATGTGAAGCGTGGACATTGAGCAAACAAGCTGAAAAACATATGATGGCTGTAGAAATGTGATTTCTGAGGAAAACGCAAAGAATACCATAGACAGACAGAACAATCAATGACCAAGTCCTTCAAGAAACAAATGAAAATCATAAACTTATTAGAGAAATTAGACGTAGACAGTCAAAATTGTTTGGTCACGATATGAGAAGAAATAAATTGGAGAACTTGGTGACAACTGGCAAGATCGAGGGGAAGAGAACAAGAGGAAGGCAAAGAAGTAAATACCTGGATGACTTGGCCATGTGGTCGCTGAGCTGATCATTGACTCTAGTGATCGCGTGAGATGGCGAAACATGGCCGCCCACGCTTACTGATATGGCACAGGATGATGATGACTTCAGATCGACTTATAACAGAAAATGAAAATGACACCATGTGTCAATACACAGATTACCAGAAGTGACATGTAGAAACACAGAAATGGAAAGCCAACCATATACAGAATGTTTTAAAGTCTCATTACACTTTGTATGTAGAACAAATTTGAAAAATGAAGTACATGATGGCATTAAAAAATGTGCTCCACGGTCCATCGTGAAGCAATATGCAGCGAATGGCTGTCTTTTGCTGGAGTAATTCTTTGCACTCCAAACAGAATGGTGTTATCAATGGAAGAAAGAATGTTCTTGGTTGAACAAGTGTTTCGAAATGGCGGTCGATACACACGGAAATAACAACAGACACGTTGCAGAAGGTATTTGACAATATGAAGAGACGTGTACAGTCATGTCTTGAAGCCCGTGGTGGACATTTCCAACACCTGTTATAATGAATACTTCATTGGTATTTTCCAGCTTCCCCAAAACAGTGTTAGACCATAGCAGTGACAATTATAACTAATTTAATGAATTTTTAGAACATGTTTTGATGACTCATGTACTTAATTTTTCAAATTTGTTCTACATACAAAGTGTAGTGAGACTTTACAAACACCCTGTATCTTACTTTATCTGGATTCATAGAGTTTCTGCTGCTGGAACCACTCTAAGTGGGCTTTGGTAAATTGAGGGGTTTATTTTTTAAAGCCACTTCGGGTGGCATATAGTATGCTAAGAGTTGAGTTTATGCAGAAACATTTGCATATTTAGGTTTCTGAAATACAGATTTATCTTAAGGTGGATGAAACCAAAATTGGATATTGTCTTCGCATTTGTTGAAAAGCCTGTGACGCTCCTTTTCTTTTAGTTAATACAAATCTTGTATGATTAATTGACTGACATATATATGTATCCATGTGTGAGATAATTACTTTATTGACATATACAATTTTACAGACGTGAGATAATCAATTTACTGACATATAGTTATACATGTGAGATAATCAATTTACTGACATATAGTTATACATGTGAGATAATCAATTTACTGATATTTACAGTAATATAAATATGAGACATAATTTACTGACATATACGGCAACTGAAATAATGAATTTACTGACATAAAGTTATACATGTGTAAGATAATGAATTCACTGACAATTACAGATAAGCATGTGTAAGATAATGAATTCACTGACAATTACAGTTATGCATGTGTGAGATAATGAATTCACTGACAATTACAGTTAGGGAAGTGTGAGATAATGAATTCACTGACAATTACAGTTATGCATATGTGAGATAATGAATTTACTGATATGTGCGGTTAAGCATGTGTGAGATAATGAATTTACTGATATTCACAGAAATACAAATATGAGACATAATTTACTGATATATGCAGATCTGAGATAATTAATCTACTGACAGATAGTTATACAAATGGGAGACTGTTAATGTTCTGAAGTATAACATTACACAAATGTGAGAATGTTAATTTACTGACAAACAGTTATACAGATCTCAGAGAATCAATTAATAGATATAGTTTTACATATCGTCAGTGTTGTACAGATCTGAGTTAACTACTTTACTGACATACGGTTATACAGATCTGAGATAATTAATATACTTATATACAGTTAAGCATATGTGGGGCTATTAATCTGATGACGTACAGTTATACAGCTCTGCAATAATTTACTTGACATACGGTTATACCGATGTGAGTCAGTAACTTTTATGTCATATGTTGCATGAGGTGCTGGACGCAGTTAAGGGTCAGCGACTGATAAGAGGGAAATCATGGATGGATCAGGCGGAGGATACAATCAGACAGGTGTGCATTTTGGAGAACATTAGGCGAGGAGAGGAGTGGGTCAGAGTGCCAGCGGAGCAGTCAGACTTGTGCAGAGTTATAATCACACTGAGCCCGGAGTGCAGGGAGTGGCCAGCAGGGGCCACGGAAGTGGAAATCCAGCAACTGATATAGGATAATGCGCACCCGGGTGATGTGATTATATACACAGATGGTTCAGTGTTGAGAGACAGGAGAAGTGCCTGGGGGTTCTTAGCAAAAGCTAATGGTCGACGTTTGGTGCAGGAGAGCCTGGCGTATGATACCACATCTAGCTTAAGAATGGAGGTGGAGGCGGTCAGTGCAGCTTTCCACTGGATGGAGAACATGATACATACACACATCGTGATTGTAACTGACTCAGAAAGCATGCTGAGGAGAGTGAGGACAGGCAGACTTCGTACAGAGTGGCTTGCTTCACTTCGGACGTCACGGATAGCAAGCATCACCTGGATCTTTTCTCCGGGGCATGCTGGTGTGCTGGGGAATGAACAGGCGGACAGATTCGCTGGCTCGGCAAAACTTGGTGGAGTATTGATACATGACAAGGCAGACGTGTTTGCGGCCTTGTGGGAGCACGTGTACACCTCGGAGGAGCAAATGGATTACCATAGTCTGGCAAGACTGAGGCAGCGAGGAGTGACGAGGGGATCTGGCCGACGCTTGACGCTCAGAGGAAAGGCGAGACAGACATATAATCTTATTGCTACTGGAACTATTGGTGTTGGAACTCTTCGCTGGCTGCTGAGGATGGGGACGGAGCGCTTATGGGAATGCCCCGAATGCTGTGATGTCGGTTCCTAAATCAATCAATCAATCAGTCAATGTCATATGGTTGTACAGATCTGAGTTAACTGCTTTACTGACATACAGTTATACCGATCTGTGTCAATTACTTTTCTGTTGTATGGTTGTACAGATTTGAGATATATAATGTTTTGACTTACAGCTACTCAAATATGTGATAATTCGGTGACTGATATATACAGCTTTACAGTTGCGAGGTAATCAATTAATGTATTGAGATATAATTATATGAATCTCAGGTAATTAAGCTACCGACATATAGTTACAAAAATCTGGGGTAATTAATATATTAACATATACAGTTATACACATGGGATACATTACTGGTGCATATAGTTGTACATATTTGCGGTAATTAATATATTAACATATATAGTTACATAAATATCATATAACTGTTACTAATATATATGAAGTTGTACACATCTGAAATAATTAAGTTACTGGCATATAAGTGAACATACATTCTCATATAACTTAAGCTATATAAGAGGAATGGGGAAGTATGTTTCTAAGTTAAAGGTTCAGATGTACACAGGGAAGTGACGGGCGTGTAATGATTGCTGGACTATTTGGTTGTAAAGGGAACAGTTTCTCCAGCAGGGCAAGTTATGATGTTGTACACTTCGTAGCAGGAATCTGCAATGGGTATGTCAAGTGCTAGGATCACCACATTTTGTCGGAATGAATGCATGGTGGAATAGGTGGTCTATATTATCTTTCGTTGTGTGTGGCCAACCCTCCTCCGGCTGCACTCATGCCATTATGATTGTAATCTCCTAACCATTGCACCATTGTGTTTGCTATTGTGATGCTTAAGGACACAGATTGCACCATGGAATAAGTGATGTTGTAATAATATATACATGCGTGGGTGCCATAGAAGCATAGTGTTGGGTTTTTTAAAATAAAATGGTATGCGTGCCGGTCATTCAGAAAGCAATGGCAAAATATTGAACGTAAACTTGCCAAGAGATCACAAACAGCCAAATAATGCTGGGTTTGACTGCAACATCCTGTAAAGCATATGCAACTAACTTTTAGCTGGGGTTAACGGAACCTCGGTATATGGGTATGTGATACTTTTCCAAATTGTCTAGGAAATAAAGGCGTATGACATGGGAAGGCTCCTCCACACCCCTCTCGCAGACTCTACCCTGGGACTATGTCTCAGTGGAATCCCCATGGTTAAGTAATTTAGCCGTCTGCCTCGCTCTTTTATAGTCGTTGGTTCATGTTTGGACTGCATTGTTAAGGCCTTGAATGAACATCTTCCAGAGACCCCTGGAGGTCATTGCTGGAGCTAGGGAGTTCATGTCTTGTATGATACTCTTGGTGGGCAGCTGGCCCAGATCGAGCCAGTTGGAGTCAAAGGCAGGAACATCCACTTCATTTCATCAGGCAAGAGCATCGGCAAATGGGAACACCTTTGATGGGTTTACCCCGATGCAGTGAAATTGATCCTATGAACTTAATGTTTTGTCAGGTTCATACATATGTCATAATTGACATAATCAGAGCATACTTACAAGGTGTTAGATTATAGTAGAACTGACTAGTGACAGAAGAGGGGCAAAGACTAAGAGGACATAGAGACAGGACCTCTATAAAGGTAAAGACAGAATAGAGACAGCACCCAAGCTAGGACTTAAGAACAGCAATAAGACTAGACTCGGGTGAGGACACTAACGTGTTAGAGTTAGGACAACAGTGGGACCGACCCGAGAACAGGGGCGGGTACATTAGGTCACGGGGAATACCGTGACGACGTAAACTAGAATAGAACTTTAGAGGGTAACGAGTACTAAGACAACAGTGCTGCGTGCAAAGAGAACGGCACGCAGAGTTGTGGACACCACGAGGGAGTTTGACCACGTAGGCAAGCGACAAACTGAGCGGCTTCAAACAGCGACAAGACGGCCTTCCGACTGGACGTAGGGTTGTTCTGAAGCCATTATCTATTGTTGTGAACGCATGCGATGTTAACGAGAGAGTGATCATGTGTGATGATATGTATCTATATATTGTGTGACGAGTGGCGATCATTATATTGATGTGACAGGCAAATAACGCCTTGTTTGATTGTCAGGCTTGCCTGAAATAAATTCCGTGTAAAACATCTGTACGAGCTGTAGTTATATTTGAGGTACGGATGACGTTCCCTGATTGCGAGTAAACGCAAGACTGTGACAGGGTGGTACTACATATCCTGTCATACAAATGTTCATCTCCACATTTTGTGAATATTTATGGGCAGCTGAAGAGACACCAAAATGAGACATAGAAATAGAAGGGGAAATTCTCAACCAAGTGGATAATTTTAAATACCTAGGGGCACTTATAACATCAGATGGAAGATGTACAATAGAGATTAAGAGCAGAATAAGGGAGTCAAAAGCTGCATTTAAGAAAATGAAGAGTATCTTATGCATTAAGTCGCTGTCAATGAATGAAAGAAAGAGAGTGCTAAAATGCTATATAGAACCACTTTTGCTGTATGACAGTGAATCTTGGAATGTAAATTAACAAATTAGGAAGAACTTAGAAGCAACAGAGATGTGGTTTTTAAGACGAATGTTGCAAATTCCTTGGACTGCCAGAGTAACTAACAATGATTGCCTGAAAGAGGCTAATGAAACTAGAACACTATATACAACAATAAGAAAGAGACAAACAGCTTTCTTTGGTCATGTGATGAGGAGAGAGGCATTGGAGAACATCGTGACAACTGGAAAGATTGAGGGAAAGAGAGAGAGAGGCAGACCAAGTGAAATGATGCTGGACGGATTGAGACGGTGGCAACGAGGAATATCATCAGCAGAGTTGATCCAGAACACCAAAGACCAAGATCTGTGGAGAGCCATGAACGCCTATGCTAGCCGGCATGGCACTTGATGATGATGAAGAGAAATTACAGTAAGTGAGTCGTTTAGAAAACCTAGGTTTACTGCCGACAGACCATGGACATCTGATGACAACAATTTACTGATTCTCTGCTGAAGGATAGTACATGGTGTATTTTTATTGACTGTGCAGTGTTTGAAAATATTCCCGACCCAAGTTTTGTATTTACCTATTATGTTGCATGAACTTTACAGAGCGTGAATACAAAACTTGGACCGGCAATATTATCAAACGCTGCACAGTCATTAAAAATACACCGTATATGTTGCCAAATGTGACCTTACATTTAGATAGTTAGTTAGTTGTATATCCTTTACAGGGTGCAGCAATCAACACCAGCATTATTTGCTGTTGTGATCTCTTGGCAAGTTTACGTTCAGTATTTTGCCATTGCTTTCTGAACGACCGGCACCCATACCATTTCGCAAATAACCAACAGAAGGACGATATATCGCCATAGTAGGGTTATCGTGTTATTTATTTTGGATTGCATTGTTAAGACCATGGGTGCACATTGTCCAGATAGGCATTGAACCGTTAAGGACTCTGTAGTGTTTATACTTGTGGCTATGGTTTGCATTCGCATTTTCCTCATGTTGGACTGGTAGTAAATGGTTCCGTCGCCCTGTTACTGAGTGAGTGCATGGCGCGACAATGTGAGTTGTGAGATTCTTGTGGAATGCTTTTATATCTGTCCGCTGTTGTTTGCACAGTGAACTGCATGTTCGGAACAATGACCGGCTGTCGCTGAATTGACTGGTTTGCCTTTTCGATTCACAGTGCATTTTTCAGGAGACTACTGGGAGTCGTCGCTGGAGCTACGGAGTTCGTGCTTTATGCGGCACTTTCGACGGGTCGCCCTGCGGAAAGAGACCGAGCCATGTGGGATAAAACCCAGGACAATGAAGTCTTTCTGCTGACTGCCGATTCCATTGACGATGAACTGTATTTTTCGTGGAGGACTTTTGTGTTGGCATTCTGACGGCGGCATTATGCACAGTGTACCTGTGCAGGCCGTTGGCTTGCCTAGACTCCGGCCTGTTCCACTTTTCACATAAGGCAGTGACGAGTATTTCGTGTGATATTCACTGGCACAGGAACGTAGCATAATGGGGACGATCCGTAGCCGTGAAGTTGGAACCGCGACTGACTAACTATTCTATTTTTGAGCTCGCTCGCTTTGAAGAATAGTCTGTAAACATGGTACTACTTCTAGTTCACTGGACTGATTTGTGCGAGTGGGTTGCTTTATTGTAGTGAGAATAATGCAAGTAATGAATGAGCGATTAACTTTAATATGCAATGGAATACAGTACATCTGAACTTCTAACAAGCCCTTTGGAAGGTAGGACAAGGTTGATATTGTTGCATGATAAACAAACAAAACTGAATATGATCCCTGCCGTTACTGCATGGAAATTCTTGAAGAATCAACATAGTTTGTACATGATGTAGACATATTATTCTTATATACATACACAAGATTTGACATGCTGACTTTCAGCCTGGGGTCCTTACAATATACAGTGCAAACCGCTTAAGGCGACCTCGAAGTGTGGCGAATTTCTGTTGTGAAGAACTATATTGTACGCTGTAAATGCATTACTATACGCTTGAACTCTTATAAGAGGAATTTCTAATAAGAATAACTATTTCCTGGGTCCCAGGTGAGTTCGCTTTATCAGGTCTGCACTGTATTCATAAACAACAATTATTGGTACTGGAAATATATGACCGTTTCATCTCGTGTCTTTTTAATCAGCTGATTCTTCGTTGATTCTCGCAATGTATGAAATAGCCAGATGAAAGCTAAGAGGATTTAGATGGATCCAGGTCAGCCTCAGCGCCATGGTCAGGGCAGCTTGTCAAGAATTGTTCTTTAGTTAAGACTGTGGGTCTTGGCTGTAAGACAACATGAGGGATAGTTGAAAGAGCATTGAAGAAACGTCTAACATTAGATTCTATCTAAGCAACATCCAACATTTGATTCTGATCTCAGATATGTTGAACATTGCATTCTCAGAATCATCAAGAGGATTCTCTCTCTCTCTCTCTCTCTCTCTCTCTCTCTCTCTCTCTCTCTCTCTCTCTCTCCCTCTCCCTCTCTCTCAGAAACATATAACATTAGATTTATATTCTTGCAGAAACATGTAACAATATATTTAGATATTCTTGCAGACGCATCTGATATTAGATTCTTATTCTCGCAGAAACAGAACATTATATTCTTTTTCTCTCAGAAACATTTAACATGAGGCACTTATCCTCTGAAACATGGAACATTAGATTCTCTCTCTCTCTCTCTCTCTCTCTCTCTCTCTCTCTCTCTCTCTCTCTCTCTCTCTCTCTCTCTCTCTCTCTAAAACATAACATATTAGATTCTGTCTCTCTCTCAAAAACAGCAACTAATAGATTTTCTCCCTGAAAAACGAAACATTAGATTTGTACTGTCTCAGAAACATCAAAAATAGTTGCATTGATCTGTTAGTGATAATCGAGCCAAGTCGACCATTTACTCCTTATGTGACCAAAGTAGCTTTCTTTACTGCATCAGTGGCTTCAGTTACCTCAGTGACCTATTCTGACTGAGATGTTTCTGCCACTGGTAATGATTTCATTGACCGGATTGTACGCTACCTGGCTCGGTCTCCCCGCAGAGCAGCAAGCCCTTTACATGACGTCGCATTCAACCCAGGCATGTTTTACTTGTTTGTGATTTCTTGGCAAGTTTACTTTCAGTAGTTTGCCACTGCTTTCTGAACGACGACACCATTTTATGAAAACTAAGCAAGGCAGTCTACTGCCAAGTTGCCCACAGCTGTGTTTCGAACGCGGTATGCGGGATTACGAATTGCGCATGTAAGCCCTTTACCACAGCACACCACATAGAGCACCAACTCCATAGTTCCAGCGACGACCCTTTTCCTAGTGTCCCCCCCCCTCCTCTCAGCAGAGTATGGACTCTCGCCCTTTGGTACATTTCAAAATGAGATTAATAATCGTTCTCTCCTGTACACGCCGCTTTCCTGAAGACAGGTTTCTAGTAAACAAATATTTAAATCGTCATCATCATCATCATCGTTATCATCATCATCAAATGATTCGCCGACTCTCATGGGCGATCACACTTCTCCACAACTGTGATCTCCAACAGCATGTATTGGTGCCATGACACAAGACCGACGGTCAATAATATTCTCTCACTGTCTTCCACCACCTCTCTTTCCACGAAATTGTCCACTGATTACAACAAATTCCAGTTTTTCTCATCACTTAACGTGACCAAAAATGTCCGCTGCCCCTTTCTGATATTTATGATAAGTTGTTTTTGCGTTTTTTTTAAAGCCTCTTTCAAAAATGTAAGTTACTCATTTTGGCTGATTTAAGAATGTTCAGCCTTCTTCTGTAAAACCACATCGTTGAGGTCTCAAGAGTGTTGCTAGTCCAAGATTTACAGACATATGTTAAAACTGGTTATGTGTAACATACCAGAATTCTTGTTCTAACCTCCGTGGACACACCTCCAGTGACACGTATTTACTGCACATGATGTACTTTTTATAAAATGCCGGTTTAAACTACTTCTTTTCTAAATGTTGAGCACAACCCACTACTGGCAACGCCGATTGCATTCTGATATGAACCTAAGGCCTATCCACGTCAATATGGAAGCACTATACTCGAGTTTCGCCCTCATTTGAGCTGATCAGTAGTGCATATCCCTGACCAGATCCGGAAACAGTCCCGGATCACGCGTGTGAAACGGGTGTGTAACCACGCGGCACACACTGGACACACCAAATTATCACAACAGAATACCACAACGCTACCCATCGTAGGCTATGCTCAAGATTGCCCAATCGCCGCGACCGACGTCCGTCAATCGATGGGACCCGATCGATCAGGACTTCTCGTTGGCAAGGAACACCAGGCCTCCTAAATCCAGTGAGCAATAATCAATTGATTATGTGGTTGTTTCGGGATTTGAAATTTAAATATTGAGCACAACCCACTACTGGCAACGCCGATTGCATTCTGATATGAACCTAAGGCCTATCCACGTCAATATGGAAGCACTATACTCGAGTTTCGCCCTCATTTGAGCTCATCAGTAGTGCATATCCCTGACCGGATCCGGAAACAGTCCCGGATCACGCGTGTGAAACGGGTGTGTAACCACGCGGCACACACTGGACACACCAAATTATCACAACAGAATACCACAACGCTACCCATCGTAGGCTATGCTCTCTTACTTCTTTTCTGTTATTTATCTCATAAAATAACATACATAATTTTAAAATAATGATGTGTAGATGCGTATACCATACTGATTCCGGCTCGCTGTTGGTCTTCTTGTTATAACAATAATCTCCAGAAATGATGTGCTAGTGATTGGGTAAAGCATGCTGTCAATGATCTCTCTTAGAAACATGCAACTTTAGTCTGTCCGTCCCTCCCTCCCTCCCTTCCTACCCCCCCTCTCTCTCTCTCTCTCTCTCTCTCTCTCTCTCTCTCTCTCATATGCAGATTCATACAGGCATTCTTTCCTTCTGTATATTAGTCTCCATGGTATTGCAAGCACTTCTAAAAACAATGTGATTGGGGAAAGCCTGCTGTCAATTATCTCTTTTAGAAACGTGAAACTTTAGTATCAATGTTTGTCTGTCTCTCTCTCTCTCTCTCATGCAGATTAATACACAACATTCGTCCCTTCTCTGTAACAGTCGCCATGTTATATCAATGACTGTCTTGGGGTGCTACTGATTCGGGAAAACATGCTGTCAGTAATCATGTAATAATTTGCTCCGACTGTTTCAAGCAACATGATATGTGTCATTGAACTTCTTATGTTTAGACAAAGCATACTATAGACGTTTGACAGTATACTTATTCCATTACAGGAGTTAAAGATAACAGAATCAACTTCATTGCACAGCGCTCTATCCCATTTGGCTCGGTCATCTTTCTGCAGAGCGAACTGCTGACAGCGTCTCACAGACAGCATGAACTCCGTAGCTCCAGCGACGGACGACCTTCAGGGGTCTGTGAAAAAATTCCACTGATGAACCGAAAGACAGAGTCTGAAAACGAACTTCATAGTTCGAGGCAAGCGGTTTGATCACTTCACCATGTAAAACCTTACTTCTTGAATGTAGCTGGGAAATACAATAGTGTCCATGTACTTTTTGTGTTTAGATCAAGAATAAAGTCGCTTTAAAGTCAACTTCATTGCACCGGGTTTTTATCCCATATGGCTCAGTCTCTTTCCGCAGCAAACTGCCGAAAGTGCCGCACAAAGAACGAACTCCTTAGCTTCAGTGACGAGTCTCCAAAAAAAATAATGCACTCGTGAAATGAAGGACGCGGTCCGGAATCTAACCCACAACCTTCGGAGCTCGAGTCAGACGGCTTGAGCACTTCGCCATGGAGACTGTGTGTTTAGACAGAAATAGCTGAACAAAAAAAAGATGCTAACAGAAGTTAACATGCTATATAGAACCTATACTGTTTTATAATTGTGACACTGGGAAATAGGCAGACAAGCTGAGAAAAAAGTATCTAATGGCAGTGGAAATGTGATTTCTGGGGATAATGTAAACAATAGCATGGACGGACACACCGTTGTCCAGAAAGAGAGTCTGGAGAAAGAATCGACACTGTCAGAAACGAGAGGCACATCTGGAGAATGAGGGGCATCGTCAGCCAACACAGAACTGGCACCTATAAGCTAATGCATATGTTGGGGTGGGATGGGGAAGAGGATCTGAGCGCCCATGGACATGGAAGGAGTGCAACGATGATACCCCAACAGAAAACCATGGGCGGACAGATCAACAAATGAGACATCTTTCAATAAACAAGTAAAAACTGTATTTTGATTAGGAACATTAGACTTGAACATTCACAATTGAATGGCATTCATTATGAAGAGAAACAAACTTTAACACTTACTGACAATTGGTAAACTTGATGGGAAAATAGCAAGATGAAGACAAAGAGTTAAATAACTGGATGGCTTTGTCATGTGGCATATAATCGGGATAGTTGTTTGAGATGGTGAACCATGACCGCCCACGAATTCCGCCATGTCACATGATGATGACGGCTAGATATCTGGTAAATATATGTTATTTACAAAGTGCTTATTTACAACGAGTGTATTTAGCTCCGGTAAAAGCAAAACGTGTAACTCCTTGGCGAGCGTTATTTCTCGCAGTGGGTATACTCTGTGACATTGTCGGAGTAAAAGAGTTACACTGAAGTTTCCATACTAGAATTATAAGCTTGCAAGGCAGCTGCGCTTAAATGTCCTTGCATGTGTAGATCTTCTGCGACAGCATCTGCCTGGCTGTCATACAAACTGGGCACGAAGCAGTAGCTCTTGCATTTAAAAGACGCTTGATCGTGCAAAGTAGAGGTATCAGAATTGTCTACACTCTTGTGGTTTTTACAGACTTGCAGCTGGGATCCAGGGATTGTAGAATGTCCCGTGAATGGTGATTTGTTGAGACGCAGAGGAGGACAGTTCTGATACATATTGGTATCAGTATGATTGGAGGTTGCAGATGAAGCTGGTAGAGATATGGCAGGTAAGGAACATTTAGTTGTCTTGTGTACGTCTCGCTGATGAATTGACGAGCTTGATGAGTTTACACGGGGCATCAACACATTTCTGTTAGAACTATCTAAATCGCTGGCGTGTTGATGACTGTTGTAAACATAAGGCAAACAGTATGACTGCGAGAGAGATGGAGGGGTTTTTGATTGGGCACGCTGTTGAATGGCAGTGTATTCAGGAAGGGAATGCCTAGAAACGTCATTTGGCAATCCAGACTCCTGACTGAAAAAGGCAGACGGCGCACGAATATTCAGTGAAGAAAGAGTCAACTCCGAGTCAGAAACTCCAACACCTAAAGAATGTGGGTAAAAGGCTTCATGCACAGTGTCGGAGTTGTCGTTTCTAGTCTTTAAAAAACAAAACAAGTCTTCATATGTCGATAAGCTACTTTCAGAATTGTCTTTTATTATATTGTCCTGTTGCTGCCCTTGTTGTCTGCTGGCGGGTGGTGATGATGCTGGGAATTGTTCTGGTTCGTGTATACTACGTGGTTGTTGTATACACGCTAGTTCTTTTGTAGAAATGCTGGAATTGTGATTCAGCGTTTCTGCCGTGTCTCCTAAATGAAGGCTGCCATGGGAGCTTCCCTCGTGAATTCTGTACATCGTGTTGGGCAATTCTAACGACTCATTCGAATCTGTTCTGCGTGATAGGAAAGGAAACACTGTCATATTTGTATCTGGAAAGTTGTCAGTCGATAAATCATCCGCCGAAGCTAACGTCATCTCATTATGTAAACCGTCTTCTAGTCCTCTCCTAGGGTTTGTGAAGTTCTCTGTCAAGGCCATGTCATCAGTTAAGTTCATATGCACACATAAGTCAAGGTTAGTAAGTTTCTGGTCACGTGACGTGGATAACATGCAGTTATGATTTGGAAAACTTGGGGTAGTATTATTAGTAGACAATTCTTCCATGAAAGTTTCCATTTCCTCCAAAGAATTAGCCCCGATTAAAGACAGAAATTGGTTATCTGTTTTTCTGATTGCATCTGTCTCGGTTTCAACATGTTGCTCGTCCAGCATACACAGCGATGAATGATCATTGCCGAAAAAACACTTGGCAATCGTAGCCGGTAAGAAACGATGCATGCTTTTAAAACGCCTGTTATGTTTGTGATGAAGCTTGGCTGCGCAGTTGATATGATCAGATCTGAGGTCATATCCTATAGCACTATGAACCGTTAGCCGGTTGGGCATGCTGTCTGTATTTGTGGGGGTTAGAAGGGTTGTGGTTGTTGTTAAGGAGGATTCGGGGGTGCTTGTAACAGCATCTGTATCGGGAGTGGCATGAGGGCTGCATGGCGGAGATGAGGTTACGACAGGAGGAGGGTCGGCGTCGGCCGCTGTTAGTGTGAGTGTGGCAGCACACATTCCGCTACCCACTTGGTTCTGTGCTCTGACATGGTTACATATATTCTCTCCCTGTACGCTGGCCGTGGGCGAATGTTCTGGTCCGTTCATGACGTCCACGCTTTGGGCAGTCCCCAAGGAAGCTTCGTGAGAACCTTCTTCTTTCCGTCGAGGCCGAGGACCTCTGCGAAACAGCTCACTAGAAAGAACAATAGAAAAGATTGGGACGGAATAATAGTTGTAAATAATTTAAGATATGTAAAATGGAGTACAATTTACAATAACGGCATATAAAACGTATAGTATAATCACCTCGTTCTAAGTTTAAGTTCGTTGCATATCCTTTACAGGATGTAGCAGTAAACTCTAGCACTTATTGGCTGTCTGTGATCTTGGGCAAAGTTTTACGTTCAGTTCTCGTAGTATGCCGGTCTTCGTGGCAAGGAGTTACGGGCGCAGTTCGTAACCCCGTATACCCGCATTCGAAACACAGCTGCAGGCGATTTGGCAGCAGATAGCCTTGCGTTGGTTTTTTTACGAAATGGTATGGGTGCTGGTTGTTCAGAAAGCAATGGCAAACTACAGAACGTAAACTTGCCAAGAGAATGCAACAGCAAAAAATGCTTGTGTTGACAAGGCGATCTGCTTCCAAATCGTCCGCAGTTGTGTGTCGAACCCGGTATGCGAGATTACGAATTGAATTCGCAACTCCTTAGCTACAGAGCCGGCAGAGCAGATTGTTCTATGTACAATCTACAAAAATGACACATGAAACCCATATTGCAAATATCTTGTTCTATGTACAATCTACAAAAATGACACATGGAACCCATATTGCAAATATCGTGTTCTAAGTGTTGAAGGTGCTACATAGAACCTGTACTTTTATACGGATGTGCGGCGTGGACAATGAGCAGACAAGCTAAAAAAACAGCTCATGGCTCTGGCAATGTGGTTTCTGAGGAAAATGCAAAGAATACCATGGACAGATAGATAAGCCAATGAAAAAGTCCTTCAAGAAACAAATGAAGATCGTAAACTGATTAGAGACATTAGATGTAGACAGTCAAAATTTTTTGGGCATGTTATGAAAAGAAATTACTTGGAGAACTTGGTGACAACTGGCAACTTCGATGGGAAGAGACCACGGGGAAGACCAAGAATTAAATACCTGGATGGTTTGGCCACGTGGCATGGTCGAGACAGAGATGGCAGAACATGACCGCCCATGCTTATCGGCATGGCAGATAATGAATGAATGTTTTAAGTTAATCTACAATAATCATATATACAACCTATATTGTAAACATCTTGTTCTAAGTAGAATCTACAACAAATGACACATGAAACCCACATTACAAATATCTTGTTCTATGTAAATATACAATAATCTCATATACAATCTATATTGAAAACATCTTGTTATAAGTACAATCTACAATAATCATATATACAACCTATTTTTAAACATCTTGTTCTAAGTACAAACTACAATAATCTATATATATAAAACACAATGTATGCATTTCCGTCCGTTCTTTATGCGTTCGCGAACGGTCCATCCGATTGAGATGAAATTTGCTACACTTTTTCCTTTCATTACTGTGCAACTTTCTGTCATAGTTTTTTTAGTTTTTTTTTCGGCTACTTACTTACTAAAATTTAATATTTAATTTTTCATTACATATTTCTATATAGCAAGGGGACTTAACTCTAGAAAAGTTATTTCAAGGGGCATAACTTTTAATAACATTTCTACATACTTTATAGACATATTGTTGCACCGCTTTCAAAGATTTATAAACTCTTTGTCTATAGTTATTTTCAGGCACATGAGTTATTATAAATAATGGTATAATGTTTAAGGCATTTTCAAAATTTTTATAAAAATAATGCATAATGCATAACATTGTAACTCATCTTTTTCTGCTTAAAGAAGTTATCTACAGTCATGTAGGTGATTAGAAACAGTTTTCATTAAAAATAATGGATGGTGTGTGGAAGGACATTCTTTTAAGTTACTGTGTGAATTTAATGAGACGCTCCCCGCCAGGAGCAGGTCGAAGCCACGCCGGGTCAGATAGATAGATAGACAGACAGACAGACAGACAGACAGACAGATAGTCGGGAACGGGAGCTTATATGACTACTTATATGAATTAAATTAGATGCTCCCCACCAGGGACTGGTTGAAGCCGGGCCGGCTCAGACAGACAGACAGATAGACAGACAGACAGACAGACAGTCAGGAACGGGAGCTTATATGACTACGTATATGAATTAAATGAGATTCTCCCCACCAGGGACTGGGTGAAGCCGGGTCAGACAGACAGACAGACAGACAGACAGTCGGGAACGGGAGCTTATATGACTACGTATATGAATTAAATGAGATGCTCCCCACCAGGGACTGGGTGAAGCCGGGGCGAGTCAGCCAGACAGACAGACAAACAAGCAGACAGACAGACATACTGATAGATAGATAGATCCCCTCCAGGGACTGGGCGAAGCCGGGCCGGGTCAGCTAGTCACATATAATCAGTGGAGTGTCGCCAGATGTTACATTTATGCCTCACTGTTGTAGTGTCAGCATCTGTGGTTAATGAGCACAGTTTCGCGATCCCGACGTACAGGGTTAGGAAGTCAGGCACAGTCTATTTGTGAGCAGATCGATGTTCGTTGAATGTCACAATCGTATAAGCGTCAGCCGTGCAGAGAACAATGGCAAATTCGTCACCATCATGTGCCCCGCCAGTTGAAGCAGGCGTTCATGTTTCTCCACAGATCTCAGTCTTTGGTTCTCTGGATAAATTCTGCTGGTGGTATTCCTCCATGCCACCATCTCAATCCATTCAGCATTATTTATCTTGGTCGGCCTCTGCCTCTCTTCCCCTTGATCTTTCCAATAGTCACAGTGTTCATCAATGTCTCTCTTCTCATCACATGACCAAAGCAAGCTGTTTGTTTGTCTCTTTCTTGTAGCTGTATATAATGTCCCACTTTCAGTCAATCGTTGTTATTTATTCTCAGGCAGACCATGGAATACATAACATTCGTCGCAGGAATAATAAAGATTTTACTGGACGTAAAATTGTCTATAAAATCACAATCTGCCGAGATATGCTGGAGTTGTCTGCGGTTTGGTGAAATAATTCCTCAAATTCGTCATCATGAAGTCAAGCTCGCCACCCAAAAGGCGGCATGTACAAAGGTAAATATCTTGGGTATAATTGCATCTTGAAACCTTAATGGCGCTTTGGTCTCTTCTGCATGTAGGCCCGCAGAGATGTTAGTGAATATAAATAACAGCAGGACTGAGCAATTCTAGGGAAGCAACCTTTCACAGGTATGCAAACAAGGGGCGTAATTATGCCTGTGAGAACACAAGTGAAGATTGTATGTGAATTATAACAAGAGTGCTTACCACATATTGTACAGGGCGGCTGTAACTGCAATAACAAACAGTGTACCCGCAGCGATGACTGCATACATCCAGACATTGGGAGATTTGGCTGCGGTACATAAAATACAATCAGGAAACATTATATGAAGTTGTAGTGTCTCTACTGTGTGACTCAAGCAAATCAGTCAAATGTTAGTAGGTATGTGCATGGGTGAGGTAAATAGTTCTCAGGGGGGATGATCCTTCTCGGTCCTTTGGCTAGGATCAGACGCATTTGCTGCTTCCCCTACAGTAGTGCGTCTGGTCTGGTCGGGGACCGAGATGATCAAACCACCTCACATAACTTCACCTTAAATGTGGGCCTGATGAACCACTGTGGGCAATAGCTCACAGTGAGACTAAGGGTCCACACAAAAAGAGGGGGAGGCGGGGGATCCAGCTGGTCTGGGGTAACCGCCAACCCCCCTCCTCCCCCCCCCAAAAAAAATAAATAAATATTGAGCTTTTTGTTCCGACAGTGACATACAAAATATTAACAGCAGTCACGCCTAAACATATTGAAGAGATTAAAGACTGCTCACAACCAGAAGGAATGATACCAAATCTGTCAAGATCAAGAAGACCAAGTACAATGTTAAGTTCAAGGGTCGATGCAGCAGATACATGTACACACAGGAGATCCAGGGCAGAGAAGCTGAGACAGTCATTGCCACCTCGTCTGTCAGTCAAAGAACTTAAGTGAAATTAATAAATTAAGCAAGTCAAATGGATTGGCCATGCAAGTAGGTTACCAGTTAACAGCATACCACAACAAGCAATGAAGAACAGACCAGATGGAAACAGAGGAAGAGGCCGACCACGTAAACTTTGGACGGAGGGAATAGCATATTCCATGGGAATATCGATACATGAAGCCCATAATCGGGCACTCTCACGATGCTTATACTTCACCTCGACACCGCAAGGTGCAAGAGGAACATGATGAGATGAGAAGAAATTATGTGAGGGATAAACCCCTCATCAACAGGAAGGTATAATTGACAAATGGTGAGGAATTATGTAGAAGCTGCAGAGATGTTATTTTGTAAAAGAATGATAAGAAGACCATGGACGAATTGAAAGATCAATGACAATATCACCATAAAAGTTAACTCACAAAGAGAAATGGTTGCTCACATCAAGGCAAGACAGTCCACATCCTTTAGACGTGTCATGAGACGGGGAAGGCTGGGATATATCGTAACAACAGGAAAGCTAGATAGTTAGTTAGTTAGTTAGTTAGTCGACAGATCATCCTCATTGCACATCGAACCATTCAGTCCATAAGTGCTCGGATCCCCTCCTCAGCAAATCCCACAACGTGTAGCGGCTAACGACGCCAATTCTGTGTTGGTTTATAAATCTTCTTTGGCTTCCTGCGTATGTTCTTGTTTGGCCACCCCTCTTTTAATTTGCTGCTCTCGCAGTTTGGCCATTGTTGTAGATTCACAGTCATCACTTGGTTCTAGCAAAAGTCTTACTTCTCGTAGAGCATTCAGAATGTCGGCCTGGTCCATGGCGCGTCCGCCCTCCACAGTAGCCTCACCTGCGAGCTTGTCAGCCCGCTCATTTCCTTGTACTCCCGCATGCCCTGGCACGAAGATGAAACTAATCTTTGCCAGTCGAGACCGCTCCAAAGGCAGCAACCATTCTCTTCGGATCGACCCCTCCTCTATCCTCTTGATCATGTTCATTGAGTCGCTAAGGAAACAAGCCCTAGTGAATGTCTGTGTCTCGAGCCATGTTATTGCTTTACTTACTGCCATGACTTCCATGGTCAGGCTACTTGTGGTTTCAGTGAAAGCACCAGAGTCCTCCTTCACAATTCTCCCTCCGGCCCGAGCTGTAAAGGCCCATGAGCTTCTCACATGTCGGAAGACCGACCCATCTGTGTAGATGACCGCGTCACCGTCTAGCGAATTCTCGAAAATCAACGCTTGTACTTCAGCCTCAACAGCAGCCGGATTTTCATGTCTGCATTTTCTATCTAGTTGGATGCAAACTGAAAAGGATGTGCAGAAGTCTGTTGGCACTTGCACCCACTCCTCGCCAGGTTCTAAGTCCTCAAGTGAACACACCTGTTGAAGAATGTCTTCGGCTTGACCCATCCACGACCGTCCTCTTTTTAACCTGCTGCCCTTCACCTTCCTAATTTCACTATGCAGTGGATGTTGTGTGTTTGCGTTAATTCTGAGGTAGGCGCGTGCCCTGCAACCTTGTATTCTCTCTTCAATGGTTGGAAAACCAAGAAGGTAGCGCATCGCCCTGCATGCTGTATCTCTTGTACATCCAAGAATAATGCGCATAGCTTCATTCTGTATCCTTTCCATCCTTTCTATCTGCTTGTGACTGAGAGTCAGTATTGCCATTGCATACTCCAAAACGGACATGACCAACCCCTCGTACAGAAGACATAGATGGCGCTGCTCACAGTTTGCTGCCGCCATCACCCGCATCGCTGCCAAACCTCGCTTGGCCTTTGTTATCACCTGGTCTGTGTGCACATTATAAGCAAGGCTTCGATCAAACCGTATCCCCAGGTAATTCATTGCCTGCGTTCTTTCCACCGTCTCTGAACACAGCATTACAGTTGGTGTTGGAGTGTTGACAATATGATTATTCAACGAGAACCAAGTCACTGTTGCCTTTGTTGGGTTGACCATTGCCCCAGCTTCATCACACCAAGTACTTATGCGATTGAGTTCGGTTTGTAGTTCCACAGCAACCTCCTCTCTATCCTTCCCCTGACGATACACTAAAACATCATCGGCATATGACAATGTCCTGCCAGGTCCAGTGATCTGCTCACTGGTGATTCTCACTGTGTAGGCGTTGAACAGTACCGGAGATAATGGTGATCCCTGTGGTAGGCCAGGATATATTGTTGTTGGTTCCGAAGTCTAACTGCCACATCTAAAAACTACTTTCCGTTGGAAGAGGGCTGCAGCGATCCAACTAAGGAGGAATGGACTTACGTTTAGTTCGAGAAGCTGAAACATTAAAAAATCCAGTGGTACTCTGTTGTATGCGTCCTCAAGATCAATCGCTGCAGCAACGGTTTCAGTGCCTGAGTGGAAACCTTCATAGACATCCTGGGAAAAGACTGCTGCATTGGTCCAGGTTTCTCTCTTTGGACGGTACCCACCCAGGGTGGGTGGGAAAACACCTTGCCTCTCTAGTTGGCTTGATATTTTCCTGGCAATTACCTTCTCCAGCAGCTTGCCTATTGTATTCTGCATGGTTATAATTCGATATCCCTGAATTTTTTTGTGGTCTTTGTCAGGCTTCGGCAAGGGAATCAGATAGCTGAGTAACCATTCCTCCTTGATGCTAGCACTCCCTATACTGTTGTTGTACATGTCTGCTAGTTTATCTAGCTCATTGTCGGTACACCTATTTATGTCGTCGTATCTTATGCCATCAGGACCTGGAGCACTGTTTTTTGATCGTCGAAGCACAGCCTTGATTTCTTCCACTGTCACTGTGTCTTCATCCGAAGTGTTCTGGGCCTTGCATCTGTCTGAAGTGACCTCCTTGGCCAGATTTCGGCCTCCCATGTCTGTCTGGTTGCTTTGCTCAAGGTAGCGTTCAAAGAGGGCTTTGCTCTTGTCCTCGTCAGTCCTCTGCCAGATGAGGTCAGCACCTTGGAAGTCAGAAATGCTCTTATTCTTGACTACACCACTCATGCTTTTATGTAGTCGCCAGAACAATTTCAGTGACTTGTCTGTGCTTACTCTTTGACACACCTCTGCCCATTTTTCGCTTTTAACAACCTTGACCAGTTTTTTGAAGTAGCTTACTTTTGTGTGCATCTCTCTTTCTAAGTGCAAGCAGGGACTAGGATGACCAGCTCTGTTCTTCTTGGCATTTTGCCATCTCCTTACAGCACTACGCTTATCCACCCAAGCCTTCTCCACCTCGAAACTCCACCACGGTGGCTGCTCCCAGCTTTTTTTCCTGCCCTGAAACGTTCTGCGCTTCTCACGTCTTATTTTACTCACCACATCTTGCCCTGTACTGTCATACTGGAAAGTCTTTACCTTTAGCTTGTGCTGCCTGGTTCTGCCTTTCTCCACCAATATGCTGCAAGGGTGGTGGTCGCTGCCATGGTGTCCTAGGACACCCCATCTACACACTGTAGTGAGTGAAGGTGAAACTAGCGCCAGATCAATAGCACTGTCCTCGTCGCCCGGACGACTTGCTGTCCTGGTGACACAGCCACTGTTGATACAAACCAGGTCGATGGTTTCCAGTGCAGTCTCGAGCTCCTCCCCCTGTGTATTGGAGGAAGTGTTTCCCCATGATCTGCATTTAGCGTTGAAGTCACACAGAAAATAACATTTCTCTCGTGGCCTAATATGCCACTTAAGCACTGCCACTTCTGGGCGTCCACACTGGCATTGCGGGCATAAACATTAACCACCACGAATGGTATACTGGAATGAACTCTCAACGCCTGTATTTGTATATCGTCACTGTCCCAACTGGACATGTTTAGCTCTGACGCCACCATGCTGTCGCGAACGAGAATCGCCATTCCCAGATGTCGTCTGTTGTAGAAACATTTGAAGCCGGCAATTTGGAGTAGCTGATCGCCCAGTCTCGTCTCCTGGAGTGCTACAATGTCGTTCCTGTAAACTAGGGTTTCTAAAATAGAGCCCCGTTGTTTTACACTGGCACAGTTCCAATATAGAATACGGATATTCCCGAGTCCTAGTCGGTGACACTTGAGTCTAAAACGCCTCAAACCTCCACGCTTACCTTGCTTCTTTTTCCCTGCGCGGCTACCACGCCGCTTCGGTATGTTGACTGCTGACCACACGAAGAAAACACGTTGTTCCGCCATGTTGAAAAAAACGTAAACACAGACTGAGAACACCACACACGCTGCTGAAAATTAACTCAAGGATGGCTTCGCTCGATGCACGAACTCCGTAGCACCCGCGCAGATCTTGAGTAGAAACTCCTGGTTTTACATCCTGGCACACCAATTACACGCAAGAGATGAATAAATCCATCCCCTACGCGAAAAAGTTAACGAACACAAAACAACACGACCGTCCGTCGCCATCTTGAAACCGGAAGTCTAGAAGGGAGTATAAGCACTGGGAGAACAAGGGAGAAGATGCTGGACAGTTTGACATCATGATATGTAGAATATTGGCATCAGAAATGATTGGCAGCACATGAGACAGAACGCCGTGAGCAGATATGATCACCAACAAGACACAGTGTGGATGACTGGATCTGCCTTCGAAAAAAGTTACCGGGTTAGCATCCATCATAAGGCTGGGGATTTGTAGTTTTGTTTTACATACAATTTTGCCGCTTTAACTTTCCAGAAACGTCTCTGCTATCCATTGGTGGTACTACATATCCTGTCATACAAATGTTCATCTCCACATTTTGTGAATATTTATGGGCAGCTGAAGAGACACCAAAATGAGACATAGAAATAGAAGGGGAAATTCTCAACCAAGTGGATAATTTTAAATACCTAGGGGCACTTATAACATCAGATGGAAGATGTACAATAGAGATTAAGAGCAGAATAAGGGAGTCAAAAGCTGCATTTAAGAAAATGAAGAGTATCTTATGCATTAAGTCGCTGTCAATGAATGAAAGAAAGAGAGTGCTAAAATGCTATATAGAACCACTTTTGCTGTATGACAGTGAATCTTGGAATGTAAATTAACAAATTAGGAAGAACTTAGAAGCAACAGAGATGTGGTTTTTAAGACGAATGTTGCAAATTCCTTGGACTGCCAGAGTAACTAACAATGATTGCCTGAAAGAGGCTAATGAAACTAGAACACTATATACAACAATAAGAAAGAGACAAACAGCTTTCTTTGGTCATGTGATGAGGAGAGAGGCATTGGAGAACATCGTGACAACTGGAAAGATTGAGGGAAAGAGAGAGAGAGGCAGACCAAGTGAAATGATGCTGGACGGATTGAGACGGTGGCAACGAGGAATATCATCAGCAGAGTTGATCCAGAACACCAAAGACCAAGATCTGTGGAGAGCCATGAACGCCTATGCTAGCCGGCATGGCACTTGATGATGATGAAGAGAAATTACAGTAAGTGAGTCGTTTAGAAAACCTAGGTTTACTGCCGACAGACCATGGACATCTGATGACAACAATTTACTGATTCTCTGCTGAAGGATAGTACATGGTGTATTTTTATTGACTGTGCAGTGTTTGAAAATATTCCCGACCCAAGTTTTGTATTTACCTATTATGTTGCATGAACTTTACAGAGCGTGAATACAAAACTTGGACCGGCAATATTATCAAACGCTGCACAGTCATTAAAAATACACCGTATATGTTGCCAAATGTGACCTTACATTTAGATAGTTAGTTAGTTGTATATCCTTTACAGGGTGCAGCAATCAACACCAGCATTATTTGCTGTTGTGATCTCTTGGCAAGTTTACGTTCAGTATTTTGCCATTGCTTTCTGAACGACCGGCACCCATACCATTTCGCAAATAACCAACAGAAGGACGATATATCGCCATAGTAGGGTTATCGTGTTATTTATTTTGGATTGCATTGTTAAGACCATGGGTGCACATTGTCCAGATAGGCATTGAACCGTTAAGGACTCTGTAGTGTTTATACTTGTGGCTATGGTTTGCATTCGCATTTTCCTCATGTTGGACTGGTAGTAAATGGTTCCGTCGCCCTGTTACTGAGTGAGTGCATGGCGCGACAATGTGAGTTGTGAGATTCTTGTGGAATGCTTTTATATCTGTCCGCTGTTGTTTGCACAGTGAACTGCATGTTCGGAACAATGACCGGCTGTCGCTGAATTGACTGGTTTGCCTTTTCGATTCACAGTGCATTTTTCAGGAGACTACTGGGAGTCGTCGCTGGAGCTACGGAGTTCGTGCTTTATGCGGCACTTTCGACGGGTCGCCCTGCGGAAAGAGACCGAGCCATGTGGGATAAAACCCAGGACAATGAAGTCTTTCTGCTGACTGCCGATTCCATTGACGATGAACTGTATTTTTCGTGGAGGACTTTTGTGTTGGCATTCTGACGGCGGCATTATGCACAGTGTACCTGTGCAGGCCGTTGGCTTGCCTAGACTCCGGCCTGTTCCACTTTTCACATAAGGCAGTGACGAGTATTTCGTGTGATATTCACTGGCACAGGAACGTAGCATAATGGGGACGATCCGTAGCCGTGAAGTTGGAACCGCGACTGACTAACTATTCTATTTTTGAGCTCGCTCGCTTTGAAGAATAGTCTGTAAACATGGTACTACTTCTAGTTCACTGGACTGATTTGTGCGAGTGGGTTGCTTTATTGTAGTGAGAATAATGCAAGTAATGAATGAGCGATTAACTTTAATATGCAATGGAATACAGTACATCTGAACTTCTAACAAGCCCTTTGGAAGGTAGGACAAGGTTGATATTGTTGCATGATAAACAAACAAAACTGAATATGATCCCTGCCGTTACTGCATGGAAATTCTTGAAGAATCAACATAGTTTGTACATGATGTAGACATATTATTCTTATATACATACACAAGATTTGACATGCTGACTTTCAGCCTGGGGTCCTTACAATATACAGTGCAAACCGCTTAAGGCGACCTCGAAGTGTGGCGAATTTCTGTTGTGAAGAACTATATTGTACGCTGTAAATGCATTACTATACGCTTGAACTCTTATAAGAGGAATTTCTAATAAGAATAACTATTTCCTGGGTCCCAGGTGAGTTCGCTTTATCAGGTCTGCACTGTATTCATAAACAACAATTATTGGTACTGGAAATATATGACCGTTTCATCTCGTGTCTTTTTAATCAGCTGATTCTTCGTTGATTCTCGCAATGTATGAAATAGCCAGATGAAAGCTAAGAGGATTTAGATGGATCCAGGTCAGCCTCAGCGCCATGGTCAGGGCAGCTTGTCAAGAATTGTTCTTTAGTTAAGACTGTGGGTCTTGGCTGTAAGACAACATGAGGGATAGTTGAAAGAGCATTGAAGAAACGTCTAACATTAGATTCTATCTAAGCAACATCCAACATTTGATTCTGATCTCAGATATGTTGAACATTGCATTCTCAGAATCATCAAGAGGATTCTCTCTCTCTCTCTCTCTCTCTCTCTCTCTCTCTCTCTCTCTCTCTCTCTCTCTCTCCTCTCTCTTTCTCCCTCTCTCTCAGAAACATATAACATTAGATTTATATTCTTGCAGAAACATGTAACAATATATTTAGATATTCTTGCAGACGCATCTGATATTAGATTCTTATTCTCGCAGAAACAGAACATTATATTCTTTTTCTCTCAGAAACATTTAACATGAGGCACTTATCCTCTGAAACATGGAACATTAGATTCTCTCTCTCTCTCTCTCTCTCTCTCTCTCTCTCTCTCTCTCTCTCTCTCTCTCTCTCTCTCTCTCTAAAACATAACATATTAGATTCTGTCTCTCTCTCAAAAACAGCAACTAATAGATTTTCTCCCTGAAAAACGAAACATTAGATTTGTACTGTCTCAGAAACATCAAAAATAGTTGCATTGATCTGTTAGTGATAATCGAGCCAAGTCGACCATTTACTCCTTATGTGACCAAAGTAGCTTTCTTTACTGCATCAGTGGCTTCAGTTACCTCAGTGACCTATTCTGACTGAGATGTTTCTGCCACTGGTAATGATTTCATTGACCGGATTGTACGCTACCTGGCTCGGTCTCCCCGCAGAGCAGCAAGCCCTTTACATGACGTCGCATTCAACCCAGGCATGTTTTACTTGTTTGTGATTTCTTGGCAAGTTTACTTTCAGTAGTTTGCCACTGCTTTCTGAACGACGACACCATTTTATGAAAACTAAGCAAGGCAGTCTACTGCCAAGTTGCCCACAGCTGTGTTTCGAACGCGGTATGCGGGATTACGAATTGCGCATGTAAGCCCTTTACCACAGCACACCACATAGAGCACCAACTCCATAGTTCCAGCGACGACCCTTTTCCTAGTGTCCCCCCCCCTCCTCTCAGCAGAGTATGGACTCTCGCCCTTTGGTACATTTCAAAATGAGATTAATAATCGTTCTCTCCTGTACACGCCGCTTTCCTGAAGACAGGTTTCTAGTAAACAAATATTTAAATCGTCATCATCATCATCATCGTTATCATCATCATCAAATGATTCGCCGACTCTCATGGGCGATCACACTTCTCCACAACTGTGATCTCCAACAGCATGTATTGGTGCCATGACACAAGACCGACGGTCAATAATATTCTCTCACTGTCTTCCACCACCTCTCTTTCCACGAAATTGTCCACTGATTACAACAAATTCCAGTTTTTCTCATCACTTAACGTGACCAAAAATGTCCGCTGCCCCTTTCTGATATTTATGATAAGTTGTTTTTGCGTTTTTTTTAAAGCCTCTTTCAAAAATGTAAGTTACTCATTTTGGCTGATTTAAGAATGTTCAGCCTTCTTCTGTAAAACCACATCGTTGAGGTCTCAAGAGTGTTGCTAGTCCAAGATTTACAGACATATGTTAAAACTGGTTATGTGTAACATACCAGAATTCTTGTTCTAACCTCCGTGGACACACCTCCAGTGACACGTATTTACTGCACATGATGTACTTTTTATAAAATGCCGGTTTAAACTACTTCTTTTCTAAATGTTGAGCACAACCCACTACTGGCAACGCCGATTGCATTCTGATATGAACCTAAGGCCTATCCACGTCAATATGGAAGCACTATACTCGAGTTTCGCCCTCATTTGAGCTGATCAGTAGTGCATATCCCTGACCAGATCCGGAAACAGTCCCGGATCACGCGTGTGAAACGGGTGTGTAACCACGCGGCACACACTGGACACACCAAATTATCACAACAGAATACCACAACGCTACCCATCGTAGGCTATGCTCAAGATTGCCCAATCGCCGCGACCGACGTCCGTCAATCGATGGGACCCGATCGATCAGGACTTCTCGTTGGCAAGGAACACCAGGCCTCCTAAATCCAGTGAGCAATAATCAATTGATTATGTGGTTGTTTCGGGATTTGAAATTTAAATATTGAGCACAACCCACTACTGGCAACGCCGATTGCATTCTGATATGAACCTAAGGCCTATCCACGTCAATATGGAAGCACTATACTCGAGTTTCGCCCTCATTTGAGCTCATCAGTAGTGCATATCCCTGACCGGATCCGGAAACAGTCCCGGATCACGCGTGTGAAACGGGTGTGTAACCACGCGGCACACACTGGACACACCAAATTATCACAACAGAATACCACAACGCTACCCATCGTAGGCTATGCTCTCTTACTTCTTTTCTGTTATTTATCTCATAAAATAACATACATAATTTTAAAATAATGATGTGTAGATGCGTATACCATACTGATTCCGGCTCGCTGTTGGTCTTCTTGTTATAACAATAATCTCCAGAAATGATGTGCTAGTGATTGGGTAAAGCATGCTGTCAATGATCTCTCTTAGAAACATGCAACTTTAGTCTGTCCGTCCCTCCCTCCCTCCCTTCCTACCCCCCCTCTCTCTCTCTCTCTCTCTCTCTCTCTCTCTCTCATATGCAGATTCATACAGGCATTCTTTCCTTCTGTATATTAGTCTCCATGGTATTGCAAGCACTTCTAAAAACAATGTGATTGGGGAAAGCCTGCTGTCAATTATCTCTTTTAGAAACGTGAAACTTTAGTATCAATGTTTGTCTGTCTCTCTCTCTCTCTCTCATGCAGATTAATACACAACATTCGTCCCTTCTCTGTAACAGTCGCCATGTTATATCAATGACTGTCTTGGGGTGCTACTGATTCGGGAAAACATGCTGTCAGTAATCATGTAATAATTTGCTCCGACTGTTTCAAGCAACATGATATGTGTCATTGAACTTCTTATGTTTAGACAAAGCATACTATAGACGTTTGACAGTATACTTATTCCATTACAGGAGTTAAAGATAACAGAATCAACTTCATTGCACAGCGCTCTATCCCATTTGGCTCGGTCATCTTTCTGCAGAGCGAACTGCTGACAGCGTCTCACAGACAGCATGAACTCCGTAGCTCCAGCGACGGACGACCTTCAGGGGTCTGTGAAAAAATTCCACTGATGAACCGAAAGACAGAGTCTGAAAACGAACTTCATAGTTCGAGGCAAGCGGTTTGATCACTTCACCATGTAAAACCTTACTTCTTGAATGTAGCTGGGAAATACAATAGTGTCCATGTACTTTTTGTGTTTAGATCAAGAATAAAGTCGCTTTAAAGTCAACTTCATTGCACCGGGTTTTTATCCCATATGGCTCAGTCTCTTTCCGCAGCAAACTGCCGAAAGTGCCGCACAAAGAACGAACTCCTTAGCTTCAGTGACGAGTCTCCAAAAAAAATAATGCACTCGTGAAATGAAGGACGCGGTCCGGAATCTAACCCACAACCTTCGGAGCTCGAGTCAGACGGCTTGAGCACTTCGCCATGGAGACTGTGTGTTTAGACAGAAATAGCTGAACAAAAAAAAGATGCTAACAGAAGTTAACATGCTATATAGAACCTATACTGTTTTATAATTGTGACACTGGGAAATAGGCAGACAAGCTGAGAAAAAAGTATCTAATGGCAGTGGAAATGTGATTTCTGGGGATAATGTAAACAATAGCATGGACGGACACACCGTTGTCCAGAAAGAGAGTCTGGAGAAAGAATCGACACTGTCAGAAACGAGAGGCACATCTGGAGAATGAGGGGCATCGTCAGCCAACACAGAACTGGCACCTATAAGCTAATGCATATGTTGGGGTGGGATGGGGAAGAGGATCTGAGCGCCCATGGACATGGAAGGAGTGCAACGATGATACCCCAACAGAAAACCATGGGCGGACAGATCAACAAATGAGACATCTTTCAATAAACAAGTAAAAACTGTATTTTGATTAGGAACATTAGACTTGAACATTCACAATTGAATGGCATTCATTATGAAGAGAAACAAACTTTAACACTTACTGACAATTGGTAAACTTGATGGGAAAATAGCAAGATGAAGACAAAGAGTTAAATAACTGGATGGCTTTGTCATGTGGCATATAATCGGGATAGTTGTTTGAGATGGTGAACCATGACCGCCCACGAATTCCGCCATGTCACATGATGATGACGGCTAGATATCTGGTAAATATATGTTATTTACAAAGTGCTTATTTACAACGAGTGTATTTAGCTCCGGTAAAAGCAAAACGTGTAACTCCTTGGCGAGCGTTATTTCTCGCAGTGGGTATACTCTGTGACATTGTCGGAGTAAAAGAGTTACACTGAAGTTTCCATACTAGAATTATAAGCTTGCAAGGCAGCTGCGCTTAAATGTCCTTGCATGTGTAGATCTTCTGCGACAGCATCTGCCTGGCTGTCATACAAACTGGGCACGAAGCAGTCGCTCTTGCATTTAAAAGACGCTTGATCGTGCAAAGTAGAGGTATCAGAATTGTCTACACTCTTGTGGTTTTTACAGACTTGCAGCTGGGATCCAGGGATTGTAGAATGTCCCGTGAATGGTGATTTGTTGAGACGCAGAGGAGGACAGTTCTGATACATATTGGTATCAGTATGATTGGAGGTTGCAGATGAAGCTGGTAGAGATATGGCAGGTAAGGAACATTTAGTTGTCTTGTGTACGTCTCGCTGATGAATTGACGAGCTTGATGAGTTTACACGGGGCATCAACACATTTCTGTTAGAACTATCTAAATCGCTGGCGTGTTGATGACTGTTGTAAACATAAGGCAAACAGTATGACTGCGAGAGAGATGGAGGGGTTTTTGATTGGGCACGCTGTTGAATGGCAGTGTATTCAGGAAGGGAATGCCTAGAAACGTCATTTGGCAATCCAGACTCCTGACTGAAAAAGGCAGACGGCGCACGAATATTCAGTGAAGAAAGAGTCAACTCCGAGTCAGAAACTCCAACACCTAAAGAATGTGGGTAAAAGGCTTCATGCACAGTGTCGGAGTTGTCGTTTCTAGTCTTTAAAAAACAAAACAAGTCTTCATATGTCGATAAGCTACTTTCAGAATTGTCTTTTATTATATTGTCCTGTTGCTGCCCTTGTTGTCTGCTGGCGGGTGGTGATGATGCTGGGAATTGTTCTGGTTCGTGTATACTACGTGGTTGTTGTATACACGCTAGTTCTTTTGTAGAAATGCTGGAATTGTGATTCAGCGTTTCTGCCGTGTCTCCTAAATGAAGGCTGCCATGGGAGCTTCCCTCGTGAATTCTGTACATCGTGTTGGGCAATTCTAACGACTCATTCGAATCTGTTCTGCGTGATAGGAAAGGAAACACTGTCATATTTGTATCTGGAAAGTTGTCAGTCGATAAATCATCCGCCGAAGCTAACGTCATCTCATTATGTAAACCGTCTTCTAGTCCTCTCCTAGGGTTTGTGAAGTTCTCTGTCAAGGCCATGTCATCAGTTAAGTTCATATGCACACATAAGTCAAGGTTAGTAAGTTTCTGGTCACGTGACGTGGATAACATGCAGTTATGATTTGGAAAACTTGGGGTAGTATTATTAGTAGACAATTCTTCCATGAAAGTTTCCATTTCCTCCAAAGAATTAGCCCCGATTAAAGACAGAAATTGGTTATCTGTTTTTCTGATTGCATCTGTCTCGGTTTCAACATGTTGCTCGTCCAGCATACACAGCGATGAATGATCATTGCCGAAAAAACACTTGGCAATCGTAGCCGGTAAGAAACGATGCATGCTTTTAAAACGCCTGTTATGTTTGTGATGAAGCTTGGCTGCGCAGTTGATATGATCAGATCTGAGGTCATATCCTATAGCACTATGAACCGTTAGCCGGTTGGGCATGCTGTCTGTATTTGTGGGGGTTAGAAGGGTTGTGGTTGTTGTTAAGGAGGATTCGGGGGTGCTTGTAACAGCATCTGTATCGGGAGTGGCATGAGGGCTGCATGGCGGAGATGAGGTTACGACAGGAGGAGGGTCGGCGTCGGCCGCTGTTAGTGTGAGTGTGGCAGCACACATTCCGCTACCCACTTGGTTCTGTGCTCTGACATGGTTACATATATTCTCTCCCTGTACGCTGGCCGTGGGCGAATGTTCTGGTCCGTTCATGACGTCCACGCTTTGGGCAGTCCCCAAGGAAGCTTCGTGAGAACCTTCTTCTTTCCGTCGAGGCCGAGGACCTCTGCGAAACAGCTCACTAGAAAGAACAATAGAAAAGATTGGGACGGAATAATAGTTGTAAATAATTTAAGATATGTAAAATGGAGTACAATTTACAATAACGGCATATAAAACGTATAGTATAATCACCTCGTTCTAAGTTTAAGTTCGTTGCATATCCTTTACAGGATGTAGCAGTAAACTCTAGCACTTATTGGCTGTCTGTGATCTTGGGCAAAGTTTTACGTTCAGTTCTCGTAGTATGCCGGTCTTCGTGGCAAGGAGTTACGGGCGCAGTTCGTAACCCCGTATACCCGCATTCGAAACACAGCTGCAGGCGATTTGGCAGCAGATAGCCTTGCGTTGGTTTTTTTACGAAATGGTATGGGTGCTGGTTGTTCAGAAAGCAATGGCAAACTACAGAACGTAAACTTGCCAAGAGAATGCAACAGCAAAAAATGCTTGTGTTGACAAGGCGATCTGCTTCCAAATCGTCCGCAGTTGTGTGTCGAACCCGGTATGCGAGATTACGAATTGAATTCGCAACTCCTTAGCTACAGAGCCGGCAGAGCAGATTGTTCTATGTACAATCTACAAAAATGACACATGAAACCCATATTGCAAATATCTTGTTCTATGTACAATCTACAAAAATGACACATGGAACCCATATTGCAAATATCGTGTTCTAAGTGTTGAAGGTGCTACATAGAACCTGTACTTTTATACGGATGTGCGGCGTGGACAATGAGCAGACAAGCTAAAAAAACAGCTCATGGCTCTGGCAATGTGGTTTCTGAGGAAAATGCAAAGAATACCATGGACAGATAGATAAGCCAATGAAAAAGTCCTTCAAGAAACAAATGAAGATCGTAAACTGATTAGAGACATTAGATGTAGACAGTCAAAATTTTTTGGGCATGTTATGAAAAGAAATTACTTGGAGAACTTGGTGACAACTGGCAACTTCGATGGGAAGAGACCACGGGGAAGACCAAGAATTAAATACCTGGATGGTTTGGCCACGTGGCATGGTCGAGACAGAGATGGCAGAACATGACCGCCCATGCTTATCGGCATGGCAGATAATGAATGAATGTTCTAAGTTAATCTACAATAATCATATATACAACCTATATTGTAAACATCTTGTTCTAAGTAGAATCTACAACAAATGACACATGAAACCCACATTACAAATATCTTGTTCTATGTAAATATACAATAATCTCATATACAATCTATATTGAAAACATCTTGTTATAAGTACAATCTACAATAATCATATATACAACCTATTTTTAAACATCTTGTTCTAAGTACAAACTACAATAATCTATATATATAAAACACAATGTATGCATTTCCGTCCGTTCTTTATGCGTTCGCGAACGGTCCATCCGATTGAGATGAAATTTGCTACACTTTTTCCTTTCATTACTGTGCAACTTTCTGTCATAGTTTTTTTAGTTTTTTTTTCGGCTACTTACTTACTAAAATTTAATATTTAATTTTTCATTACATATTTCTATATAGCAAGGGGACTTAACTCTAGAAAAGTTATTTCAAGGGGCATAACTTTTAATAACATTTCTACATACTTTATAGACATATTGTTGCACCGCTTTCAAAGATTTATAAACTCTTTGTCTATAGTTATTTTCAGGCACATGAGTTATTATAAATAATGGTATAATGTTTAAGGCATTTTCAAAATTTTTATAAAAATAATGCATAATGCATAACATTGTAACTCATCTTTTTCTGCTTAAAGAAGTTATCTACAGTCATGTAGGTGATTAGAAACAGTTTTCATTAAAAATAATGGATGGTGTGTGGAAGGACATTCTTTTAAGTTACTGTGTGAATTTAATGAGACGCTCCCCGCCAGGAGCAGGTCGAAGCCACGCCGGGTCAGATAGATAGATAGACAGACAGACAGACAGACAGACAGACAGATAGTCGGGAACGGGAGCTTATATGACTACTTATATGAATTAAATTAGATGCTCCCCACCAGGGACTGGTTGAAGCCGGGCCGGCTCAGACAGACAGACAGATAGACAGACAGACAGACAGACAGTCAGGAACGGGAGCTTATATGACTACGTATATGAATTAAATGAGATTCTCCCCACCAGGGACTGGGTGAAGCCGGGTCAGACAGACAGACAGACAGACAGACAGTCGGGAACGGGAGCTTATATGACTACGTATATGAATTAAATGAGATGCTCCCCACCAGGGACTGGGTGAAGCCGGGGCGAGTCAGCCAGACAGACAGACAAACAAGCAGACAGACAGACATACTGATAGATAGATAGATCCCCTCCAGGGACTGGGCGAAGCCGGGCCGGGTCAGCTAGTCACATATAATCAGTGGAGTGTCGCCAGATGTTACATTTATGCCTCACTGTTGTAGTGTCAGCATCTGTGGTTAATGAGCACAGTTTCGCGATCCCGACGTACAGGGTTAGGAAGTCAGGCACAGTCTATTTGTGAGCAGATCGATGTTCGTTGAATGTCACAATCGTATAAGCGTCAGCCGTGCAGAGAACAATGGCAAATTCGTCACCATCATGTGCCCCGCCAGTTGAAGCAGGCGTTCATGTTTCTCCACAGATCTCAGTCTTTGGTTCTCTGGATAAATTCTGCTGGTGGTATTCCTCCATGCCACCATCTCAATCCATTCAGCATTATTTATCTTGGTCGGCCTCTGCCTCTCTTCCCCTTGATCTTTCCAATAGTCACAGTGTTCATCAATGTCTCTCTTCTCATCACATGACCAAAGCAAGCTGTTTGTTTGTCTCTTTCTTGTAGCTGTATATAATGTCCCACTTTCAGTCAATCGTTGTTATTTATTCTCAGGCAGACCATGGAATACATAACATTCGTCGCAGGAATAATAAAGATTTTACTGGACGTAAAATTGTCTATAAAATCACAATCTGCCGAGATATGCTGGAGTTGTCTGCGGTTTGGTGAAATAATTCCTCAAATTCGTCATCATGAAGTCAAGCTCGCCACCCAAAAGGCGGCATGTACAAAGGTAAATATCTTGGGTATAATTGCATCTTGAAACCTTAATGGCGCTTTGGTCTCTTCTGCATGTAGGCCCGCAGAGATGTTAGTGAATATAAATAACAGCAGGACTGAGCAATTCTAGGGAAGCAACCTTTCACAGGTATGCAAACAAGGGGCGTAATTATGCCTGTGAGAACACAAGTGAAGATTGTATGTGAATTATAACAAGAGTGCTTACCACATATTGTACAGGGCGGCTGTAACTGCAATAACAAACAGTGTACCCGCAGCGATGACTGCATACATCCAGACATTGGGAGATTTGGCTGCGGTACATAAAATACAATCAGGAAACATTATATGAAGTTGTAGTGTCTCTACTGTGTGACTCAAGCAAATCAGTCAAATGTTAGTAGGTATGTGCATGGGTGAGGTAAATAGTTCTCAGGGGGGATGATCCTTCTCGGTCCTTTGGCTAGGATCAGACGCATTTGCTGCTTCCCCTACAGTAGTGCGTCTGGTCTGGTCGGGGACCGAGATGATCAAACCACCTCACATAACTTCACCTTAAATGTGGGCCTGATGAACCACTGTGGGCAATAGCTCACAGTGAGACTAAGGGTCCACACAAAAAGAGGGGGAGGCGGGGGATCCAGCTGGTCTGGGGTAACCGCCAACCCCCCTCCTCCCCCCCCCCAAAAAAAAAAATAAATATTGAGCTTTTTGTTCCGACAGTGACATACAAAATATTAACAGCAGTCACGCCTAAACATATTGAAGAGATTAAAGACTGCTCACAACCAGAAGGAATGATACCAAATCTGTCAAGATCAAGAAGACCAAGTACAATGTTAAGTTCAAGGGTCGATGCAGCAGATACATGTACACACAGGAGATCCAGGGCAGAGAAGCTGAGACAGTCATTGCCACCTCGTCTGTCAGTCAAAGAACTTAAGTGAAATTAATAAATTAAGCAAGTCAAATGGATTGGCCATGCAAGTAGGTTACCAGTTAACAGCATACCACAACAAGCAATGAAGAACAGACCAGATGGAAACAGAGGAAGAGGCCGACCACGTAAACTTTGGACGGAGGGAATAGCATATTCCATGGGAATATCGATACATGAAGCCCATAATCGGGCACTCTCACGATGCTTATACTTCACCTCGACACCGCAAGGTGCAAGAGGAACATGATGAGATGAGAAGAAATTATGTGAGGGATAAACCCCTCATCAACAGGAAGGTATAATTGACAAATGGTGAGGAATTATGTAGAAGCTGCAGAGATGTTATTTTGTAAAAGAATGATAAGAAGACCATGGACGAATTGAAAGATCAATGACAATATCACCATAAAAGTTAACTCACAAAGAGAAATGGTTGCTCACATCAAGGCAAGACAGTCCACATCCTTTAGACGTGTCATGAGACGGGGAAGGCTGGGATATATCGTAACAACAGGAAAGCTAGATAGTTAGTTAGTTAGTTAGTCGACAGATCATCCTCATTGCACATCGAACCATTCAGTCCATAAGTGCTCGGATCCCCTCCTCAGCAAATCCCACAACGTGTAGCGGCTAACGACGCCAATTCTGTGTTGGTTTATAAATCTTCTTTGGCTTCCTGCGTAGTGTTCTTGTTTGGCCACCCCTCTTTTAATTTGCTGCTCTCGCAGTTTGGCCATTGTTGTAGATTCACAGTCATCACTTGGTTCTAGCAAAAGTCTTACTTCTCGTAGAGCATTCAGAATGTCGGCCTGGTCCATGGCGCGTCCGCCCTCCACAGTAGCCTCACCTGCGAGCTTGTCAGCCCGCTCATTTCCTTGTACTCCCGCATGCCCTGGCACGAAGATGAAACTAATCTTTGCCAGTCGAGACCGCTCCAAAGGCAGCAACCATTCTCTTCGGATCGACCCCTCCTCTATCCTCTTGATCATGTTCATTGAGTCGCTAAGGAAACAAGCCCTAGTGAATGTCTGTGTCTCGAGCCATGTTATTGCTTTACTTACTGCCATGACTTCCATGGTCAGGCTACTTGTGGTTTCAGTGAAAGCACCAGAGTCCTCCTTCACAATTCTCCCTCCGGCCCGAGCTGTAAAGGCCCATGAGCTTCTCACATGTCGGAAGACCGACCCATCTGTGTAGATGACCGCGTCACCGTCTAGCGAATTCTCGAAAATCAACGCTTGTACTTCAGCCTCAACAGCAGCCGGATTTTCATGTCTGCATTTTCTATCTAGTTGGATGCAAACTGAAAAGGATGTGCAGAAGTCTGTTGGCACTTGCACCCACTCCTCGCCAGGTTCTAAGTCCTCAAGTGAACACACCTGTTGAAGAATGTCTTCGGCTTGACCCATCCACGACCGTCCTCTTTTTAACCTGCTGCCCTTCACCTTCCTAATTTCACTATGCAGTGGATGTTGTGTGTTTGCGTTAATTCTGAGGTAGGCGCGTGCCCTGCAACCTTGTATTCTCTCTTCAATGGTTGGAAAACCAAGAAGGTAGCGCATCGCCCTGCATGCTGTATCTCTTGTACATCCAAGAATAATGCGCATAGCTTCATTCTGTATCCTTTCCATCCTTTCTATCTGCTTGTGACTGAGAGTCAGTATTGCCATTGCATACTCCAAAACGGACATGACCAACCCCTCGTACAGAAGACATAGATGGCGCTGCTCACAGTTTGCTGCCGCCATCACCCGCATCGCTGCCAAACCTCGCTTGGCCTTTGTTATCACCTGGTCTGTGTGCACATTATAAGCAAGGCTTCGATCAAACCGTATCCCCAGGTAATTCATTGCCTGCGTTCTTTCCACCGTCTCTGAACACAGCATTACAGTTGGTGTTGGAGTGTTGACAATATGATTATTCAACGAGAACCAAGTCACTGTTGCCTTTGTTGGGTTGACCATTGCCCCAGCTTCATCACACCAAGTACTTATGCGATTGAGTTCGGTTTGTAGTTCCACAGCAACCTCCTCTCTATCCTTCCCCTGACGATACACTAAAACATCATCGGCATATGACAATGTCCTGCCAGGTCCAGTGATCTGCTCACTGGTGATTCTCACTGTGTAGGCGTTGAACAGTACCGGAGATAATGGTGATCCCTGTGGTAGGCCAGGATATATTGTTGTTGGTTCCGAAGTCTAACTGCCACATCTAAAAACTACTTTCCGTTGGAAGAGGGCTGCAGCGATCCAACTAAGGAGGAATGGACTTACGTTTAGTTCGAGAAGCTGAAACATTAAAAAATCCAGTGGTACTCTGTTGTATGCGTCCTCAAGATCAATCGCTGCAGCAACGGTTTCAGTGCCTGAGTGGAAACCTTCATAGACATCCTGGGAAAAGACTGCTGCATTGGTCCAGGTTTCTCTCTTTGGACGGTACCCACCCAGGGTGGGTGGGAAAACACCTTGCCTCTCTAGTTGGCTTGATATTTTCCTGGCAATTACCTTCTCCAGCAGCTTGCCTATTGTATTCTGCATGGTTATAATTCGATATCCCTGAATTTTTTTGTGGTCTTTGTCAGGCTTCGGCAAGGGAATCAGATAGCTGAGTAACCATTCCTCCTTGATGCTAGCACTCCCTATACTGTTGTTGTACATGTCTGCTAGTTTATCTAGCTCATTGTCGGTACACCTATTTATGTCGTCGTATCTTATGCCATCAGGACCTGGAGCACTGTTTTTTGATCGTCGAAGCACAGCCTTGATTTCTTCCACTGTCACTGTGTCTTCATCCGAAGTGTCCTGGGCCTTGCATCTGTCTGAAGTGACCTCCTTGGCCAGATTTCGGCCTCCCATGTCTGTCTGGTTGCTTTGCTCAAGGTAGCGTTCAAAGAGGGCTTTGCTCTTGTCCTCGTCAGTCCTCTGCCAGATGAGGTCAGCACCTTGGAAGTCAGAAATGCTCTTATTCTTGACTACACCACTCATGCTTTTATGTAGTCGCCAGAACAATTTCAGTGACTTGTCTGTGCTTACTCTTTGACACACCTCTGCCCATTTTTCGCTTTTAACAACCTTGACCAGTTTTTTGAAGTAGCTTACTTTTGTGTGCATCTCTCTTTCTAAGTGCAAGCAGGGACTAGGATGACCAGCTCTGTTCTTCTTGGCATTTTGCCATCTCCTTACAGCACTACGCTTATCCACCCAAGCCTTCTCCACCTCGAAACTCCACCACGGTGGCTGCTCCCAGCTTTTTTTCCTGCCCTGAAACGTTCTGCGCTTCTCACGTCTTATTTTACTCACCACATCTTGCCCTGTACTGTCATACTGGAAAGTCTTTACCTTTAGCTTGTGCTGCCTGGTTCTGCCTTTCTCCACCAATATGCTGCAAGGGTGGTGGTCGCTGCCATGGTGTCCTAGGACACCCCATCTACACACTGTAGTGAGTGAAGGTGAAACTAGCGCCAGATCAATAGCACTGTCCTCGTCGCCCGGACGACTTGCTGTCCTGGTGACACAGCCACTGTTGATACAAACCAGGTCGATGGTTTCCAGTGCAGTCTCGAGCTCCTCCCCCTGTGTATTGGAGGAAGTGTTTCCCCATGATCTGCATTTAGCGTTGAAGTCACACAGAAAATAACATTTCTCTCGTGGCCTAATATGCCACTTAAGCACTGCCACTTCTGGGCGTCCACACTGGCATTGCGGGCATAAACATTAACCACCACGAATGGTATACTGGAATGAACTCTCAACGCCTGTATTTGTATATCGTCACTGTCCCAACTGGACATGTTTAGCTCTGACGCCACCATGCTGTCGCGAACGAGAATCGCCATTCCCAGATGTCGTCTGTTGTAGAAACATTTGAAGCCGGCAATTTGGAGTAGCTGATCGCCCAGTCTCGTCTCCTGGAGTGCTACAATGTCGTTCCTGTAAACTAGGGTTTCTAAAATAGAGCCCCGTTGTTTTACACTGGCACAGTTCCAATATAGAATACGGATATTCCCGAGTCCTAGTCGGTGACACTTGAGTCTAAAACGCCTCAAACCTCCACGCTTACCTTGCTTCTTTTTCCCTGCGCGGCTACCACGCCGCTTCGGTATGTTGACTGCTGACCACACGAAGAAAACACGTTGTTCCGCCATGTTGAAAAAAACGTAAACACAGACTGAGAACACCACACACGCTGCTGAAAATTAACTCAAGGATGGCTTCGCTCGATGCACGAACTCCGTAGCACCCGCGCAGATCTTGAGTAGAAACTCCTGGTTTTACATCCTGGCACACCAATTACACGCAAGAGATGAATAAATCCATCCCCTACGCGAAAAAGTTAACGAACACAAAACAACACGACCGTCCGTCGCCATCTTGAAACCGGAAGTCTAGAAGGGAGTATAAGCACTGGGAGAACAAGGGAGAAGATGCTGGACAGTTTGACATCATGATATGTAGAATATTGGCATCAGAAATGATTGGCAGCACATGAGACAGAACGCCGTGAGCAGATATGATCACCAACAAGACACAGTGTGGATGACTGGATCTGCCTTCGAAAAAAGTTACCGGGTTAGCATCCATCATAAGGCTGGGGATTTGTAGTTTTGTTTTACATACAATTTTGCCGCTTTAACTTTCCAGAAACGTCTCTGCTATCCATTTTTACGAAGCCGGGTCGACCCTGGAACCACTGCTCCGTGAAAGTGTAAACCCAGGACAACCAGGCAGCAAGGCCAGGCGCTGGTCACCACGCCACCATTGCTCCATCTGTGGTCTGTGTGCGAGACTAAAGTGATACCACACCAGTGAGAAGACTTGATCGTTCGGGTCCACATCGATTGACGGACGTCAGTCGAGGCGATCGGGCAAATCTTGAGCTACAACCTACGATGGGTGACGTTGTAGTGTTCTGTTGTGATAATTTGGCCTTGTCCAGCGTGTGCCGAGTGGTCTAGTGTTTACACACTCGCTTCACACGCTAGTGATCCGGGTTTTTTTCCGGATCCGGTCAAGGATATGCACTACTGACGAGCTCAAACGAGAGCGAAACTGGATTCTAGTGCTTCCACATTGACGTGGATAGGCCTTAGGTTCATACCAGAATACGATCAGCGTTGCCAGTAGTAGGATGTGCTCAAAATGTAAATGTTATTTGTGTTTTGTTTCGTGGTATCTTCCGCAATTTTAATGCTCAGTGAATGAAAATTTACATACTTGCCCTTTGATTGATTGTGTACCATTGTTGGTCCAAACTTACGTTTTTGTTTGACACTGAATCAGTTAGGGAAAGCCTCTTCGGAGTACAGCGTCGACTGATATGAAGTTGTGGTGTCTTTACTGCGTGACTCACACAAATCAGTCGTATATTAGTAGGTATGTGTAGGGGTGAGGAAAATAGATCCCAGGAGCTATATTGAGCCGATCCTAATGAACGGAAGTGAATCATTGACAATTAGCAGACACATGAGTTTTGTCGTGACTCAAATCGGGTTTCAGATTTTCAGGTGAGGAACTGTATTTGTCTCGGCATGCGGGTCCGATATATTTTTAAGCAGAGCACGTATGCTAAACAATAACAAATACAAACATTGTGGTTTTGAAACACGGTCATGTGTTTTAAGAGTTAACTATTCAAAGGAAAATCAAAAAGCTTCACTCGGGAGTTGAACGAATATACAAACCCATTTCTGCGCCTGAAGCTGCTTTTTCGACGGCCGCAGTAGTGTTCTTGATGCAAGTTACAGCCGTGGAGTTGACAAAATGTTGCATGAGTCCTTTCTCAGACGGACAGATGCACACGTTCACGTCAACACACGTGGCCGGGCTGAGACAGACGGGATGTGAACAGGTCAAAGTGTGCGGTGGCATAAGAGTCTCATCACAGCCACCTAATGTTTGGGAACATAGAGTTATGTTAATATTTTAACCATATATGGACATGTGTGTTAATAAAATAATTGACAAGTTATGGACTCAAAAATAATGGATAAGTTATGGACTCAAAAATAATGGACAAGTTATGACTCAAAAATAATGGACAAGTTGTATTAATATTTTAACCATACATGGACATAGAGTTATGTCAATATTTTAACCGTACATGGACATAGAGTTATGTTAATATTTTCACCTTACATCGGCATAGAGTTATTTGATTATTTTAACCATATATGGGCTTAGATAGATTTGCTAATGCCTCAGCAAAATTGAACAATTTTCTTGAAAGTCTTAAAAGTCGAGAGTCGAATTCATTGCCCCGGGTTTTATTACATACGGCTCGGACTATTTCGGCAGGATGGCCTGCCGAAAGCATCAAACAAAGCACGAACTCCGTAGCTACGGCGTAGACCCCCAGGAGTCTCCGAGGAAAATGCACTCGTGAACCGAAAGACGTGGTCCGGAATCGAACCACAACCTTCGGAAAATGAATTCGCCACGGAGACTCCCTAAACTATACTTTTTGAACAATTGTTTATTGTTCATCGATACAAAATACGAAACGTCTTTGCCATGATAACTTTATGGCCGTAAGTTAGCAGTTGTTGAGCGATGACCGAGATTGGAATTTTATGACCTCCTGACCGCACAGGGTTTCCAAAAGAATGATTAACTCGCTTTTCCACCCATACTGGTGTACTGGTTAGAATAACGAAGACACAAACAATATATCGCACAGTGTATTGCCTGGCATATTTCGCTGCATCTCGGCGGGTGCATACTTAAGAAATCATACAACATAAACTAAAGCAATTAGATAGATAAATCCTTGAAGTTGAAATATATAACATCTTCCCACAGCAATTTAAATATTCTATTACTGTAACTTTAAACTATCATGCCTTTTTGTGTGTACAAAGTTGGCTTTTCTATATGAATAGCAATGACTTCCGCCATCTTAAACATTTAATATGCTCGGTTACTCGAATTGCAAATTGTCTTTCCATTCTATGTAATTTGCTTGGGACTAACACTGGAATTGATAAACACAGTATACTTTTATGTTCGGTGACAATATTTGTTTCACAGATGGAGTAGATATCGGGGTGGTTTTGTAACTTCATTACTAGTTAACGAACTGACTACCCTGATGATCAACTGATAATTAAGTGTCTGTTACCTGTGACGCGGATCCCGTCACTTCGGACACAGAACACCTCTCTGGTGGATGTCGTCATGTCCCAGTCTGTGGTCACCCACGTGAACCATGAGCACTGTTGGGCCTCACACATCCTCTCCTCCCAGGGAGTTTCATCACAGGGTAGGTTGCCAGGGACGGGGTGTGCCAACACGGCACGGGATCGGGCTTGTACACCGACTGTATAACCTGGACATCACCAATACACCAACTGTATAACATGTGTACCAACAATATAACAACTGTATAACATGTGTACCAACAATATAACAACTGTATGACCCGTATACCAACCATCCATCAACTGGAAGATCTGTATACCAATGACACACCAACAGTATACCAACTGTATGACATGCACACCAATATTACAACTTTACAATCTGCAATCATTAATACACCAACTGTATAACCTGTACACCAACAATACACCAACTGTATGACACGCATACCAACAATACACCAATTGTATAACATGTGTACCTATAATATACCAACTGTATAACCTGCACACCAACATGCACAACGACCAACAACTCCAGCATTTAAATGCACAACAACATAACACCAACTGATTAACCTGCGCACCAACAAAACACCAACCGATAAACCTGCTCACCAACAAAATAAAAACTATACGTACCCGAAACCAAGCTTCTATATGAAGCATGCAAAAACATGTATTATTTTTCAGAAGAAAACATTTAGTTTCCACAGTTGCAACATGTTACTGTATTAAATTAATGTTGCGTCGCAGTGCATGTAATCTTCATGTGGAGTCGGTGAGTTCAAATACGTTGTGCCTTTAACTGTAATTTTTATATTTCTGACGTGTCCTCTCGTGTTAACGTCTTTCCATTACATCTATGAGTGCCCATCATCAACTGTTAATTTGCTTCCTATAATATTTCGTATTTCATTACCATGTCGTTTACTAGAGATATATACGCATTATACATTAGTTGGAGATTCATAGATGGCTTGGCCAAATGGCAAACTAGGACATCGACACAGATCTGATACGAGATTCATGTGATTCCGTGCGATGATGATATTGAAATCATAATCGCTCACTCTTATCCGTATGGCACTTGATGATAAACAGGAAAAAAAAAAAAAGAAATGGTTATTATCTGGCTGATTTCATTGTGACTGAAGGCCATTTAGAAATTTAAGAAAGACAAGTTTCACGAGGTTCGCCGACAAATCTGAAAGTGTGAAACCTCACTATGTGTTTCCAGTGTATGGTGCTGTCGATGCTGCTGTACCTTCTTCCTCTCCTCTTCATCTCCTTCACCCTTCGTCTTCTTCTCCGCCTTCTTTTTCTCCCCCGTCTTCTCTTAATCGTTTCCTTCTCTTCCTCTAAAGCTTTCCTCCTCTTTCTCCAGCTCCTATTAACCCCTCTGTCCTCTTTGTTCTCCTCTTAATCTCCCCCCTGCTCCCCCTCAATCTCACACCGGTTGTCTTTACACCCCCAAACTTTTCCTGGCACCCATTTTTATGTGACCTGGGAGTACAGGTGAATTACTCAAAAAACATCCGCCTGGAAAGGATTCAAACACATGACAAGCAGGCAAGAGTGCTAGCTACTACGCTAATGCAAGTGTTAAAAGAATTCAAGCAGGCAAAGAAGCGGTTTTATTTTTACCCTGTTCAAAGTCTTCACAGCTGATGAAGCAACTGGACCAGGATGACCACTCGGACAGCTTGCATTCCCCAGGGCAAGGCACGTGACATGGACGGCAGGTCTGGCAACACACGTAATATAGTTACAGGCAGATTGACATATATTGCCACTCAATCAATTAATCAGCAAATTAATGAATCAATTAAATCAACGGTCAATAAAATTAAGCATTCTGGCAACACACGTAATATAGTTACAGGCAGATTGGCATATATTGTCACTCAATCAATTAATCAGCAAACCAATGAATCAATTTAATCAACAGTCAATAAAATTAAGCATATCGATTAGTCAACCAATCCTTAAATAAATTAGTAAATCAACATTGATTAATAAATCAGTAAATTAATACATCAATAATTTCGTGACAAAATGTACAAATTAATTAATTCATTAATTAAGATTTCCTTACAGTGGTTACAATTCTTTGTCCCTTAACATATTCAATGCCAAACAAAAAGTTGGGTTGGACCAAACAAAATAGATCGCGGTAAATTGGAAAGAAGGGGTCTGTCACAGTTATGACTTAAAAGTTATTAATATGGTAGCAGAGATGTTGTATTATATATCAAACAAAATAGATCGCGGTAAATTGGAAAGAAGGGGTCTGTCACAGTTATGACTTAAAAGTTATTAATATGGTAGCAGAGATGTTGTATTATATATCAAACAAAATAGATGGCGGTAAATTGGAAAGAATGGGTCTGTCACAGTTATGACTTAAAAGTTATTAATATGGTAGCAGAGATGTTGTATTATATATCAAGTAAAATAGGGTTGCTTAAGAAGAACTACTGTATATCAGCCCAAGACAGACACGGAAAGCCGCTCAAGCCGATCCCATGTACTTAATCAGTTAACTGACCCAGTAACACACGAGTGGATACCATACCTGCATAATTAATATCTCCGGATCTATGGGACATTTGGTGTTGTTGTTTGTCCATCAAGAATGATGATGACCATTCATTTCATCCAGTGGGGTTGAAGGTGTGGAGCCGTGGGTTCTAAGATGGCTGATAAGGCCTATTTTGGCTCGAAATGTTCTTTGACAATGTGGACAAAGAATGCTTGACGTCTCTGGAGGAGGATTTCCTGCAGTGGTTTTTCTGTCCTGCCTTTTCTTCACAGCTCTTGCAGTCCTGGTTGCCTCACATATAACTGCACCTTTGCGCAATGATGCACGCCACGAATTTCGGTCTCTGGCTGCAGCCTCCCAGGTGTCATGATGAATTCCAAAAGCATTCAGTGAAATTTTCAGAGTGTCTTTAAAACGTTTCCTCTGGCCACCTTGGGAGCGTTTACCACAACGCAGTTCGCTGTAAAAAATTCGTTTAGGGAGCCTGTGATCTGGCATGCGAGTCAAGTGACCAGCCCAGCGAATCTGATTCTTCATCAGTAGAGTGTGGATACTGGGTATGGATGCTCTTTCTAGGACTTCAGTGTCTGGAATCTTGTCTTGCCATTTAATCTTCAGTAGCTTCCTTAGGCAGACTGTGTGGAAGTGGTTTAATTTCCTAGCGTGTCGCTGATAAACAGTCCAGGTTTCACAAGCATATAGCAGTGTGGATAATACAACTGCTTTGTAGACTTTTAGCTTTGTTTGCAGGCTTATTCCAGTTCTGTCCCATACATTCTTGTACAGTCTGCCAAAGGCTGCACTGGCCTTGGAGATTCTTGCATTCACTTCGTCATCGATTGTGGCAGCTTGTGACACGGTGCTGCCAAGATAGGTAAATTTGTCCACAACACTTAGTCTATGATCATTCACTTTGATATTCGGCACAGTGTGATTATTCCCTGGAGCTGGCAGGTACATAACTACAGTCTTCTCCAAGTTGATATTGAGCCCAAAGTTGGCACAGGCATGTGAGAAAGCTGAAACATTATGTTGCATGTCCGCCTCTGAGTTGGCGTATAGAGCGCAATCATCAGCAAACAGGAGCTCTCTGACTGTGCCACTGTCAATTTTGGTTTTAGCTTTCAGCCTTCTGAGATTGAATAACTTTCCATCCATACGGTAGTTGATGTCTATTCCAATGTCGTCGTTCTCGAAGGCATTCATCAACATGGCTGAAAACATGAGGCTGAACAGTGTTGGTGCCAGGACACATCCTTGCTTCACTCCATTGGTGACAGGAAAGGGTTCAGACAGCTCACCATTTTCCTGTACTCTTGCCTGCATGCCGTCATGAAATAGCCGCACTATTTGGACAAACTTTCGTGGACAACCATATTTTGCCATAATCTTCCACAGTCCTTCTCTGCTGACTGTATCAAAAGCCTTGGTAAGGTCAATGAAAGTGGAGAACATTTCGCAGTTCTGTTCCTGACATTTCTCTTGCAGCTGCCTTGCAGCGAAAATCATGTCAACAGTTCCACGTTCTTTTCTGAAGCCACATTGACTCTCAGGAAGAAGACCTTGATCGAGATGGGCCGTGAGGCGATTGAGAAGAATTCTGGCGAGTATCTTCCCTGCAATTGAAAGCAAGGAGATGCCTCGGTGGTTGTCACAGGATTGGCGGTTTCCTTTACGTTTGTAAAGGTGGACTATTGACGCGTCCTTAAAATCTTGTGGCATGGTCTCGTTCATCCATATGTTTGTGAAGACTCGGTGAAGCTGCTCTGTTAGGACCGGCCCACCTGCCTTGTATATCTCTGCTGGGATGGAGTCAGGACCAGGTGCCTTGCCGCTGGAGAGTTGCTGGATGGCTTTGTTTATTTCCACTATGGTTGGCAGGTCATCAAGAGTCTCATTGGTGGGAACTTGAGGAAGGCAATTGATGGTTTCATCATCGAAGAAGGAAGTTGCATTTAAGATTTTGCTGAAATGCTCTGCCCAGCGTTGGAGGATTTCTTTCTTATCGGTGACCAATGTTCCCCCGTCTGCACTGAGGAGGGGAACTATGCCTGGTGATGAAGGACCATAGACCGCTTTCAGTGAGTCGTAGAAGTTTTTCATATCGTGTCTGTCAGCAAAGCCCTGAATTTCATCAGCTTTGCTGCTCAGCCAGGAGTCCCGCATGTGCCGAAGTTTCTGCTGCACTACTCTCTGAATGTTCTTGAAAGCATCTTTTTTTGATGTTGACTTTGGGTCATTCAAATGTGCCTTGAGGAGAAGATGTTTCTCGGCCAGCAATTGGTTGATGTCTTCGGAATTTTCATCAAACCAGTCTTTATGCTTTCGGGGGGCTGGACCCAGGATTTCCATAGCAGTGTTGTAAATCGTGTCCTTTAGGGCTCTCCATTCTGTTTCTGTATCCTGTTTTGCTTCAGCATTGGGCTTGAGGCGGTCTTCCAGCATATTTTCAAACGACTGCTGCATTTTCTTGCTGTTTAGGCGGGTGACATTTAGCTTTGTTTGCATTTTTGCCCCTTGAGGACGCCGTGGTGGCCTGATGTGGATGTTCATTTTCGAGACAATGAGACGATGGTCTGTCCAACATTCGGCACCACACATGGATTTTGTCACTCGAACGTCTTGTCTGTCACTCCTCCTGACGATTACATAGTCAATGAGGTGCCAGTGTTTCGAGCGAGGGTGCATCCACGATGTCCTATTTCTCATGGGGAGACGGAAAATTGTGTTCGTAATCAGGAGATCATGTTCGGCACATGTCTGAAGGAGGCGGAGTCCATTGGTGTTACAATTTCCGACTCCATGCTTTCCAATAATGCCACTCCAAGAGGTGGTGTCCGTGCCTACTCTGGCATTGAAATCCCCAAGGAGTATAAGTTTGTCTCCTTTGGGAACAGATGTTAATACATTGTGCAGGTCCTCATAGAACTTATTCTTGACATCATCTTCGTTGGTCATAGTTGGTGCGTAGACACTCACAATGGTTGCGTGCTTCCTTCCATTCAGCAGAGGCAACTTCATGGTCATGAGCCTGTCATTTACAGCCTTTGGAAATCCAGCTAATTTGCCGACCAGGGCCGACTTAATGGCAAATCCCACACCGGATTGGCGTCTTTCCTCGCTTTTCCTTCCACTCCAGAAAAATGTGTAGTCGGCACCAATTTCACAGATTTGGCCTTCTTCTGCAAGTCGTGTCTCGCTCAAGGCTGCAATGTCGATGTTGTACCTGCCCAGCTCTCTCCCAATCAGTGCTGTTCGTCTCTCTGGACCTGACGCGCCGTCTCTGTCAAGTAGGGTGCGTACATTCCAAGTTCCAATTGTTAAGGGAATATGGTTTACTCTTTTAGCTTTGCTTGTTTTATCTTTCTTTGTATGTCGACCGCAGTTTAGGGTACCCACCAACCGCGGCTAGCTGGTTAGGTAGTGATGAAGCAGACAATGTTTAGGGCACCTTTTCTAGCCCCTTCCTCATGCTATGGAGGTGAGCAGTGTGTTCCTATAGAGGGCTGCTCAGTCGCTCAGGGGGCTGCCGAATCCCACTGCTGCTTCCGGTCAGTAGAAGACGACCATATGGCCTGAGCCGCCTGTGTGCAGGTCTGCGACTACGGCTGCCAGCGTACCCACGCCTGCCGCTTTGCCGCTCGCCCATCGCCACAGGGCTTGAAGGTGATATGTGACGTTGGATGAAGAATGACTTGCGCGATGACTTGCGCGAGAATTGACAGGTCGTCCTTCATCGGTGAGGCAAGACACATTTCTCTCTTGAACACCACTGCCACAGGCGCCTTTCTGTAAACAAATCAGACATGTCACAGCAGCCTTGAACCTAAGCTTAACATAGTTTAGTGAGGTAAGTAATGATGGTTTCCATTCTCTCTCCACCAGAGGGAAGGAATACCGAAACTACCTCAGGCATGTTTGAGTTGAATTGAGCTGTTGAGTTGAGCTAAGAACCGACATCACTGCACTCAGGACATTCCCATACACGATCCGTCCCCTAGTTCAACAGCCAGCGAAGAGTCATACTACTAATCGTTCCCACCGCTATCTGATTGAAAGTTGTTCACCAGAGACAAGGAATGCAACACTATCTCAGGCATGTGGTAGGCTGGCATCATACAGCGAATTTCTCAAGAGACAACAGATAATCTTATGAGAGTTCATTTCATGACAGGCATGAATACCCCGCACTGTAGTGTGCCATTTGTTCTGTATGGATGCGCATGCTTGACAGTATCATCATCATCATCGTCGTCGTTATCATATTCATCTTTATCGTCGTCATTAGCATCTTCATACTTATTATTATCCGCATCTCAGCAACGTCCTCATAATCATGTCTTTTCACCTGCCCACAATAGTTCATTTCCCCCAATTTTATTTGTCTTAATACGTTAATTGCAGTTTCTTTACAGGACGTCCAGGTCAACCCCAAAATGTTTTGGTTGTTTGTGATTCCATGTCAACTTTGCGTTCAGTAGTCTGGCATTGCTTTCTGAACGACCGGCACTCATATCATTGTATGAAATCAACGCAAGTTGGTCTGCTGCCAAATCGCCCGCAGCTATGTTTCGAACGTGGTATGCGTAATTAAGAATTGCGTCCGTAACCCCTTCGCCACAGAACCGGTCTTAATAACATTCTGCCAAATGGTGAATTCTCGTTGGATAGATCTGTTTAGTCTCATTTTCATTCACTGAATATTGAACCGTGTGTAAAACGTAAATTCAAAGGCTTACGTGTACTTGTCAACATAATTTTTAATAGAACGAGTAACTGACATCACAGAGCAGCAGTAACTGACATCACAGAGCAGCAGTAACTGACATCACAGAGCAGCAGTAACTGACATCACAGAGCAGCTGTAACTGACATCACAGAGCAGCAGTAACTGACATCACAGAGCAGCAGTAACAGACATCACAGAGCAGCAGTAACTGACATCACAGAGGAGCGGTAACTGACATCACAGAGCAGCAGTAACTGACATCACAGAGCAGCAGTAACTGACATCACAGAGCAGCAGTAACAGGTATAGTACTCACGGCAATAATACAGTGACTCCTGTCCGAGGTGTACCACTTGTAGCACCCTTTATGAAAGCACTGCTTAGTCTGTTCCAGTTTGTCGAGGAATTTTCTACCATTTCCAGTTGGCATTTGCAAAACCGAAGAGGTCCTCTTTGTAAACCCTGGGTTATTTATAGAGATACATGAGAAGTTATAAGTATTTACACATTTGGAAGTCGGTAGTTCGGAAATAATAATAAAATTAGGCCGCTTAAGATCACCATCTTGTGTCGATAAGCATTGGCGATCATGTTTCGGCATCGCACACACTCACCAATCTTGGATAAGGTCTGTGTTTTGTCCCGATTATGCCACGTGGCAAAAAAAATATATATATATATATAGGTATTTATCTCTCTGCCTTCCACTTGTTTATTTTTCCATAAGTTTTCCCAGTTGTCACTAAGTAGAGTTCTCCTCATAACTTTCCCAAGATATTTTGACTGCCTACGTCTAATTTCTCTAACCAAGGTTTTCAATAGGTCACTGCGTAGGCAAAGTGGCCAAGAATACCAAGTATACAAAAAAAAAATAAAACTATAATCTGCACAGTTTGTGGCGACTGCTCCAGCAAGGGGGCCTTAACTCCTCAGGCTCAAGCCCCCCCCCCCCCCCCCCTGTCCTACATCGCAAGGTAATGTAAAAAAAAAAAAAAAAAATAGATGACAGCTGCCTAGGCACATTTTCATAATTGGAAATAAAATATGCACAAAAGGAAACCACTACAGTGTCTTCTCGAAATGTAAAGAGTTCTGGATATAAGAAAAACGCGTTTTTTTTCCACATAATGATTAAAGAGACGCTGGAAAATATCCTGACGACAAGAAAGATCAGCGATAGAAGAGACAAACGCAGACTAAGAGAAACGACGCTGGATGGACAGAGGCGGTGACACGGAAGAACACTATCAATAGAACAGATCCTGAGATGCTTGAACGCCCACGCCAACTGGCAGGACACGTGATGATGATCATGACTCACAAACAAAAAAGAATATAGCATCCGTGGTTCTAGTTTACATACGTGTATCGTCGCTGGTGACATGCAGTACAATGTTGCAACTTGTCAGAGTCCAGAAAGGGTACAGTGATGCAGTGACATCGTTACGCCCGCCAGGCGACTTAGCTCCCAGCAGGGATGCAGCAACTTCGTTACGCCGCCAGGCGAGTAGTAGTTACCGGCCTGCAAGATTGCTGGCTGACGAACGACCAGCGGTCAGGCCAGGACGACGCTAGACGCACGCATGCCTCGTGAAGCCACCTGAGGAGGGAGGCAAGTTGCTAACTAGCGTCAGACAGCTCTGGGACACGGACTTGGACGGACGCATGATGAGAGAAAGGCGTTGTGTGGTTTTCTGTGCTTGAAAGTCGAGTGTCTGGACATCTTGAGAGTTAGACTTGTGAGCTGTATTGTGGATGTAAGTGTTTTTGAAGTATCAAGTATATATTGTTGTGATCATCGTAATGTATTTAATCTGTGAATAAATCCATTGAACGGTGTGTCGTTGAGTCTTACGTCAAATCACGTTGTACTTGTACTGTCTCACATGTGTTAGGTTAGCGAGCCAAGTTTAAGACCCTGACATGTGTGGACGTGGTGGCACTCGTCCGGCTTTGAGATGAACGTGTTTATGTGATTAACGATTTAAAACTAGAGTTTGTGAACTTAGAATTTTTGTCAAACTTTATAGTACATGTAAATGTGATCGTGGAAGGCTCATTTTGATTTATTACTACATTGTTTAAACATGGAGACCATTTGTAAACGTACAGTGCATACATATTGTTTGATCTTGTAAGCGTGTAAAACATCTGTGATTTGTGAAACTTGTCACCGTTTTGACCTTGTCGACATTGTGATCTTGTCGCCATTGTGACCTTGTCGCCATCTTGTAAACTTGATGTCTATGTCCTTACTGAATGTCATCTTGATGTAAGTGATGTGTCATCAATGTTATAGAGTGTTGAGATATACGTAGATTGTCTTTGTGCATTGAGTTGTGGAAAGCAGACAGTTCTTGGAAAGAAAGTGACTTGTTTTGGAAAAAAAAAAATTGTTGACGAACAAACTTACGACCTACAATTACACTCTACGCCATACAAACCTAATCAATACTTAGTGACAAGCAGGCACACACCACCAAATAGACGCTTATTTATTTTCCTCCAAAAACAAAGCAGGTTTTCCGTACCATCCGATACCTTGCCGTAGAGGTCATTTGTGTTTGCGAAGTAGCGACCCTACAGTTCCTAGCCCGATTTCCAACCGTTCTTCACCGCATCCGGGGCACTTGAGTATATTTTTCTTTTCATATACTTTAAGGATGCAATTTTAGGCACGTATTGTCAATAGAAGTCAATTGTAAATTGTTCATTACTAACCACTTATAACATGTTTTGTGTGGCTGTTATTTCATTGACATTGTCCATCATGTCTTCATTAAATGATTTCATCGATATGGGGTTAAAATTGAAGTTAACAGGTGATGAGTTAACAAAGTGGAGTGAGAATAAATACTCTGAACACCTTCGCGAGAAAGCTACTGAACGCGAGGAAAGGGCAGCTGAAAGGGCCGCCAAGCAAATAGAGGCAGAAACAGCCTTAAAGCAAGCTGAGATAGATAGTGAACTTAAGAAGGCAGAAACAGCCTTAAAGAAAGCTGAAGTAGATAGTGCACTGAAAAAGGCCGAGATTGAAAAAGAAATAGAACTGAAGAAGGCAGAAATAACAGCTCAGAGTAAGAGAGAAGAACTGGAGTTACAGTTGAAGATGAAACAACTTGACACTGAGACCGCCATTAACAAAGAGTCTAAGAAATCTGAGAGACTGGAGAAAGAAAACCAGTACAAGAAATATCAAGGTATTGTACGTAATTATACCTCGGGTGACTGCATCGCAGCTTTTACCCAAAATTTTGAAACTTTAATGGAACATTACCAGATTCCACTGTCTGAATGGAATATTGTTTATATGAGGAGTTTATCAGGGGAGCCTCTTAAAGTCATTGAGACTATCCCAAAAGACCTCAGAAAAGATTACCATTATCTGAAATCTAAGATTATGGCACATTTTATGTTAGATGAGGCAGGTTACAGAGAACAATTCAGTAAGTGGAGCCCAAAACCGACTCAAACGTTCTCTGATTACCTCTGCTTAGTCCGAGATATATTTACCAAATGGACTTCAGCAGCTAAAATTGACAAAAATTATCAGAGACTAGAAGATCTGATCATTAGAGATAACATCATTTCATCCATTCCATCAGCATTTTCAAAATTTTTGCAAGAGAATGAATGCACTAGTGTAGATGAAATTGAGAGACGTGGTTCGGCGTATTATACAGCCAACAAACATTGTTTTGCCAGTGAAGCTACTGACATTAATTTTGTAGCAGCGGCTAACTATGACAAACCCTATAGTAGGCAGAAACCTCATAGGCCTACCTCTGAGAAGTTTAATCACTGTAACTATTGTAAATTTTCACATCATCCGGGTGAAATGTGCGATAAGCACCCAGGATACAACACTTACCTACTACACATGGTAAACAGACAAGATAAGGAGCGTAAATCCTTCAGAAGTTTGCGTAAATGTTTCCTCTGTAAGGCGTACGGACACCATCGGAAAGATTGTAAAGGTAGGCAAATGACCAACAAAGCAAATGCCGCCTTGTTTAACAGTTCGGCGTCAGATGAAGAACAGCCAGAGAAACATCCTGTGAACTCAGCACAGGCTTTTGACATATTTAGCGCAAATAAATGTTCTGTTTGTAACACCTTTTATGAAGATGGTATTTTAACATGCGGTCACGCCATCCCTATTGCCAATGAAGAAGCTAATTTGGTAGTAGATTCAAAAGGCAAGATAATCGTCCATCACGGATATGTGAATGGCAAGTCTGCTACAGTCCTTCGTGACACGGGCAGTTCACTTATTGGTCTGAAAAGAACGTTCATAATGCCTACAGACTATACAGGCAGGCACGTAACATGCAGAACATTCTCAGGCAATATTGAGAAATACCCACTAGCATGGGCATATATTGAAACACCTTTCCTCACTGGGAAAGTAAAGTGCGCTGCATTAACAAACCCAGTGTGTGATGTAATTATTGGAAATTTACCAGAGGTGAATGATAAACCTCATGACATAACATCTCTGTGTGTTGATGATAACATAACATCACCATCAAATGTCATCACTGATAATGTCACACCACCTATGGATTGTATGGTAGCTAATGTAGCACTAACATCTCATGACATCATTGATAACATTGTTCCATCACCATCTGATATCATTGAATGTGTGAACGCAGTAACTAGAGCTACTGCTAGAGTGCAAGATGAAAGTAATCAAACTGAGGCTATACAAATGCTTAGCCCAGTTTCACTACCTACTAACACCATGAAGGAAACGTTTGTAACAGCTCAAAAAGCTGATCCTTCATTGTCAAAATACTTTAATCTGATCGGCCAAAAGCCAAAGGTAACCAAGAATGCAAAATGGCATTTTGCTTTGAAAAATGATATACTCACCAGGTATTATACCAAAGGTGACAATACCACAGAGCAAACTGTTTTGCCAACTAATTATCGCAAGAAAGCCTTACATCTTGCCCACGATATACCTCTTGCAGGGCATATGGCATACGTTAAGACCAGATCAAGGTTATTGACACAGTTTCATTGGCCCAAATTTTGCAATGACATTAAAGAATATTGCAGAAGTTGTGACACCTGCCAGAAACTGGTAAAAAAAGGTAAACACCCACAGGCAAAGTTACAAGTTACTGACTTAGCCAGTCGACCTTTTGAAAAATTATCTGTCGACATAGTGGGCCCTCTTAATCATACAACAACTAGAGGGAATAAATATATTCTAACTGTCATTGATCAATGTAGTCGCTGGCCAGAAGCTATTCCGCTAAAGAACATAACTGCCAATGATATAATGGAAGTTTTCTTCCATATATTTTCTCGGATAGGTTTTCCAGATACTATCCAATCTGATAGGGGCACTCAGTTTATTGCCGCATCTACCCAAGCTTTCACCAAAATGTTGGGAGTGAAGCAATGTTTCAATTCCCCGTACCATCCTCACTCTAGTGGAGTAATAGAAAAATATAACGGGGATCTAAAGCACATGCTTGCAAAAGTAACGCAAGAGCACCCCAATAACTGGGATTTATATCTACCAGCTATTCTTTTTGCTTATCGCGAGGTACCACATTCTAGTACCGGTTTCTCTCCTTTTGAACTTATCTATGGTGCCAAACCACGTGGCCCATTGACTATTTATCACCAAATGTTAACTGACTCTACTCCAGTACTTAAACCCATATCATCATACGTATATGTTACATCATTGCGTGAAAGAATCATCAAATCTTGTATTATTGCAAAGAATGCACTAAAATTATCTGGTGCTACTTATAGACAGTATGCTGACAAAGGTAACAGGACAATAACGTTGACACCTGGACAGGACGTTCTTCTTCTACTACCTAGTGACAGACACTTATTGACTGACTCTTGGCAGGGACCTTTTAAAGTGACGAGACGACTTCTCCTAGTAGACATTCCTAACATAATCTGCTACATAGACGACATATGTGTTCACACAGAGACAATGACAGAGCACATTAAGACGTTAGAACAGACATTTGAACGTATTAGAGAGCACGGACTGACGGTAAAGCCTACGAAAGTAGACATAGCCTACCAGGAAATATCCTTCTTGGGGTACAAAATATCCAATGGCTTTGTCACGACAGACGATAACATTGTGTCCAAGATATTAAAACTCTCACTTCCGACTACAAAAAAACAAGTCAGAAGGTTGTTGGGACTGATAAATTATTACCGGCAGTTCATTCCTGATTTTTCCGAACTGACCGAAGTGTTTACTAATTTACTAACCAAAGATAAACCAGATAAAATTGTAAACAATGAATGCCTAAAAATTGCATTCAATAAAGTACTAGCATGGTTTTCTGATAATAGTTCAAATAATCTCATCATGAAATTGCCCAATCTCCATTTACCTTTCAGATTGCGTACAGATGCTAGCTCCGTGGCGATTGGAGCAGTCTTGTTGCAAGAGTACAATAACATCCTCCATCCCGTGTACTTCGTATCCAGGAAACTAAAGCCCAGAGAACGGGCGTGGTCTATACCCCAGTTAGAAGCCCTAGCTTTAGTGGTGGGTATAACTAAATTATCCAGATTTCTTCTAGGACGCCATTTCATCGTGGAATCTGACAGCAGCCCGTTGCGTTTCATAAATTCAGGTGTACCCTCAAACCATATGGTAGCGCGCTGGTCTCTTAAACTTCAAGATTATAGCTTTGAGGTTCGACATATCCCAGGCAGAACCAATTCAATTGCCGATCTTTTGTCCCGTTGTCCGACCGACCCAGTAAGCACCAATCTCTGAGTGCAGTGTGTACAAATACACTCAGACCGACACAGCCATTTATCAGTGAATATATTTTTTTGATTCACAAAAAGCTGTGTAATGTCTACAATATGATGTGATAGGGGTTACTCCCAATATATATAGTGTTCTTATTTTACTAATTCATGTAGTGATTGTCGTGTATAATTGTGTAGTGTGTGGTAGAAAGCGAACGTCATTAATTGTATATATCACGAACAAGAACAGTGTCATATTCGCTTAAAAACTTACCTTAAGCGAACTATCCAATTTGACAGTGACATCTGCGTGTGGAACATTCCAGGGATATTTTAAAGACGTGTGTGAACGTATAAACTAAACATTGACAGATACACCATTGCAGTTAACCGAAATCCATAATGTTCGGTAGTGTAACATCCAACACATGAACAGTCAATCGTAATCCAGAAGGTTTTGTAGTGAAACATCCAACACATGAACTGTGAGAACATTGTACTTTCCGTAACTACATCAGACCGGAACAAGTGTGTTCTGCAAGCTTCAACATCAGCTGATTTTAGTATTCGTGTGTATTTCCGGAATAGTTAGAAATTTAGAGCAAAATTAGCAGACGACAAATAAAAGTTTAAAAAGCTATGACGATTCTAAAATCTTTAGGGATCAACAAAGTTAAATACACGAATTGTGTGTTTATATATTTATGTAGTGTAATCTTAGAATCATATCTTGATTAATGTATTCATATTACCGACTTTTTCTCGTTAATATGAAGAAACGTCAAACGATGACGCTAAGAAATAGGATAATTATTGTAAATTATTGTATTTCATTAATGTGGAAATTATTCCCCTTTCATTATTTTGTTATGACATCATTACACAAAGGGCCATAATTTGAAATGTATTCAGTAATGTGTTGTGTATAAATAGGCAAGTGTTGCTAGATTATTGACACAACAGGTAGCCATCTACTGGGCATGGCAGAGGTTTGCCGACATTGCAGACCAACACAAGAGCTACTGGCCAAATAAGGTCAGGGTTTGAGCGTTTTAAGCGACTTATATAAAGCCGTATTTCAGTCTAGCTAGATGGTTTTTGTTTCAAGAGCCATATTATTACGTTTTTTTTTTGTAAGCTGCGAGGTAGATGCGTGAAGCTGGTACTACCGATCTGACTGGGTCATTAATGCAATTGAGGTAATCAGCCATCGAGAGGATGAAACCTGACATGTGTTAAAGGTTGAACACCACATGTCGTTGAATGCAACTTCCATTGCTTATATATTTCTATGGCATATGTGTATTTATTTGTATTTTGATACCAATGTATATAACAACAGAAGGGTAGACTCTGACAAGGTTAGAATATTAACCCAGTATGTACATATATTATACTTGAAAGATGACATCTTTCATGAATTTGCCGGGGGAGCGTGACAGAGTCCAGAAAGGGTACAGTGATGCAGTGACATCGTTACGCCCACCAGGCGACTTAGCTCCCAGCAGGGATGCAGCAACTTCGTTACGCCGCCAGGCGAGTAGTAGTTACCGGCCTGCAAGATTGCTGGCTGACGAACGACCAGCGGTCAGGCCAGGACGACGCTAGACGCACGCATGCCTCGTGAAGCCACCTGAGGCGGGAGGCAAGTTGCTAACTAGCGGCAGACAGCTCTGGGACACGGACTTGGACGGACGCATGATGAGAGAAAGGCGTTGTGTGGTTTTCTGTGCTTGAAAGTCGAGTGTCTGGACATCTTGAGAGTTAGACTTGTGAGCTGTATTGTGGATGTAAGTGTTTTTGAAGTATCAAGTATATATTGTTGTGATCATCGTAATGTATTTAATCTGTGAATAAATCCATTGAACGGTGTGTCGTTGAGTCTTACGTCAAATCACGTTGTACTTGTACTGTCTCACATGTGTTAGGTTAGCGAGCCAAGTTTAAGACCCTGACACAACTGTTGTAAATGCTGGTGTTGACTCTACCAGCAAAGGAAACTCTCTTCCCCAAGTGAACTCTTTCGCTTACCTTAATGGTTGATTTTCAAAATGCATCGCTGTTTCTATAAATGTTTGTTGCATATCCTTTACAGGACGTCGCAGTCAACTCCATCCTTTTTGTGGCTGGTTGAGATTTCTTGGCAAGTTTACTTTAAATAGTTTGCCAATGCTTTCTGAACGACCGGCACTATTACCATTATATGAAAACCAACGCAAGCGGTCTGCATCCAAATCACCAGCAGCTGTGTTTTGAACTCGGAATGCGGAATTACTCATTGTGTCCTTAACTCCTTCGCCACAAAATCGACTGTTCCTGTACTTGATCATGAAGTTATCATTATTTCTGTTTCTTCTACTCAGGTCTTTGCACGCCTTTCTCATGTAATTCAAGTGCACCCGGAAATGTTCTTTAGATTCATCCATGATCGCCTGGCAGTTTAAAGAGATTTTCAGCTTTATCTGGCTTTTCTGCTTTGTCTAGAAGGTCGATGTGTCATTTTGGCATTGAGTTGGAGTCTGATGACATTACCATACCCAAAACCTGTGAAGGAAATTTGACCTTCGTAGTGTGTGCTGTACAGAACCATAACCTGGTTGTATCCTAATATACCTTTCTGTAGATGTGAAGTGTTAGTGCCAGTCTTACACATCCCGTTGATTTCTGGGCTTGGAGAGATGGTGGAAAGCTCTGTATCACATTCCCCACAGAGATGGTATTTCGGAACCGGATTAAGTGGGGACCCCCCCCCCCCCCCCCCCCCCACGCCAACCTCACTCCGATAAATGGAAGGAAGCTTTTGTCAGGGAGCACATGACGAACACCGATGCACGGGAGTTAAGAGTGAAAATCTGTCTTCCATGGGATTCTCACACCAGTCAACCTTTCAAGATCGATATGTATGATAAACGCAACAATATAACAACAAAACAACAATATAAGATACATTATACACACATAGTAACCAATTCAAACATAAGATACTCACTAACCTAATCCACAAGTTTTACTGCAGGCACTCCAGTCCGACCAGTCTGACAACAGACAATCAATATCACACGGTATCTCACACGACACGACGATTGGCTCGGTAACCGGACCAAATAGCTGCAATAAAATGTGAACATTAATGAATAATCACTGCTGTTTCAAAGATTCAAGTGCTTGTCAATACTGCTGAAAAAAATAGTAGAAAACATTAAACATCAATGTTGACGATGTCAGCATGGCCGAATGGATAAGAGAGCTAGCTCCAACACTTCCAGTGTGCTGATGGCAAAGTAGCAGGTTCAGCCCCTACACCGGTCATTTGGACTAAAATGTTGACTTCTCGTTCCTTGACTTGGGGATGCAAATTACAAGTACCTCTGAAGTTGGAGTGCACACTGGTAATAGGGAAAGCTGGCTCACATGCAAAAATCAGTCTAGTGTGGGCTACGCTTGAGTTCAATGCTAGCGAGCAAAAACAATATTTCGACAGAGAAAGTAAACTTCATTTCATTCCGGCAAAACAATTTAAAATCCTTTCAACATGTAGTTTTTGTCCCGCTTGTGGTTTTGCCCAAATGCGCGGTCTTCTCTTTTGTTCCTATAGGATCCTCTTGTCCTTATAACCTCTCTAGAAATCTTATACCTATTTCTATGGTCTCCATAAAGCCTTTGACTGCTATATTTTCCTAGGCATCTGTTCAAAGGCTAGCTTGTCAATTGATTCCTTCTTGGCAGTGACCATGCTGGTCGACGACCGTAGGTAGCCATTGTCTATATACAGAGATGAGATGAGTGAAGAACCAATGTCATAGCACTCAGAACATTCCGTCTTCATCTTCAACAGCCAGCGTAGAGTCCCAATACTATTGGTACCAGTAGTAGTCTAAAAATGTGTCCGTCTGGCCTTTCCTCAGAGTCCTGAGTGTCGACCAGATACTCTGGTCACTCGCTTTCAGCATCATTCTCTCCAGGCCGTGTTGATCTACCCCTTCTTCAGCACTATGCACGCGACCCCAAAGGACCCCGACCACGTCTGCAATATCGTGAAACAATACCCGACCCATCGGAGCAGACCCAGCCAATCTGTCCACCTGCTCGTTTCCCACCACATCAGCATGTCCTGGGAGGAAAATCCAACATATGCTCTCTAGTTGTGATTGTTGAATTGAAGCTGGATACTCTTAGTTTTATCCGTGTCTCTATAAAGAGATCCTCTGCTTACCGTCACAAACTTGAGGCCATAACCAAGAACTACCTTTCGATAGTTTTTCCTTTGGCAACGTATCCGTGTTAAACTTGGACATGTAAGGAATCGGCTGCAAGCATATACGCGTCTTTGAATATAAGAATATTATTAAAATACGAGGGGGCTAAACGTGAAACTTTAAAAGTGTGATAGAAATTACAATAACTACGCCATTGTCTCGTAACATGTCAATATTATTGTTAAGGATGTAAAAAATGTTAAGCAGGTGACATCACAGTGCACAGGAACACGCTGACATCATAAGGTCATTTTAAAGATGACCTTCCCTCCCACTTTTGACATGCACTAAAGAGGAGCAGCGTTCTGTTATCTGTTTTTTGATCAGTGAAGGGATGAAATCTATATAAATGAAGGTCCAGTATGGCGATGCATGCCTGCCAGTCCAGAAAGTGTATGAGTGGAGTAGGAAGTTTCAAAACGGCGTGACTTCTGTCAGGCACACCGAGAAGTGATCCCAGAGTGATTACAAGCGCAACCAAAAGAATGTTTTTCTGCAGAAATCCAAGCACTTTACCTTTTCAGAATATATTCATAAAAAAAACACACACACACAAAAAAAAAACATTTAAGGTTCTCATTTGAAGTCCCCTTGTACATTGCACGACAAATTAAACAAACAGATATAACCAACAACAAGAACTAAACAGCGGAGAAGATTTGTTATTAAGACAACTAACATTGAGGAAAATGATATATTTTTGAGCACATAGTAAGACACGAATGTCTGGAAAAGATAACCATGGCTGGAGCAGTACCGAGGAAGATAACATACACATAACAGCAACAGATGAAGGACGTCTGGCTTTTGATAGAACGAAATGTCAAATCGCCTTATGGGGCAAACATCCTGAATAGGGCAAGCCATTGGATGGCGATGTGTGGTTTCCCTGTATTCGACTTTGCGATCTCATTTTCCTTCGTACATCCGCGGATGTGGACAATGACAGGTACTATGCTATAGACCAGGTTTCACACCACTAAGGTGTGCAATCTGGCCAGAGTTGCAAAACTATACAATATATTTCACAACTTGAAAATACCTGTATACTTTGTTTTAAAATAATATTCTGTTTGCGTTGTCTTTATCATTTAAATAAAAGCCACGTGACGACAGCATGCTTGTTTTATTATTCCGCTTCCCTGTTCTAATTATGCAAATTAAAGTATGGTTTCATAGACAAATTAGAGTAGGAAGTGACAAAGATGTATAAACATGACGATCTATTTCTCTCTCTCTCCCCACCCCTCTCTTACACACACACACACACACACACACACACACACACACACACACACACACGCACGCACGCACGCACGCGCGCGAGCACACACACACACACACAGACACAAACACTTAAATATAAAAATATATAACTTAGTGATTCGAGATGAATCATGGAAGTTTACAAAGGATAGACAGGATAGACAACACATTAGTGATGCGAAACACACATGCACATAAAGAGTGAAATGAATAGGGAGGGAGGGAGGGAGGGAGAGAGAGAGAGAGAGAGAGAGAGAGAGAGAGAGAGAGAGAGAGAGAGAGAGAGAGAGGGAGTTAGTGCAGTTCTGATGTTATATGCACAACTGCTGCCAACAATAACATAGAACTGCTGACCAATAAAAACACAGAACTGATGACCAATAACAACATAAAACTTCTGAACAGTGACAACACGGAACTGCTGACCAATGGTAAAACCGAACTGAAGACCAATGGCATTACACAATTGAAGACCAATAACAAAAGATAACTGCTGACCAGTAACATCAGATAAAACACAGAACTGCAGACCAATGAAAACACAGAACTGCAGACCAATGAAAACACAGATAAACAACAATACAAAACTGTTGACCAATGACAACACAGAGTTGAAGACCAATGAAAACACATAACTGCTTACCTGCTCACATTTGTAGGACTCCACTATCTGATTGTTCTCATTTCTGCAGAAGGCATATCTTTCTGTGTGTCCCACCCCACAATCATTCTCCCCACCATTCACAAGACAACTGCATATAAGAAATAAAGAGGTTTTTTCACATAATGATTAAAGAGACGCTGGAAAATACCCTGACGACAAGAAAGATCAGCGATAGAAGAGACAAACACAGACTAAGAGAAACGACAGAGGCGGTGACACGGAAGAACACTATCAATAGAACAAATTCGTCCCCATTTTCAGAAGCCAGCGAAGATATCAAGATATCAAGAAGGATATCAAGACTCTGTGGGGCCAACATCAACACTCTGTGAAACCAAGATCAACACTCCGTGAAACCGATATCCACCCTCTGTGGAACCAATATCAACACTTTGTGGGACCAATATCAACACTCTGTAGGTTCAACATCAACATTCTGTGGGGCCAATATCAACACTCTGTAAAAGCAACATCAAAATTCTTTGAAACCAACATCAACACTCCGTGGGACCCATAACGCTCTGTAAAACCACAATCAATACTCTGTGAAACCAATATTAACATTCCGTAAAACCAACATCAACACTCTAAAGGGTATTTTAATGTGCGCACCGTGCACACCTTACCACACATGCACACATGTTATCGTCATTATCAAAAAAAAAAAAAAAAGAGCTAGAATCTGCTCCACTACCCAGGGCTCATGTAGGAGCAGAGCTATAACATTCTCGGGATTTGTGTAGAACGTTTCTGCAACTAGATATAAGCCCGATAAATGTTTGATTCAGTGACGTCTGCAGTACTGTCTGGTTCACCATTGTAATGTCTGCAGTACTGTCTGGTTCACCATTGTAATGTCTGCAGTGCTGTCTGGTTCACCATTGTATTGTCTGCAATCTCTATAGTTCACCATCTGTTTGTCCACTGCACTGTATACAGTACTATCTAGTTCACAATTGTATTGTCAACATTACTGTCTAGTTCACCATTGTGATGTCTGCAGTTCTCTCGAGTTCACAACTGTAATGTTTGTAGTACTGTCTAATTCACCATTCTAATAATCTGCAGTACTGTCTGGTATGTTTGCAGAACTCTCTAGTTCGCCATCTGATTGTCCACTGTAGTGTATACAGTACTGTCTAGTTCACCATTGTAATGTCTGCAATACTGTCTAGTTCACCATTGTAAGGTCTGCAGTACTCTCTAGTGCACCACTGTAATGTTTGCCGTACTCTCTAGTGCACCACTGTAATGTCTGCAGTACTGACTGGTTCACCATTGTAATGTCTGCAGTACTCTCTAGTTTACTATTGTAATGTCTGCAGTACTGTCTAGATTACCACTGTAATGTCTGCGGTACTGTAAAGTTCACCACTGTAATGTCTGCAGTACTGTCTGGTTCACCATTGTAATTTCTGCAGTACTCTCTAGTGCACCACTGTAATGTCTGCCGTACTCTCTAGTGCACCACTGTAATGTCTGCCGTACTCTCTAGTTCACCATTGTAATGTCTGCAGTACTGTCTAGTTCACCATTGTAATGTCTGCAGTACTGCCCAGTTCACCATTGTAATGACTGCATTACTCTCTAGTTCACCATTGTAATGATTGCATTACTGCCTAATTCACCATTGTAATGACTGCAGTACTGTCTAGTTCACCACTGTAATGTCTGCAGTACTGCCTAGTTCACCATTGTAATTGCTGCAGTACTCTCTAGTTCACCATTGTAATGACTGCAGTACTGCCTTGTTCACCATTGTAATGACTGCAGTACTGCCTAGTTCACAATTGTAATGACTGCAGCACTGTCTAGTTCACCACTGTGATGTCCCCACTACTGCCTAGTTCAACCTTGTAATGACTGCAGTACTGCCTAGTTCACCAGTGTAATGACTGCAGTACTGCCTAGTTCACCATTGTAATGACTGCAGTACTGTCTAGTTCACCACTGTGATGTCCCCACTACTGCCTAGTTCACCATTGTAATGACTGCAGTACTGTCTAGTTCACCACTGTAATGTCTCCAGTACTGCCTAGTTCACAACCGTAATGTCTGCTGTACTGTCTAGTTCACCACTGTGATGTCCCCACTACTGCCTAGTTCACCATTGTAATGTCTGCTGTACTGTCTAGTTCACCACTGTAATGTCTCCAGTACTGCCTAGTTCACCATTGTAATGTCTGCTGTACTGTCTAGTTTACCACTGTGATGTCCCCACTACTGCCTAGTTCACCATTGTAATGTCTGTTGTACTGTCTAGTTCACCACTGTAATGTCTCCACTACTACCTAGTTCACCATTGTAATTTCTGCTGTACTGTCTAGTTCAACACTATAATGTTTGCAGTACTCTCTAGTTCACCACTGTAATGTCTGCAGTACTGTCTAGTTCACAATTGTAATGTCTGCAGTACTGTCTAGTTCACCACTGTAATGTCTGCAGTACTGCCTAGTTCACCATTGTAATGACTGCAGTACTGCCTAGTTCACCACTGTAATGTCTGCTGTACTGTCTAGTTCACCACTGTAATGTCTCCACTACTACCTAGTTCACCATTGTAATGTCTGCTGTGCTGTCTAGTTCACGATCTTATTTTCCATTGTAATGTTCATCTCTCTATTCCTTTTCTTCTGTTGATATGTCTCAGATAGTTCATTTGGTTTTTTTTTTAACTGTTGATATGTCTCATTTATTTTATTTGACTTCTCTTCTGTTTACATGTCTCATAATTTTTTTTTTTTTTTTTTTGGACATCCTTTCTGTTGATTTGCCTCATCCATTTCATTTGACGGCTCTTATGCTTTTGCAAAGATATCTAGTAATACCTGTACTATTCGGTAATAGACCATTTGTTTTCCTGTGTTGAAATGAGTCAAAAACAACCGACAACATAGCAGTTGGGACATTCCCATACGTGCTCCGTACTCAACAGACAGGAGCCCCAATGCTAAAGGCACCGGTAGCAGTTTGTGTCTGTCTGGCCTGTCCTCGGAGTACTGATCCTCTGGTCACTCCCTGGAACACCATTCTCTCCAGGCCATGAAGATTGATCTGTTCTTCCACACTACACACACCATCCCAAATGATCCTGACCACGTCTGATTTATTGCGCACCATATACCACCCAAAGCTGCACATCCAAACAATACTCATTCCCCATCACACCAATATGCCTTGGGCAAAGATCCAACATATGCTCCCTATCATTGCTGTTTAAAAAAAATAAAATAAAGCATGTCACTCATCACGAAGCATGCATTTCTTCACATCTCTTAGCATGCTCTCTGAGGTCGTTACAACCACGACAGCTGTGTGCTGTTTGTCCTCCAGCCAGCGTAATGCCGCTGTGATTTCATCCATCTCTTTTCTCACCCTAGATATCGTGATATCATAAAGCAGGCTCTCCTGTAATAAAGCGAGAGAGAGAGAGAGAGAGAGAGAGAGAGAGAGAGAGAGAGAGAGAGAGAGAGAGAGAGAGAGAGAAGTTGAGCGCACGCATGTCATGTAACATGCTATTCCAAATTTTTTAATGTATTCTCATCTTTCATATTACAAGGTATCATTTTGTATGCCACTTGAGTTTATCTTGTATAATATGAACACATGCACATTATTGTACAGTGAGTGAGAGAGTTAGTGAGTGTGAGTGAGGGAGTGTGTGTGTGTGTGTGTGTGTGTGTGTGTGTGTGTGTGTGTGTGTGTGTGGAAGGGTGTAAGAAATATATATATATATATATATATATATATATATATATATATATATATATATATATATATATATATATATATATATATATATATATATATATATATATATATAGAGAGAGAGAGAGAGAGAGAGAGAGAGTTGAATTGCATCACAAATTTTTACGTTACAAAATGTATATGTACAATTTTTTCTCCATGTTTTACAGTTTTGCGTGAATGCTCACGACAATCGTCACTGCATGTATGTGTGAAGTGTGGGAGTTTGTTCATACTAGTTTCAGTGATTATATGGGGCATCACGTATGTGTCTAGATTTGAGGATGTGTGGTGTGTGTGTGTGTGTGTGTGAATATGAATGTGGGGGATGTTTGTTTATGTGGGGTGTGTGTGGGGGTGTATGTGTGGATTGTTTGTGTGTGGGGATGTGTGTGGGTGGATAAACGATGTGTGTGTGGGTGGATAAAGGATGTGTGTGCGGGTGTGGGATGTGTGTGTAGGTGTGGGATAGTTGGAAGTGTGTGGCTGTTGGTGGGTAAGGGTTGTGTGGGTGGGGAATGTGTGTGTGTGGGTGGGTAAGGGATGTGTGGATGTAAAGGATGTGTGTGGGTTGACGGATTGGTGTGTGATAGGTGTGGGGATGAGTGTGGGGATGTGTATGTGCGTGGGGGATATGTCTGTGTGCGTGGGTGTGTGTGTGTGTGGGTAGGGTAAGTGTGGGTGGGTGGGAGTTGTGTGTATGAGGGTGGGTGGGTAGATGGGGGAGGTGTGGTTGGGATTGGGATGTGCGAGTTGGTGAGGGATGTGTGAGGGTGGGGGATGTGTGTTTGGCTGGGTGGTTGGGGTGTGTGAGTGTGGGTGGGTAGGTTGGGGAGGTATGTGTTGATATGTGGGTGCGGGATGTGTGGGTGTGAGTGGTTGAGCGATTAGTGCTTGGGTGGGGGATGTTTGTTCCATGTGTGTATGAGTTGGGGATGTGTGTGTGGGTGGAGGATGTGTGTGGGTGGTGTATGTGTGAGTTGGTGAGGGGATGTGTGTGGGGGTGGGGAATGCGTGGTTGAGGGATGAGTGGATGGGGGATGAGTGATTGGGGGTGTGTAAGTGGATGGGTGGAGGATGTGTAGAGGATGTGTTGGTGGATGAGTCTGTGGGATGGGTGTGGCATGTGTGTGTGTGTGTGGGGGGGGGGAGATTGTGTGGGTGGGGGATGTGTGTGGGTTGGGGATGTGTTTAGGGGTGGGTGTGGGATGTATGTGTGGGTTTGGGGAGATTGTTTGGTGAGGGAGTGTGGGTGGGGTGTGTGTGGGTGGGTGCATGATGTGTGGGTTGGCAGGGGATGATTGTGTGGGTGGGGCAATGTGTGGTTAGGGATGTGTGTTTGGCTGAGTGGGTGGAGGATGGGTGGGTGGGGCATATATGTATGCTTGGGGTGTTTTCATGGTTGGAGGGTTGTGTGGGTGGGGTATGTGTGTGTGTGGTGAATGTGTGGTGGGTGGGTGAGTTTGGAATATGTCTCATAACATGGTAATATGCATTGTTTATGTTTACAACACTCATTTGACAATTTTTTTGGTCCTATGTAAATGCATCATGCACTATTGATGAACGAAAGATGAGTGACTGGAAGGGCCGAATGTAAGACGGACCAGCGTGCCCAATTTGTAACCCTTCTAAAATAAAGCTCAATCAATCAACCAATCAATCAATCAATCAATCAATCTATTCCAGCATGGGTCAAGGACATGATGGTTCGCTTGAAGTCTTCACAGATCTACGAAGGGTTGCTCCAGTCTGCCAGAATACCTCGCCACGAAGGGTTGCTCCAGTCTGCCAGAATACCTCGCCACGAAGGGTTGCTCCAGTCTGCCAGAATACCTCGCCACGAAGGGTCGCTCCAGTCTGCCAGAATACCTCGCCACGAAGGGTCGCTCCAGTCTGCCAGAATACCTCGCCAGAATAGCTCGCTCAGTTAGAAGAAGTCAGGACAGTCTTCTAGGACAGGATTTGGAGTTTGTTTGAGCGCTGCACGAATGCCGGAGACAGAGTATCTTCAACCATGATATTGCCTGTATACATGAAACCCATAAACGGACACTCTCCCGCTGTTTATGCTTCACCTCGACACCGCAATGTACAAGGGGAATAAGTTGGGATGAGTTGATATGAGACTCTCTTCAGTGTTGTGTGGTCCAGAGATACCAGACGGGGCATGATTTATACTTTCTCTCACAGACCTGGTATCATGGGCTTACCTGTCTGCACAGTGACCAGTCTGACCACTCGGACATGACGCATTCTCCGGGACAGGGCAGCGAGCACTGCTTGACCGCCTGAGGTAGGTCATCGAAGCTACAGTAGCTTTCGTCCACTGTCATCTCCGAGCCCTCACTGCTGACTGACACCCACCTGGGGAGGGCAAATGATGAAGAGGGAAACACAATGTGTGTGTGTATGTGTGTGTGTGTGTGTGTGTGTGTGTGTGTGTGTAGCATGGATATAGAGACACCGAGGCAAGAGGAGTCTCGTGGAGATAGGGAGAAACACATTGTATGTATGTGTGAGTAACATAGCTATATGGGCACTGAGGCAGAGAGAGATAGAGGGAGAGACATTGAGGTAGACAGGGGGAGAGAAGAGAAAGAAACAGGGAGAGTCACAGATATATACACAGAGACAAAGAGAGAGAGAGAGACAAGAGGAATACACAGGGAGAGCTATAAAAGTAGACAAGAGAGAGAGAGAGAGAGACAGACAGACAGACAGACAGACAGATTCACAGAGAGACATATTTAGAGGAAAAGCCATGGAAGCATTCAAAAACTCCCACCTAATGTTTGTTATACTTGTAGCAACGAAACAATAAAACCCTCACTGTGCAAGTAAATAGTTCAGTTGTAGATGTGCATTCATAACTATATATAATTTCTGTTTTCTTATAGTTAATGCCGTGTATTGTTGGTGATCATGTCAGTCCACAGCCCTTTGTCTCATATACTGCCAATCATTTCTGACACTGATTTTCCTCCATACAATGATGTCAAACTGTCTATTATCTTCCCCCACCCCCAACTGTCCCTTTATGATGACATACTCTAGCTTTCCCGTTCTCGTGACACGCCATACCACGCAGCTTCCACACAATTCCTCACACGCCGACTAACTGTCCATGATTAGCTTACGTACAAGTAGAATAACCTAAAAATAAAACAACTTGACTGCGATGGAAGCTCACAAATCTCTTACCTGACAGTTCTGTTGTTGTGTGTTCCTTCCCCGCAAGCTCTAGCTCCGTTTGGTATGCACTGGCCCCAATCCTCGATCCTCCAAATATGGTAGTTACATTCCACACTGCAGACTTTCGTTTGAGTTTCCTGGTTGCGAATACGTGTCTGATCACACCAGCAATAAATAACACATGTGTGAGTGGGAGGCTTATGTATGTGGTTTGTCACGCGGAGGAACGGATGCTTATGTATGTGGTTTGTCATTCAGGAGATGAGAGGCTTATGTATGTGGTTTGTCATTCAGGAGATGGGAGGCTTATGTATGTGGTTTGTCATTCAGGAGATGGGAGGCTTATGTATGTGGTTTGTCATTCAGGAGATGGGAGACTTATGTATGTGGTTTGTCAGTCAGAAGATGGGTGTTTTATGTATGTTATTTGTCATTCAGGAGATGGGAGGCTTATGTATGTGGTTTTTCATTCAGGAGATGGGAGGCTTATGTATGTGGTTTGTCATTCAGGAGATGGGAGACTTATGTATGTGGTTTGTCAGTCAGAAGATGGGTGTTTTATGTATGTTATTTGTCATTCAGGAGATGGGAGGCTTATGTATGTGGTTTGTCAGCATGGAGATATGAATATAAGTATGTGGTTTGTCAGCATGGAGATATGAGTATAAGTATGTGGTTTGTCAGCATGGAGATAGGAGTCTTAAGTATGTGGTTTTTCGTCTAGGGCAGGGGTCACCAGACATTTTTCACGGCGGGCCGGATAACTGACTAAATCACGAGCGCGGGCCGAATAACTGACAAAATGACGAGCGCGGGCCGGATACTCATTCTGTACAATACTTGCGCCGGTCTCCGCGGCGAAGGCCTTACGGACGCGGTTCGTAATCCCGCATACCCACGTTCGAAATACAACTGCGATCGATTTTTACGCTATGTTATGGGTGCCGGTCGTTCGAAGAGCAATGGTAAACTACTGAACGTAAACTTTCCAAGACATCAACAACAGCAAACAATGCTTGTGTTGACTGCAAACGTCCTGTAAAGGATATACAGCTAACTTTAACAATAATTTCAAGCTAGAACGAAAGCTCTGGGAAAAAAGACGAAAAACTAAGTTAATCATGGAAAGGGCGTACAATGCACACAAACAAACAAACAAACAAACAAACAAACAAACAAACAAACAAAGACAACCAACATATTTATATTTATTTACTACACAAAGTTATCAAAGAAGGCGACGTTAGCAAAAAGATAGTTACATCAGACATATTGTGCACATATCCGAATCTCACAAACTAAGCAGCAAAAGAGGATAGTGAGTTTTGTGAAACTGACGTGTGGCTTTCAAAATACCATCAATGTTTGGTTTGGAATTGCTGCATCCAATCAAGAGAATTGCTTTCAAATGTTCATCAGTCAATCTCATCCGATGTGGTGACTTCACAGACCTCTTTTTTGAAAATGTTAGCTCACAGACATATGTTGTTCCAAACAATGATGTCATACCAGCGGCAAATTTCTTAAGTTTCGGAAACTCAACATCATGTAAGCAGTGGTACTTCCTTCTCAATGAGCTCCAACTGTAGTTCAACTGGCACACCATTACGGTTACAATCAAACGGATTCTGGAACAGAAGGATGTCACTCTCAAATCTGTCAAGATCTGAAAATCTCTCCAAACTCTTTGAAACAGTGAAAATGAGAAAGGTTTTCTCCTTCCAGTTATGCTTCCAACAATGACAGCTTTCTTCGAAATCCTTTGATGGTTCTGTAGAGATCACAGACGTGGTAATCCTTTCCCTGAAGTTTCAAGTTCAGTTTATTCATATCGAGCAAAATTGACAACTTTGACAGCCAGGTAAGATCTCAACTCCGGTCTGGAAAAACAGTGGCTACGCTCGGCCGTGCCTGGGGCATGTTCGCCCATCTACTTGGTAGTAGCTCAGGGGTTTAAGTTCAAACCCTCTGCTGAAAATTAGACATCAGCATCTCTTCGGCCTAAGTTGTTCCCAATGCCAAAGAGGCGGGAACATGGCTTTCTAGGCTGTTATAGGCACGCCAACACAACATCCCAGCATCCTATACATTTTTTTTACCAGGGTATCAAGGGATATGCTACTCCATACTCTTGTAGAGTCTCGGCAGGCGGCTTTATTTGGTAATAGAATATATCTCATAATAAGGTTGGCGATATGTATACATAGGGCCACCTAAATAAACAACCTAGTGCTGCCAGGAGGTCTCCGCACGTGTGAAGATCTATTATTATTCTAAACATAATATTTACAATTCAGGTCAGGTCTTAGTCAGATATGACTGAGCTACCGTATAACAGTAGACGGTACTACCTGGTTTCTGTTAGCGCCGAACGTTGGGCGGCGCTTACCAAACCCGACACCCCACATTGTGCCAACGGCTTCGGGCGGAAGAGCGCAATTGGGAGGGTACACGCCTTACCCTGGTGCGAGGAAATGCAAGCTAAAGACAAAATTGTCATGGCAGGGCAGACCAGGCCCTAAGCCTTGGTTGGCGACTGGTCTAGGATCGAAGCTCCGACAGGCGGACAGTTAGAGCATTGCTTTGCTGATCCGGCAGCTTCTGCAGCTTGTCTTGTTCCAGATGTAGGGGTGTTACCTTTCCTCTGGAGTGAACTAGGCAGGCCGAGAGAGGGATCATGCTGCATGGGCAACACATGATCTCTATATTTTAGCCCAGGCTTTGTGCTATGGAGAGGCAATAACTCCATCCCTGGTCTTAACTGGTCTCGGAATCAAAGCGAGAGGCAAATACAGATCCACCAGCTAATAGAGCTATGCTGGCGTGAAGGACAAGTCCCACAGGATTTCAAAGATTCAAGCATCATAACACTGTACAAGAACAAGGGCGATCGGAGCGACTGCAACAACTATAGGGGTATCTCACTTCTGTGTATTGTTGGAAAAGTATTTGCCAGAATTGTTCTGCGCAGACTTCAAGTCCTAGGAGATCAAGTCTACCCCGAATCACAGTGTGGCTTTCGACAGAACCGGTCTACCACTGATATGATATTCTCATTGCGACAAATGCAAGAAAAATGCCGTGAACAGAATCAACCACTGTTTATTGCCTTCATCGACCTCACAAAGGCATTTGATTTGGTCAGTCGTGAGGGTCTGTTCAAGGCACTAAAGAAGATTGGCTGCCCACCAACTCTTCTGTCCATTGTGGAATCGTTCCACACAGGCATGAAGGGTATAATCAAGTTTGATGGTGCAACTTCTGAAGAATTTGAAATCAAGAGTGGAGTTAAACAAGGTTGTGTACTAGCTCCCACCCTCTTTGGAATATACTTTTCACTTCTACTGAAATATGCATTTCGTGATCAGGATGGTGGTATATACATTCACTCACGCTCAGATGGCGGCCTCTACAATGCTCAGAGATTGAAGGCTAAGACCAAAATTAGGAGGGTACTGATCAGAGAGTTGCTTTTTGCAGATGATGCTGCAGTTACGACCCACTCTGAGGAAGAATTGCAATGTCTACTATCTGCATTCTCCAATGCTTGTTCTGAATTTGGTTTAACAATTAGCAAAAAGAAGACACAGATTATGTCACAAGGTGCACATGGGGTACCATCAATCTTTATTGACGACGCCGAACTAGAGATAGTAGACCATTTTACATATCTAGGATCGGTGGTAAATAGCAAATTATCCCTAGATCAGGAAATCAACATCCGGATTGGTAAGGCAGCAACAACAATGAACAGGTTAAGAAAAAGAGTCTGGGAGAACAGGAAGCTTACTGCCAAAACAAAAGTCCTTGTCTATCAAGCCTGTGTCCTTAGTACTCTTCTCTATGGCAGTGAAACCTGGACAACTTACTCACACCAAGAGAACAATTTAAACAGCTTTCATATGCGGTGTCTGCGAAGAATTCTTGGTATTAAGTGGCAAGACAAAATCACAAATACTGAAGTATTGGAAAGATCAGGTTGTGTGACAGTTTATTCCATGCTCAGTCTTCGTAGACTTAGATGGATAGGACATCTTAGGCGGATGGATGATGGTAGAATACCAAAGGATATCTTTTTTGGTGAATTACAGATGGGTAAGAGATCTCAGGGTCGGCCTCTACTACGATACAAAGATGTGTGTAAGCGGGACATGATTGATACAGGCATTGATAATGCACATTGGGAGCAAGTCGCCGCTGAACGTGTTGCATGGAGGGCAAATATCAGAAATGGAATAAAGTCAAAGGAGAAAATTATTGCAGAAAAGTCACACACCGGGCGTTTGAGACGTAAGATGGTGCATGATGGTGGAAGTGACCACGTGTTCACATGCACCCACTGTGAACGGACATTTACAGCGCAAATTGGCCTTATCAGTCACACTCGCTACCGCCATAGTTAAAAGTTATTATGCCTTTTAAAGCACAAACTATCGTCTGTCAAGACGGCAAGGTGCCAATGTATGTGTATGTAATATTTACAATTAAATTGTATCACAACGTCTTGTGATTCATAGTTATATCAAACAAGTTCGAGTACCGACGGCGGGCCGGATGAAATGACGTCGCGGGCGGATCCGGCCGGCGGGCCGTAGTTTGGTGACCCCTGGTCTAGGTGATAGGAATGAGAGAGATGACGATTAATAGGCGAAGTGAGTAGGACAAAAAATGGTCTGGCACAATCAAGGCCTGCATGCACTTATTTTCGCACTGGCCAAAGTCCGTGCAAGCTTATGGGGCTTATGTTGACAAATATTATAAATAGTTTCCCCCCCCCCACTCTTCCTCCCTCCTCTCTGTCTCTCTCTTTGTCTCTCTCTCTCTCTCTCTCTCTCTCTCTCTCTCTCTCTCTCTCTCTCTCTCTCTCTCTCTCTCTTACCATGATGTGTGAATGAAATAATGTATGAAAGAGAGTGATAGAAGGGCAGAATTTTAGACGAGCCTGCGTGCCCAATTCTTAACCCTTTGAAATAAAGTTTGTTCGTTCGTTCGTTCGTTCGTTCGTTCGTTCTCTCTCTCTCTCTCTCTCTCTCTCTCTCTCTCTCTCTCTTTCTCTCTCTTTCTCTCTCTCTCTCTCTCTCTTCTCTATCTCTCTCCCTCTCTCTCTCTCTCTCTCTCTCTCTCTCTTTCTCTCTCTCTCTCTCTCTCTTCTCTATCTCTCCCTCTCTCTCTCTCTCTCTCTCTCTCTCTCTCTCTCTCTCTCTCTCTCTCTCTCAAATGCTGGTGCAATTACGTTTGCTTAGAGAATATTTCAAATATCATAATAACATGATAGTAATGCCTTGATTGATCACTACACTTATGTTCAAGCACTCTGCGGAATTTTTTTTTTCGCATATCCTATTTACATCGCTGTCACCAACAGCATTTTACCGCTGTTGTTGATGTCTTTGCAAGATTACGCACAGTATTTTGCATTGCTTACTGGGCGAAAATCTCAGATACCCCTGTAAGTAACCAACGCGCCCCGATTCCCTACCGAATCTCGCGCAGCTGTTTCCCCACACGTGGATATACGGGATTACGGAGAAAATCGTTAACACCTTCGCCAGGTAGACCGGCTCCGCGCAATTGCTAGATATCTAAAAGAAAAACACCCCGACAAACAAAATTGATGGTCCTTCATTATTATTCTGATGATCATATTGTTATTGTCTTGTATCATCACAAAGGTCTTTCACATAATCTGACCATGCATGTAAAATCTGAACATTTTCTATTATGATTTTGCCATCTTTGGTTTTTAGGCAACCTGTTGATGTGTCTGTTCTTTTGTTAGTAATGTCATTAATTCTTGTGTGCATTAGTTTGGTATTCTGGGTGTTGTGTTGGTTTTAAATTTCCTTGCAATAATCCTCAAGCCATGTTTCTTTTGCCTCTTTGCATAGCAGTAGCTTCCTAACTTTCCTGTGAATCTCTTCATATATTTTCTTGTTGTTTTTGTTATTTCTTCTTATTTCCATGAGTTTTAAGATGTCTTCCATCATCCATTTCTTGCGCCCTATTATCTTTATTTTTGGGATTATTATTGTTGTTAGTGCAGCTTCTTGACTGATTTCTTTTATATTTTCAATTGGTCACTGACGTCTTGAAATAATATTGCATTGCCATATCGGACAATGCATCGAATCTGTTCTTTACCTCTACGTTGAATTTACTTTTATCTCCTCACTCTTCAGTGCCTGTAGATCAAATTTTGCGTTTCTATTTGTATATTTGACTTTCTTTAAGTTTATATGTAAATTGCCTAATATTAATCTATGGTTGCAGTAGCACCTGCGCTTGGTAGGGGGACATAATCATCTAATATTGTTACAAGGGAGGTTACTACCACTTGAAAATGAAAATAGTATACCTAGGTACAATACTTCTAGCTAACATTAACATCTTTTTATTTTATTTGAGAAATAAAGCAGTCAGTACTGCAGTAAGATTTTACATTCTTGATAAGAAAGCTATTAAAATCTTTATACAACATTTGGGTAATCTTTTTGTACTTATATTTTATAAACACTTTTTTCAATTCTACATTTATGTTTAATTCTTAAAACTGTACTTTTAAGATAATACGTCATAGTTGTTGGGTATATTTCCCCGATGTGGGGAAACAACATTTTTTTACTGGCCTCTTAAGGCCACTCACAATTTAAAGAAAATTTACTTACATTAACGGCGAAAGACCTTGGAAGTCTATGGGGCTTATGTTGATAAATACGTTTAGAGGAAATGTCATTTATGTTTGTAAATTTCATTCAATTTGAACAAATAGTTCTCTCTCTCACTCTCTCTCTCTCTCTCTCTCTCTCTCTCTCTCTCTCTCTCTCTCTCTCTCTCTCTCTCTCTCTCTCTCTCTCTCTCTCTCTCTCTCTCTCCTCTCTCCCAAATGCTGGTGCAATTACGTTTGCTTAGAGAATATTTAAAATATCATAATAACATGATAGTAATGCCTTGATGGGTGCCTCCTTCCCTCCGCTAGCCTATGGGACACCCTTGGGCAAGGTGGAGTACCCGTTTAGCCTCCCGATCAGGGTTACGTGAAGCCATGTGTGCAGGTGGTGGATGAAGTTGAATAGCAGCCGACAGATAGTTGTAGTTTATGGTCTCCAGCTTCACGACGGAAGGCAGATGATCTCTTTTTTGGGAGACATTGGCTACGGTCATCTACCAGTATGGTAACTGCTAAGAAGGAAAGCAATGGCAAACTACCTTCTTTACAGATGCCAAGAATATCATGTACTGAAGTCTTATCGATAATCAGAGAAACGGCGTAAATGGTTGCTCCATAGGAGCAGCCTCGCCCGGTAGGAGTAGTCATGTGCACCAGGTGACTCCAGACCGTCATTAGGAGACTGAGTGCAAAAGAATATCAACATTGAAATTAGGAACTTGGAATGTAAGAACTATGAGTGGTGATGGGAAATTCGATAACATTAAGAATGAAATGAGAAGATTAAATATTAACCTGTTAGGTGTACGTAAGACCAGATGGACAGGAATGGGCATTATGACATCTGAGGAATATACAATAATCTATTCTGATGTCGAGAAACAACAGCGAGGAGTAGCAATTATAATAGATACAGAGAGATCAAAATCGATCAAATGATATTGGACTGTATCAGACAGAGTGTTACTGGTGAAGTTGAGTGGAAGACCTTTTGATGTCAACGTCATACAAGTTTATGCACCAACAGCAGACAGTAGTGATGACAGCATCGATGAATTTTATAGTTTAAAACAATGTTTTCCCGTAGTGAATTTGAATAACGAAGACACAAACAATAGATTGCACGATTTATTGCCTGGCATATTTCGCTGCATCTCGTCAGGTACATACTGCAGAAATCACACAACTTACGTGAAATTAACTAGATAAATCCTTCAAGTTGAAATATACACAAATTCGCACAGTAATGTCACTTATCTACCACGGTAATTTTAAGCTGACTAACATGTCTTTCTGTTTACACAATTCTGGCTTGCGTTGATAGATCATAATTGCTTCTGCAAATTTTAACAAGCGAGTATTTTGTGTTCTAAACAACACGCGAAATGCAGTGTCTCTGGACACAACGTGACCACTAGCGACAATGTGTCTGCCGATTGAAGACGCCGGGAGCTTCCGGTGTGTCGGCTCCTCGCGGCTAGCCACTCCTGTGTGTTGTATCTTGTTGACCCATTGAGGTGTGTGTTCTGACAACCCAGAGAAGTATGTGAGGAACTTATCGTCATACGTACTCAACAACATTGAAACAGAGGCCCGTGCATACGGATTAAAATTCTGCATAAAGCCTAAACACATTAACCGTGTTGAGTCGCAAGCACAGTTTGAAATGTTGTTCGATCAAGTCTCCAAGTTATCACCTACCTCTGCTGAGTCGGTCGGGTGGCTGAAGGTCAAACTGGTAGATTTAGAACACCAGTATCGCACAACACCCTCTAAACAGACGTGTCCGCTGACCAACGAACACCTTACTGCCTTAAAAGCGTTAAAGGCTAACAAAACCCTCGTCATACTGAAACCTGACAAAGGGAGCGGTACAGTACTGATGGACATGTCAGATTACCAGAGAAAAATGGATGTAATATTGTCAGATGAATCCAAATTCAGGATAGATCAAAAAGTAAACAAGTCGGAGGACCTGGATGCTATAATGAGGAAAGAGATCCAGTCACTTGTGAATGCGGGACTCATCAGTGAGGCCACTGCAAAAACGCTCACACCACGTGGCTCGCACACTCCTCAGATGTACGGTCTACCCAAACTTCACAAGCCCGGCATCCCGCTAAGACCTATCCTGTCCATGGTTAACTCTGCATAACACCGAATGGCGAGATGGTTAGCCGAAATGTTAAAGCCAGTACGACAGTCCTTCGATCCAAAAATACTCAGAGATACATTCCAACTGGTGGAATTATTGGATACTATGGACATAAATAACAAACACATGGCATCCATGGATATAGCCTCCCTATTCACTAACGTTCCATTAGAGGAGACAGTGAAAATAATAAGGGAACGCATTGAAGACAAACAACTAAAATTAAGCATACCAACACCTATTCTGGAGAGGCTACTACTACTATGTACCGCCAACATCCAATTCAATTTTCTAACTAAGTCATACCGCCAAATTGACGGAGTGGCCATGGGGAGTCCTCTTGGTCATATTCTAGCGGACATCTTCATGGCACACTTAGAAGAAAAGAGATCCTCAGACATCAACAACTTGGCCTTTTACCGGCGTTATGTGGACGATATACTAATTATCACCACAGACGAGCTACAAGCAACATCGTTTCAGGCCACAATGAACAAGACGCATAAAAACATCTCTCTATCTATGGAACACGAACACAACGAAGCGTTACCGTTCCTAGATATTCTAATGAGACGTAGAGCAGACGGCACAATTCAAAGATCGGTGTACCGCAAAGAAACATGGACTGGCCAATACCTAAATTTTCAGAGCTTCACACCTGTCCAGTACAAACGGGGCTTAGTACGGACCTTGTTTGACCGTGCTAGAAAGATATGCACCCAGGACACACTGACAGAGGAATTTGAAACTCTGAAGAATGTCTTAAACCTGAATGGGTACTCCACAGGATTTATAAAGCGCCATTGCCAACAGCCCAAACCCAAAGCAGACGTAACTACAGTCCCTAAACTCAAGGTATTCATCCAGCTAACCTTTCGAGGGGATGACGTAATGCAACGTCTACAAGACCGGCTTACTACAGCAGTAGGTCGAACATTCTGTGCGGCAACTCCAGTCATTAGATGTAAAACCGTACCCATTCCTACACCAACAGTCAAAGAGCCTGTTCCTCAGTACGCCACAAACAATTGTATTTACCAATTCACATGTAGATGCCAGGCCGTTTACATTGGTCGAACGGAGAGACAGCTTAACAAACGGGTGTCAGAACACATACCTCAATGGGTCAACAAGATACAACACACAGGAGTGGCTAGCCGCGAGGAGCCGACACACCGGAAGCTCCCGGCGTTTCAATCGGCAGACACATTGTCGCCAGTGGTCACGTTGTGTCCAGAGACACTGCATTTCGCGTGTTGTTTAGAACACAAAATACTCCCTTGTTAAAATTTGCAGAAGCAATTATGATCTATCAACGCAAGCCAGAATTGTGTAAACAGAAAGACATGTTAGTCAGCTTAAAATTACCGTGGTAGATAAGTGACATTACTGTGCGAATATGTGTATATTTCAACTTGTAGGATTTATCTAGTTAATTCACGTAAGTTGTGTGATTTCTGCAGTATGTACCTGACGAGATGCAGCGAAATATGCCAGGCAATAAATCGTGCAATCTATTGTTTGTGTCTTCGTTATTCGAATTTTATAGTGATATAGAGAAAGCCTTCGAGAAATGCAAGAATTCTGAAGTAACTATCATAATGGGTGACTTGAATGCCAACGTTGGAAATCAACAGGACGGATGCATAGTGGGCAAGTATGGACTAGGGCAGGAGTCACCAAACTTTTTTTCAGGGCGGGCCGGATAACTTACAAAATGACGAGCGCGGGCCGGATAACTGACAAAATGACGAGCGCGGGCCGGATACTCATTCTGTACAATACTTGCGCCGGTCTCCGTGGCGAAGATAATACGCACGCGGTTCGTAATCCCGTATACCCACGTTCGAAATACAGCTGCGAGCGATTTAGCAGCAGACAACGTTGCGCTGGTTTTCACGCTATGTTATGGGTGCCGGTCGTTCGAAAAGCAATGGTAAACTACTGAACGTAAACTTGCCAAGACATCAACAACAGCAAACAATGCTGGTGTTGACTGTAAACGTCCTGTAAAGGATATACAACAAACTTTAATAATAATTTTAAGCTAGAACGAAAGCTCTGGGAAAAAAGACAAACAACTATGTTTATCATGGAAAGGGCGTACAATGCACACAAACAAACAAACAAACAAACAAACAAACAAACAAAGACAACCAACATATTTATATTTATTTACTAAACACAGTTATCAAAGAAGGCGACGTTAGCAAAATGATAGTTACATCAGACATATTGTGCACATATCCGAATCTCACAAACTAAGCAGCAAAAGAGGATAGTGAGTTTTGTGACACTGACGGGTGGCTTTAAAAATACCATCAATGTTTGGTTTGGAATTGCTGCATCCAATCAAGAGAATTGCTTTCAAATGTTCATCAGTCAATCTCATTCAATGTGGTGACTTCACAGACTTCCTTTTTGAAAATGTTAGCTCTCAGACATATGTTGTTCCAAACAATGATGTCATACCAGCGGCAAATTTCTTAAGTTTCGGAAACTCAACATCAGGTAAGCAGCGGTACTTCCTTCTCAATGAGCTCCAACTGTAATACAACTGGCACACCATTACGGTTACAATCAAACGGATTCTGGAACAGAAGGATGTCACTCTCAAATCTGTCAAGATCTGAAAATCTCTCCAAACTCTTTGAAACAGTGAAAATGAGAAAGGTTTTCTCCTTCCAGTTGTGCTTCCAACAATGACAGCTTTCTTCGAAATCCTTTGATGGTTCTGTAGAGATCACAGCCGTGGTAATACTTTCCCTGAAGTTTCCAGTTCGGTTCATTCATATCGACCAAAATTGACAACTTTGACAGCAAGGTATGATCTGACAGCTGTGAATCAGCTTTATCTTTTTCAGTGAAGACAACATCTATTTCGTTTCGGAGCTTGTAAAAACGAAGCAGGACTTTACCGCAGCTGAGCCATCTGACTGATATGTGATAAGGCAAGTCACATAATTCAGAATCAATTTCTTCAAGAAAAGACTAGAACTGACGGTGACTGAGTGCATGTTCCCGAATGAAGTTCACAGCAGAAACTACTGGTTTCAGTACACAAGAAATATCTAAATCTTTCCCACAGAGTACTTGCTGATGTACGATGCAGTGTATGAACAGAGCGCCCGGAACTTGCAAATCTTCCAAATGAGTCCTGATCTGCCCCAACAGACCCTTCCTCACTTCAGTCATGTATTTTCCCTCATCAACTGTAATACCTCGAAGCTGATTTCACCGAAGAAGGTTGGCTATTCTTGGAAAATTGTTTGCACTTCCACGAAAATGACTTTCCCAGTTGTTGTTCCATGCATGCTGCAAACGGACGCCAACTCTTCCGTTATCTGAAAGTCCAAATTGACACCACAAATGAACACGAGAAGTTGTGACGTTCTCGATAGATCAATAGACTCACCCATCGCCAGAAAATACTACAACAAGTTGCTAGCTTTCTAGCGTATCTGTAGCACTATGTTCTCTCCAAGTTCCTCTGTTCTATGCACAAATGAACTTGCCGAAAGGCTGAGAGTTCCAAACAAATCGGCTTTCTCAGGACACAAGTCATTTGCTGCTTCGATCACACACACTCTTTAATGACGTTGAAATCAGTAAACGGTTTTCCTAGTTCTGCCATCTTATGCACTGTTTTGTACTTGTACGAGTGATAGATTCATTTTCAGCAAATTTTCTCGTGAAGAGATTTCTTTGCGTTTCAAAACCACGTTTAATGGTCTCATATTTCCCAGAAAACGTTTAATATGTTGATGGATGTTTTGTTTCGTAGTGACGCTGAAGATTGTACTCTTTCAAAACGGCAACACTTTCGCTGCATATTACGCAGATGGTTTTCTGGTCCTTTGTTTCCACAAAGAAGTACTTTACTTCTCACTCGGTGTCCACTTTTCTTTTCCTACTAGCCATAATTAAGGGTGATGTACACGGGATCTGAAAATGAAAAAGACATTACATTAGAAACATAATTAAAATCCTATTGAAACACAGGAAAAGCAGAGGACTAGGGGTCACTGGTGAGGCTACAGCTCATCAATGGTACATATACAGTTTATAGGTACCTTTGTGTAACCGTACACAGATGATAGAGATAATAGCACAACGCCGACTATTCATGTAGTCGAAGAGAGGAATAAGAAGACAAAGAGAATCTCATTATATCTCTACGGCTAACAAGAAAAAACAACGAATTAGAGATATCAGAAGTAATTCAGGTCAGTGTTCAGGGAATCATAATAATGTAATTATAAAGATACAACAACATCTGATTAATAATGCCAATGCCCTAATATATAAAATTCATGATTAGATGCAATGACAAAATAGACATCCCCATGAATAAACATACACATGATCATCCTTCACAGTACCATTGATATTCCATCACAGCTTGTGTAGTCATCCAACACAGTACAAGTGATGTTCTATCACAGCATGGGTAGTCATCCAACACAGTACCAATGATCCTCATCACAGCATGTATAATCACCCAACACTGTAACTGTAGTCTGATACACAACACCAGCAATTATCAGACAACAAGTTGGAACAAAGGTCATTCATTCAGTAGCATGTCCTTTGCAGAACCTCGCTTCCAAAACAACCTTCCGGAAAACCTCTCGATCATAATCAAGATTTCCCGCTTCAGATACATCCATCTGGAGATCATACGCCACATCCTGCACCCATCTTCTCTTTGGCTTTCCTCTTCCTCTCTTCCCAGGCATATATCCCTCCATTATTGTTCTCATGCACAGACATAGCTATTATATTCCTATATTCCTATTTAAACTATGAAGGTTCGTTCAAAACTCACCCCACAGCAGATAATCGTCAATCCACAATCAAGATCCTCTTGGATCTTTTGGATCTTCACAGGGCCTGTCTACCCTCTCAACTGCGGTCTGGAAAAACAGTGGCTCCGCTCGGCCGTGCCTGGGGCATGTTCGTCCATCTACTTGGTAGTCGCTCAGGGTTTTAAGTTCAAATCATCTGCTGAAAATTAGACATCAGCATCTCTTCGGCCTAAGTTGTTCCCAAGGCCAAAGAGGCCAGAACATGGCTTTACTGGGCTGTTATAGGCACGCCAACACAACATCCCAGCATCCTATACATTTTTTACCAGGGTATCAAGGGATATGCTACTCCATACTCTTTTAGAGTCGCGTCAGGCGGCTTCTTTTTGGTAATAGAATATATCTCATAATAAGGTTCGCGAAATTTATAAATAGGGCCACCTAAATAAACAACCTAGTGCAGCCAGGAGGTCTCCGCACGTGTGAAGATCTCCTATTATTCTAAACATAATATTTATATCTAAATTGTATCACAACGTCTCGTGTTTCATAGTTATATCAAGCAAGTTCGAGTACCGACGGCGGGCCGGATGAAATGACGTCGCAGGCCGGATCCGGCCCGCGGGCCGTAGTTTGGTGACCCCTGATCTAGGGGATAGGGGTTGTCGTCTCAATGTTTATATTAAGTTTAGTTTAGTTTAGTTTAGTCGACGGATCAACATCACGGCACACGGGTGTAACCCATAAATGCTCCGTTCTTCTCCTAACTCAAACCTGAGTATGGAGAAACTCAGCTCAGTGCACGAACTCCGTAGCACGGCGAGGAACCTGAAATACTTTGGGTAGATTTTTAACTCAAAATTTTGCCCGGGCAGAGCCGTTAGGCTACTCTTTTTCGATTTCCAACTGCCAAGGGATTTTTTACGTCCGCAACAATACACACGGGCGTCCGATCTCACTACCCAGAGACCAGGGGCAATTTCATTACTAGAAGACCACGTGAAAAGATCCCGGTCCACACCGGGGCTTGAACCCGGGACCTCCAGCACTCGGGGCGGACACCATACCTCGAGACCACGCAGCCCCCGGTTTATATAAAAAATAGACCAACAGTCAATAGCTGGCCCAACCTAGACAGAAGTAAGGATTGTTGTTATGAGTTGGTATGTCAATGTGATACGTCGCTAACTCATATATATTATTGTTTGGTATGTCAAAGTATTACTTCACCAGCTCACAGAGGTCAGATGGTAAGAGTATTACTTCCACAACTCAAATAAGTCATGGCGTGGTATTTCAAAGTATGGCTTCCTCAGCTCAAGTAATCAATCAATCAAGCAATCAAACTTTATTTTCAAAGGGATACGCAGGCCCAATTTACATTCGGCCCTTCCAATCAATAATCTTTCGTTCATTAATTGTGCATGTTACATTCACATAGGAAAACAACATTGTCAATTGGATGTTGTAAACATAAACAATGCATATTACCATGTTATGAGACAGGCAGACACACGTACACACGCACATCCATAAACACACACGCACACATACATACCTGCATGCATACTTACATCATTTACACAAGCTCTCACAGTTATGCACACACTCAATAACATGCAAATACACACTCCCTCGCATACAATGCATGCATGCATACATGCACACACAAACATATACGCATACATGCACGAACATACACATATACACACATACACACATGCACATACACATACCCACACGTACACACACATACATACACACACTTACACACCCGCACACACACACACGCACAAGCACACAAACATACGCACATATACACACACTCATACATACACACATGTACACACATAAACAAACATACACGCGCATACTCACATGCACACATACACACACAAACAAACACGCACATACACATGTACACACATACACATATACACACATACATATACATGCACACATACACACGAACGTAAACACGTACACATACAACACACGAACATAAACACATACACACACATACACACTCATGCATACACATACACACATACAAACACATACACAAACATACACACAAACATGCATGTACACATACATACATGAACATACACACACATGCATACATTTACACATATAAACACACATACACACACATATACACGCATACACGCATACGCACACATACACAAATACTTACACACACGTATATATTCATACAGCCACACACACACACACACATCACATATGTAAGTCATGACTGGCAAACGGTTATTCTCTAACTAAAAGTAATTATGACTTGGTATGTCAAAGTGTTACTTACGTAACTCAAAGAAATAATACCTCTGCATACTAGTGTTTGGTTTTCACCTGGTGATAGTGACTATGGAAGCACAAACACTGAAGTGTCTAACTGCTCCAGATATATGTTTCCGGAAGTAGCAATTCTACATGAAGCATTCGAACACAACAATCAGAACCAATACATGATACTAGCGGCTGGCCGAGTGGCTAGAACGCCGGACTCTCATTCGGGTGACCCGGGTTCGATCCGTGTTGGATTTTTTATGTCGGGGGCAAAAAGAAAATCCTAACCTGCAAAGTTCGCGGCGACTGCACTAGCCAGGCGGCCGTAATTCTTCAGGCTCAAAGACCCCTCTGCCATACACCGCAAGGTACTATATTGGCAGTAAATGACAGTTGACAGTGGTAGAACATTCGTTTTCGCTATTAGTGCGAGCAACTGTATATTATTTAGTATATGTCAATACACGAGATGACACTATCCAATGCCACCCATCGCGCGCTGGAGCGTCAACTATTTCTCCCCACGAGTGCCTGACCACAAAAATGGAAGGTGATTATGATGCATATGTTTTCACAAATATTAACATACTGTCAACAACCGAGGTTGACAAGCATTACTGGATACTTCTCTTGCACCACACGATAAACTCGTAAGGCGTACAAGAGGATTAGTTACACATTTTAATTCAGCTTGACGCTCACAAAATGTAGAGCCATCATTGATTCACACAGTATTTACAAGCATAATAATATACAATATTCACTCTATCAAAGTCAGTCCTCGGCACTAGCACTACTGATATCTACATAACAAAAACCACATCGCCTTGGCCGATGCGTTCATCTAAACAGTCAGTCCCCCGTCTGACAAGACTCAGCCGTGGCATTCACACCACGCGCGGATGGATCACGAAGATCCCTAGGATTGCGTGCTGCGGTTCACAGCACGCTTCACGTGGCCTATCCACGGGTAAACTCTCTTAAGAGTTCCTTACATCTCTTTGGGCGAGTGTACTTACAACCCGAAGAGTTCTCACTTCTCAGGTTGACACTGGTGTGTCTGAGTGGAGACCTGTTCACCCACTCATTCCCGTTGTCTTTTCTATTCCCTGGGTAGGGCCTTGTTACCCCCACTCCCAGTAGGGATTGTATCATATATCCTCTTATATCCTTTTCCTCCACTTCTCATGCAGGTGGTATTCCCTAGGTCTTTGACACACACTCCCCCCTTCTGTGTTGCGTTACAACCCTTCAACCCCTTGTGTAACGCAAGCAGTTAAAAAGAAAAATTAGTGTGTAATTTTTTGTCAAAAACCACTGGTAACTTGGTTCTGGTTCCCCAATAGATCTTTACTAATCAATGTCACAATGTTGTACTCCTTCACTTGGCTACTGGTTATCGCCACCCACTTGTCTAGTTGGAGTGAGCCCTCTCTCATCGCTATATTATATTTATTGGGGGTTTGTCTGAACCGGGCCCTTGCCTTTTGGCCTGCCCTCAAATAGTAAATTAACTCACTACCCACACAAAGCTTATCTTGTTAGGATCAACACATGAATTGCTTCATGTCCTCCATATAATATTTAACAACTATTGTACAAGCTGTGTACGATAGGCTTTACCTATCTCGCTTCCTCGTGTAAAGAAATCTTTCATTGTTAAGTTAGTGTTTCAAGTTTCTATTGTGTCCCCTGTCCCTTAGTTATCTCTCTTTGATGTAACAGAAATGTATGCACTTTATATGTAAGTTTTCCTGATTGTTTGCGTGTTTATAAAGTGTAATTAAACAACAAACCTGTGTGTATGTCTATAATTTATGTGTATGTTGGTTTTCAAGCGCCATAATGCGGTTTAATGCAGTCACAATTGAGTGTGTAACACTAATTCGTGACTACATGACCGTTTTATGAAGCTTAAATTACTTTCCCTAAGCTATAGTGTAATTGTTGCTAAAACACGGATTACATCACAACACACTGGACACACCACACTTCAACATTGAAACGACACAATTGACTCAGACAAATGACGAAAGTCGCGTTGGGTGGTAAAAAAAATCCGCTGGTTGTATCACTCTCATTCTCTCTTCTCTTTCACACATTTGTCATACTCCTCTTATTCTTCACTCACTTTTTAAAAGGAAAAAAAAAATTATTAAAACCTTGTAGTGACACTATACAATTTTGGCTCAGTTTGAAAAGCTATTGAGCCTAATGACTGTGCTATTTTGTTGCACGGGTCATTTATGTACACAATTTTTTTTTTTACATGGATGAAAAGATTGGTAGTTAACCATCCTGCAAGTAATGACATTTATAAATATCTACTCTAAGTTGGTGCACAGTACTAAACTACTGTAAATTGGTGCACAGTACTAAACTACTCTAAAGGGAAGTAACTTACTAAACTAATTGAAAATAAGGTGAAATGAGTTAATTCCCTTTTTAGATGTTTATAAATTGGGTAATGTGAATTCTAAATGATGGGGAAAAAATAAATAATGGTTTATTGAACTAACAGATTTCAAATGTATTTAACAACTAAATGAAGGAAATATGGGTGATGCTTTACTTATATGTTGTAAATGGAAATGGGTTTAACTTTTTATCACTAAATGATGTGTTTAATTAGCTGATTATTAAGATAAATATGAAATGATGCCAATAAATGAAATGATTTAATAAGCACTTTTATCCTAAGCTGTAACTACTGTAATTAAACTATGAAATGTTGATGTTATGATTAGATGGAGTAAGTTGATGATTTGTCTAAACTAGCAAAATATATGATATTAAATGGATTTATCCTACTCTATAATTATGTAACTAATCTAAACTATTATCTGCAACTGCAATAAAAAAAAATTTATAATACATATCACAATAAATGACAATATATACAATGTTTATATCGACTACCTCAGGTATGTGATTGGCGTATAGTCCTGAAATAAATCTCGTTAACACAATAGGAGATTAACCACGTATTTGCACTGGGTAATACTATTCAGTTCACAGTCATCTTCGTGTGATAACACTCTCACAATCTGTTGATGGCGTAGACAACTTCCTCTGTGTCTGTCCTATAACACTGTTCTGACACTGTTCTAATCACATTAACACAAGGTGATTATTCAATATATGAGCACTGTCACTAGAATGCTGTTCATGACCACCTTGGACACATATGATTTAACGTGTCTTTAGTTAGACGTCGTAGCCTCAGTTGTGTGCGAAATGTCAGGTATCTCAACACCAGATGGCCTAGAAAGAGTGTCAGCAAGCATATTTAGCTTACCCTTGATGTGCTCTATCGAAAACGAATAGTTCTGCAAAATAAGCGACCATCGATATACTCTGTTGTTCCGATGGACGCCTGACTGCATGACTGTGATCGGGGAGTTGTCAGTCTGGATGATGAAATGACTACCTGCCAAGAACCGGTGTAGCTTCCCTATGCAGTATATCACGCTAAGGGCCTCCAGTTCTGAGATGGAATATCTGGCTTCCGCAGGTGTTACCTTGCGGCTTAAATAGCATATTGGGTGGAAAATGCTCTCGTAGAATCGGCCCAGCACTCCAGCAATGGAAATGGTGCTAGCGTCTGTCCTAAGATAATAAACAAGGCCTGGATTAGGCAAGCGCAAGATTGGTAAATCGCTAAACAAAAGTTTAAGTTTTGACAATGCGTTAATTAATAATGCATCTTTTACATCCAATTTTACAGACGCTTTTAAAACATTGGAAAACACACTTGTGATCTCAGCTAAATTTGGTATAAATTTACTGTAATAATTAACTAATCCCAAAAGACTCCTAACCTGCTTTTTCGTTGTTGGCATGGTTAGGTTTAAAATTTTGGTGACAATCCTGTTGTCAGTATTTAGTTGGCCATTGGAAATTACATGACCAAGAAATTCAATTTCCTGTAGGCCTAGTTCAACTTTGGCTGGCTTCACTGTAAGGCCGAAGAGTCGTAATCTATCGAACACATGTCGCAGTTTCTGTAAGTGTGTTGTCCAGTCCTCTCTGTGTACACATATGTCATCTATATAAGTCACTGTTTCGTCACTCCATGGAGCAAATCTCTAGTTAGACGAACGAAAGTGGCAGGAGCGTTTCGAAGACCAAAAGGAAGAAATCGAAACTCGTAGAGACCTAATGGTGTTGAGAAAGCAGTGAGAGGAATGGATTGACTATTCATCGGGATTTGCCAGTATCCCTTCGTAAGGTCAAGTTTGGAAAAGATTTTGGAGGTAGAAATGTCAAGAATGAGATCTTCGCAGGAAGGTATTGGTTCTGCGTCGACCTTCGTAACACTATTAAGCTTCCTATAGTCCACGCAGAGGCGGATTGTAGAGTCCTTCTTTTTCACCAGAACTATAGGAAAGGAGTATTTGTCAGCATCCCCAATAAGGCCTTACAGGAGTAATGAGTTAACACTAGTCTAGTAGAGAGACACCAGACAGGGAAGACACCGAGTACTATTAATAACCTCACAGGGAGACACATTTGTGTCAGACCAGAGGTCAACGAGTACAGATGAGCGAGGGCTTTCCCAAAGCAATTGGGTTGCTGGTCCTTGCGAGTAACCGTGATATGCCAGGTTACTCGAACTCACCAGCCGGCGTGCTGGCAAGACCAGGCACGCAATAATAGCGACTGCACGGAGAGTAAAGTGTCAGACTGACTGGAGACGGTAGAGAGAGCAGACGTATCCTTGACCAATACGATAGCTTTCTAGGCCATAGGCAAACATAGGGCTGTTCATTTAGATTGTGTAATGCTAGCATCATCTATCATCACGTTGATGTATTCATATTGTGTAACAATGATGAAACCTAACGCTCGTAGAGCCATTCAAATGTCGGCTCTGAATAAATTGCATTCCTTTCGCAAATGTCATGAATTGTTATTTCGTGCAGTGCGAAAGTAGCGGAGTCTTGAAAAGCTGCAGCGCACAAGTCGCTGACAGGCTAGACCCCGAATTGGTGTCAGAAGTGGGATGAATCAACGCCAGCGGCGAATTGGTGTCAGAATGGTCCAAGAATCAAAGCCAGCGGCGAATTGGTGTCAGAACACATTGAACGAACGCCAGCAGTACATTTACTGTCAGATTTCAGTGAACGTTTCTGTGCAGTCATAGCAGCAGTTCTGGTAATATTTAACGAGTAGTTAACGCCAACATGCAAGTGGTATTATAAACCACCGAACGAACCCTAGCTATCGATTGATATTACAAAATTCTGTACCAGAATTAATTCAATGCACGGTTCAACATTATTGATATGTGATATATTGCAAAGTAATACAAATTTGTTGTGATACATGCTATAAATTAAATTTTTCCTTGTGGTGAATTATACGATCGCAAATTTGTGGAGTGTGAATCACAATTGAGATAAATTCGATCGGTAAAGTGTGAAATTCTACCAATATTATTTAGAAAGTGTGATATTATACTAAAAGCAATTGAAATGTATAAAATCATCAGTGAACGTTACCATCGTAACCACCGTGTACATTTCATTGCGTGTGATACAGCCATCAATGTCACCATTCTACGAAATCAGTAAATAGATTAGCGACGAACTGCAGCCTATAACGAAGGTACGCCAGAGTCAAACGGCGAAGACAAGACGACATTGACGGCCATACGACTAATCATCTCATTTATCATCTAACAATCATTCAGACGATCATATCATTCATCATTAATACCATTTATCACTATTTAGCACATTTTTATTCATCATTCGCATGAAATAGGAGATTGTATTAACAACTTGATGAAAAATGAAATATTTGATAAAATATGATGAATTGTGAGCTTGTATTTACAACTTAAGCTTGTGTCTAATTTTTGCTGCTCTACTAACCAGAACGCAGCCCATGTGTTATCAAATCAAACCAGTGTGTAGTGTGAAAGACTGCGGTGGAACATCCCAAGTACTGTACTTTCCAACAAATTAGATGAGTATATTTTCCGAATATTTTGGTATGCTCTAACTTAATCATGCATCTTCTTTTTTAGCGAAAGATGTACATTTACTAACACATTATTGTAAACTATTCTGTGCATATTATTGTATTATCATTTTGATCTAACATTACGCCACAAAATGGCGTCACTAAATGAATGTATCCAGGCGGGCATCGCAATGGGCCACACTGGCGATAAACTAGAAAAATGGGCAGACCAAAAGTATAAAGAAGAAATAGCTCGACAGAGAGAAGAAACAGAAAGGAAAGCTGCTCTTGACAGAGATGAAAGAGCATTAGAAAGGCAGCATCAAAAAGAAATGAAAGAGGTCGAGGAGGTTACCAAACAGAAACAATTAGAGTTAGAACAGAAGAAATTAGAGTCGGACCAAATGATCAAACAGAAACAGTTAGACTTAGAACATGCCACCAAAGAAAATCAGATACAAGTAGATTCTGAAACTAGACTAAAGATGAAGGAAATGGAGGTAGATTCTAACATACAAATAGCCTCTAGCAAACAAAAGAGCCAAGAAGTACAGAACAAATTTAGTAAGTACAAGGGCCTTATCAAATCATACACTGTAGGTGATTCAATCAGCGCATGGACTGAAAATATAGAGTTCCAACTAAAAACACAGAAAATACCTTTAGAGGATTGGGCAATTATTTACATGAGGAACCTGAGTGGGGAGCCTTTAAAAGTAATAGAATCCATACCTACAGATCTTAGAAACAATTACCAGTACATACACGATAGGATAATGCAACATTTTCTTTTGGACGCTACTGGTTACCAAATTCAATTCTCACAGATTAAACCAAAAGCAACTGAAACGTTCTTAGACTACATTTCTAACGTGCAGAGCACATTTAAAAAATGGACTAAGGTGGCTAAAGTAGGTAACAGCTATGAAAAACTAGAAGAGCTAATGGTAATGGACAAAGTTGTTTCTACAGTGCCTACCCCTTTTGCTAAATTCTTACAACAGTCAGATATTGATTCCATTCAACAATTAGAGAAACGGGGGTCAGCTTATTTTTCCTCTAATCGGGACATATTTGAGACTACATCATATGACACAGAAATTACAGCTTTTGCAAATAGAGTCCCTGATAGATCCTACAAACAGAAAGACTACAGTAAGAAGGACAAACCATATCAGAAACCACCTCGATGTAATTATTGCAATCTTTTTCACCCAACTTATTCGATGTGTGATAAGAACCCCACATATTCGTCACACCTAGAACAAGTGTTAAAGAAGCAAGAAAGCAGAAGATCATCGTTTAAACGTGCTGTAAAATGTTATTTTTGTTCAAGTTATGGCCACTATAGTAATAAATGTCTTGGGAGACAGAGAATGAAGGCAACCAACGCAGCCCTCATCGATACATCATCAGACGATGAGAGTGACATAGATCCCGAACTTGTCAATGTATTGCCAACGAATGAATGTCAGAGTGTATCATCAGTAACTGATATTTTAGACTTTAAGAAATGTAAAGTATGCCATCAATTTCATGCGGATGGGAAATTAGAATGTGGGCATATAATACCATGTTCAAATGAAGATGCTAACGCAGCGTGTGCCTCCAGAGGTAAACTTAAGTTCTACGATGCACTGGTCAATGGACAACCATGCCAATGCTTAGTTGATAGCGGCAGCACTCTACTGGGGTTAAGGCGAGAACTTGCTAGACCTGAAGATTATACGGGTGAATTTGTCAAATGCCGTACTTTCTCTGGAACCATCGAGAAATATTCACTGGCAAAAGCGCATATCAATACCCCGTTCCTTACCGGCACATTTACGTGCGCTATCCTCCAAGATCCATGTACGGATCTTATTTTGGGATGTCTAGATGCATTGAAAGAATGTACAGACGACGACATAAAAGCCTGGAAAGATACACATATAGCTAACGCTGTAACAAGGTCAGATACAGAAACAAACTATACTGACTTACAAAATGAAATGCTACAGCTATTAACACCAAGTGGTGCAGATACCAACACTACTCGACAGAAGTTTATCGAGTCACAAAGCACCGACCATACAATTACACCATATTTTAAACTTTTAGGTGAAAGAGCGAAAGTGACTAAGAATGCATCTTGGTACTTTAGAAAATTTAATGGAATTCCCATGCGTTATTATACAAATAATAACCATGAAATTCAGCAGACGGTGTTACCTGTAACATACCGACAAAATGTGCTTAAAATCGCACATGAGTCACCGTTTGCTGGACATTTGGCGTATGATAAGACGCGAGCCAGAGTTCTATCACATTTTTACTGGCCGAAATTCTGTTCGGACATAAAATCTTTCTGTCGTTCTTGTACTATTTGTCAACATCTTGTACGAAAGGGAAAGCATGTGACGGCCGAAGTTCAACGGTCATTATTAGCAACCAGACCATTTGAGTGTGTAGCGGTCGATATTGTTGGACCCCTGAATCAGGTGTCAAGCAAAGGAAACCGTTATATACTGACTCTCGTGGACCTATGTACCAGATGGATCGAGGCAATTCCACTAAATACATCACCTCCAAAGATGTGGCAAATGTATTTTTGCACATATTTTCTCGCTTTGGCTTCCCACGATCTATCTTATCAGATCGGGGAACGCAGTTTATTTCGGCTGCTACGCAAGCCTTAACCAAATTGTTAGGAGTAGAGCAACATTTCTGTACCCCGTATTACCCAATGAGCAACGGGATCATAGAGAAAATTAACGGCGATCTCAAACACATGCTGGCTAAAGTAACAACAGAAAACCCAGCTGAATGGGACACACTATTGCCAGCAGTGCTATTTGCCCATAGAGAGATACCGCACACGAGTACGGGTTTCTCACCTTTTGAGTTAGTGTATGGGGCGAACCCTCGAGGACCCCTAACAATCTACCATCAGCTAATCACTAGCTTACCAGACAATCCAACCACAGTAACACCATATGAGATGGTAACTGAAACACGCGATAGAATAATGAAAGCGTGTGTACTGGCCAAAGCATCTTTGGAGAGGAAAGGACAGATGTACCGCGATTATGCAAACAAGGGTGCAAAAACGATTCACCTCGAACGAAACCAAAAGGTTTTGCTGCTACTACCCGACAAACGTAATTTGTTACTAACATCTTGGCAAGGGCCTTTCAACGTCGAACGTAAAATATCAGATGTTGATTATGAAATATCAATAAAAGGACACTTAAAGATATTCCATATCAACATGCTGAAACCATACTTTTCACGACAAGAACAGCAGACAGACGAACAAATTGCACCATCACCAAGCAATGAGACGACAAACGAACACAACACAACTTCACTAGATAGGGCGACACACGACAGCGACAACGCAAACACACTTAGCCAGATAACAGTACACACAGCTAGTACCACAACAGTATTGAACGAGACAGACGAAGACGACATGGAATTACCCGTTCCTACTGTAGACTCGACTGCGACCATTGACAGCATAAAGATAGAAACGAAACTGACAGATGACCAACTACGACAAATCTTAGAGCTAGTGACGGAATACAGAGACATTTTCTCCGACATCCCTGGAAAGACAGATAGATTAAAATATTCTATCGTTCTGACTGACACCACACCTATCAAGTGTCGACCTTATTCTATTCCATTAAACTATAGGTCGAACCTCGACAAAGAAATTCTATCTCTCGAGTCGAGCGGAATCATCCAAAAATCACAGTCAGAGTATTCCTTCCCTATTGTCCTTGTCGCCAAAAAGGACTCTTCTATTCGACTATGCGTCGATTATCGTCGCCTAAATAAGAAAACTAAAAGTGACACTGAACCGATTCCATCATGCGAGGATCTAATCTTGGACATGTCTACATCCCGCATATTTAGCAAGATTGACCTCACGAAAGGTTATTGGCAAGTCCCGATGGAAGTAAATTCCATCCATCTAACAGCTTTCTCCACTCCTCTTGGACTATATGAGTGGCGCTTTCTTCCTTTCGGCCTTCGTAACGCTCCAGCGACTTTCGTCCGTCTAACTAGGGATCTTCTCCACGGGATGACAAATATTTCGACTTATATAGATGACATTTGCATCCATACAGAAGACTGGACAACACACCTACTGAAACTTAGACAAGTCTTCGACAGGTTAAGATTGTTTGGACTCACAGCGAAGCCGTCCAAAGTAGAGTTGGGCATGGAACAAATTGACTTCCTTGGTCATATCATCTGCAGGGGCCAATTGAAAACTGATGACAGAATCGTCACTAAGATTCTGAATTTGACAATGCCAACGACCAAGAAACAGGTCCGAAGTTTACTGGGTCTTGTAAACTATTATAGTAAATTCATCCCTAACCTGGCGGAAATCACCAGTGTTTTTTCTAACATCTTAAAAGCTTCGGCTAAGTTATTTGTAAAAGATGCACGATTAATTAGTGCGTTATCGAAATTGAAACATTGTTTCAGCGTTCCACCTATCCTCCGTATGCCTAATCCAAAACTCACTTATTTCTTACGCACTGACGCGAGTGCCATATCCATATCTGGGATACTAGGACAGTTCTACGACGGGACGTTCCATCCCGTAATGTACGTAAGTCGCAAGATCACCCCGGCTGAAGGAAGATACTCAGCATCAGAATTGGAAGACCTTAGTTTGATCTATTGCGTGAGAAAGTTTCACCGATTTTTGGCAGGAGCACAGTTTGTAATCCAATCCGATAACTCTCCATTGTCTGTGATGCAATCTGGACATCCTACCAACAATAGAATTTACAGGTGGGCTTTGATTCTCCAAAATTACACATTTACCATCCAGCATTTAAAAGGGAGATTAAATACGATTGCAGACATTTTAAGTCGTCCTTCATCCATTCAAATACCTGAGTTACAGGAATGAAGCGACCATACACCACCAGAAACAGTGACACTGTAATGTTAGATAACCAAGTGCCATGTGTGGTGAGTAAGACATATCGTAAGTGCGTTACTATCGCCTGATATATAACTTGTGTGAATAGAACAGTGCTATGAAAAGTGTAACGAACAGACGCAGAATTAACATGCGCTGACACACACATAAGTTAGATTATGGGAACTAACGCCAAGAGGACAGCAAACCCAGCTTAGACCCCGAATCTAGAATATATTGAACCAACGCTTAGACCCCGAATAACATTCCAGGGTTAGCTATGGACCTACATAATGTGGTAGGCAACTATATTAATACACTATCCTTCAAGGAGAGCATAAAAGACTTTGGCGGAATGAACTATGTTAGAATAGTCTACAAAGAGATTTGCTCCATCTTCACAACGCAGAGGAGGACGTCAACTTAGTGTAATTAGATATAGAAATGTAACTGTGATATATGTACATTATTATTTTATTTACAGTATCTATAACTTCATTTTTCTATTAATTATTCTATTGCAAATTATGTAAACGCATATATAACTTTATTTTCTTATTTGCGTAGTTAGAAATCACCATCATTTAGTTAATAATCCATTTATTAAAACATCCATTATAGAAATACATTTAGTAGATCTTATATTAGTTAATTAACTTATAATCATAATCATTTATACATCCATTTAGCTAATATATCATTTTAAAACTAACGCCAATCATTTAGGAATTAATATCATCTTTTTCACAAATAACATTTAAGGTAATTAACCCAATTTTCTTAAATGAATGTAGTAGTAAATTATTTCCCTTGAGGGTAATTTAGGTCAGCACACCAAATTATGGAAGTTACATAACAGGAGCGGTAACAAATCATCCTTATAACTATGTATATTTTTTGTACAGACATGACGCGTGCAAACAAAACGCACAGTCATTTGGCATGATCACTGTTAAAATTTCAGCCAATCGTTTATTGTATATATATATTGTTTATGTAAGTAATACTATGAAACATATTTTAATGACGAAAGAATGATTGAGTGAAAGAATAGTATGAAAGGGTATGAAAGATGAATGAAAGAAGAGAAAATGCGAGGAGAGAATGCAAAAACTTAGTAAACATTGAAAGGAAGAGAGCGAGAGAGAAAGACAGCGGAAATTTTTTTTTTCACCGCTGGAAAAGTCTTATTTGACTTGTCATGTCATCTGTGTTTCCAATGTGTTGTCGAGGGTTTTTATATGTGTTACAGCCACACTTTAACAGAGTATATAGAGAACGTACTTTAAGCTTCAGAAAACGGAGTTGTGGTCACAAATAAAAATAACGAACGTTTGTAACCACAATAAACCGATTTGCGGCGCTCGAAGGAACACACACATTTAGTACACTAACGCATACACATGTTAGAGCGTTAAGTACACTTTAGTTTAGTAGAAAACACGCAAACAAACAGGAAAACAAACACGTAAAAGATGCACACACCATTGAATCCAAAGTACAATAACTCGAAATTCAGGGGACACAATAAATAATCAGAAACCTAAATGTAACAGTGAATATAGCTTTTTCACATGCGGAAGCAAGAAGGTGAACAGTAGAGCTGTGTGTATAGAGTTGGAGGGGATATTGATGGGAACATGAACACTTGGTGCTCATGTGTTGAACTCATAATAGAGTCAACTAGTGTGTGGGTTGTCATTTCGGGCAATAGGAGGAACAGGTCAAGACGGAAGTCAATAGGTGGAAGTCAAAAGACATAGGGTCAAACGACAGAAGCCAGGACATAAGTCATAAGGCAACGGTTTCCGGTTCACTACCAATCCTTAAGATATCTATAGAACCAACTATACTGAGACATGGGCTACTAAATTAGCCAAGTGAAAAGATAGAACACTGTGAATGAAGATAGAAGATATTGTTCTATCCCCAAACTAGAAAGTTCTATACTTATTGGAGATCTGACAAAATTGAGACAACCAATTTTTCTTTTGTGACCAGAAGTGTTACAAACATGAGAAAAAGGGAAGTAACACTTCGCGGAGAGGAGGGGACCCTGTCAGCATCCCCAATAAGACCTTACAGGAGTAATGAGTTAAAACTAGTCTAGTAGAGAGACACCAGACAGGGAAGACACCGAGTACTATTAATAACCTCACAGAGAGACACATTTGTGTCAGACCAGAGGTCAACGAGTACAGATGAGCGAGGGCTTTCCCCAAGCAATTGGGTTGCTGGTCCTTGCGAGTAACCGTGATATGCCAGGTTACTCGAACTCACCAGCCGGCGTGCTGGCAAGACCAGGCACGCAATAATAGCGACTGCACGGAGAGTAAAGTGTCCGTGCTTGTCCACGCAATGTGTAGCGGGACAGACTGACTGGAGACGGTAGAGAGAGCAGACGTATCCTTGACCAATACGATAGCTTTCTAGGCCATAGGCAAACATAGGGCTGTTCATTTAGATTGTGTAATGCTAGCATCATCTATCATCACGTTGATGTATTCATATTGTGTAACAATGATGAAACCTAACGCTCGTAGAGCCATTCAAATGTCGGCTCTGAATAAATTGCATTCCTTTCGCAAATGTCATGAATTGTTATTTCGTGCAGTGCGAAAGTAGCGGAGTCTTGAAAAGCTGCAGCGCACAAGTCGCTGACAGTATTCAGAAGTAGATTTTTGGATGATTCCACTAGCCTCTAAATTTAGAATTTCCTTATTGAGACTTTCCCTATAGCTGAGTGGAATGGAGTAAGGTCGGCATTTGATAGGTTTATTATCCGAAAGAAGGATGGAGTGTTCGATTCTGTCCGTCCTACCTGGAATGTCAGAAAATATGTCTTGGTACTCCGTCACTAGTTCTATTGTCTGTCGTCTCTGTTTGTCCGTTAGTTTCGGTTCTATCCGTATGCTATCTATCGTAGCTCTCTTGTCAACTGTCGGAACGGGTAGTTCCATGTCATCGTCGTCTACCTGATTCAGTACAGTGGTGGTACTAAGTGCGTTTTCTGTTTGCTCACTAAGTGTATGCATATTGTCGTCGTAGTCTGTCTCGCTAACTAGTGTAGTTGCGTTATGTATGTCTGTCGTCTCATCAGCTGTTGTGGGTGCATTCTGTTCGTCTGTCATCAGTTCTTCCTGTAGTGTGTCTTGGTGTTTGGTGGTATCTGCTCTGGTGACTGCATTTGATGTATTAATTTCTTCCCATGCAGCTATTTCTTCGTTCGTGCAATTTTTCAATTGGGGTAAGCATCCCAAAATCAAATCAGTACAAGGGTTATCTAAAATAGCACATGTAAAGGTACCAGAAAGAAACGGGGTGTTTATACGGGCTTTTGCCAGTGGGTAAATTTCAATATTACCAGAAAAAGTCCGGCATTTGACAGAGTCACCCGTATAATCCCTTGGGTCAACGAGTTCTTTTCTAAGACCGATAAGAGTGCTGCTACTGTCGAGCAAACATTGGCATGGTTTTTCATTGACCACTGCATTGTGGAACACAAGATTGCCTCTGGAGGCCAATGCTGCATTTGCACTCTCATTGGAGAATGGTACAGTATGTCCACATGTAAGTTTGCCGTCTGTATGAAATTGGTGACATTGTTTACAACTATCAAAGTTTAAAATATCTGTAACTGCACATACATTCTCACACTCGTTAGTTGGCAATTCATTCTCGACTTCACACTCAGTTTCACTACCACTGTCAGATGAGGTATCTATCAACACTGCATTACTAGCCCTCATTTTCTGACGTCCCAAACATTTGGACGAATAATGGCCATAAATCGCACCAAAAAAAAACATTTGACCGCACGCTTGTATGCCATTCTCTTACTCTCCTGCTGTTTGATCATCATTTCAAGATGTGCAGGATAGTTAGGGCTCTTGTCACACATCGAGTAACATTCATGATAAAGATGACAGTACAGAAATTTAGGCAATTTTTGATCTCTATTGTCCCTTCGCTGAAATGGTTTCTTATTACGATAAGTTTTAGGTTGATCTTTAGCAAAGGAGACAATCTCAGATTCGATGGTGGGTGTTTTGAACACGTCTCTGTTCGAATAAAAATATGCGGAACCTTTCTTTTCGAACTGTTCTAGTGTCTCAATGTCTGCCTGCTGCAGGAACTTTGTAAAGGGAGTTGGAACTGTAGATATGACTTTATCCATTATAATCAAGTTTTTCAGTTTCTCAACATCATTCCCTATTTTAGCTGCATTTAGCCACCGGTTGAATACACTTTGAACATTGGAAAGATAATCTATAAAAGTTTCATTTGGCTTTGGTTTAAGACTAGAAAATTGTACTTGATATCCAGGAGCATCTAGTAAAAAATGTTGCATTATTCTATCATGAATGTACTGATAGTTGGTTCTTAATTCTGCTGGAATTGACTCAATAACCTTCAAGGGCTCTCCACTTAAATTCTTCATGTAGATCATTGCCCAATGTTCCAAGGGAACCTCCTAGAATTTAAGTTGAAACTCGATATTCTCTGTCCAGGCAGATATTGAATCGCCTTGACAGAAGGGTTTGATGATGTTTTTATATTTATTGAATTTATTTTCTTCTTCCTGACTTTTTAATTTTGTTGAAGTGATCTGGATGTGTGAGTCTACTTCCATTTCTTTCATCTTTAACTGTGTCTCTGATTCAACCTGAATTTGTTTCTCCTTAACCCTAGACTTTTCTTCTATTTCCTTTTGCTTTAAATCTATTTCCTGTTGCTTTAAATCTATTTCCTTTTGTTTTAACTCCCTATCTTGTTCTAACTGTTTCTGTTTGGTGGCTTCTGATAATTCTAACATATCCTTCTGGTGTTGTTTTTCATGCATGCGCTCCTCCCTTTCTGCATCTTTCGCTAGTTTAAATCTTTGGTCTGCATATTGTTCCAACTTCTCTCCCGTATATCCTAACTCCTTTCCTGCCTGAATACATTCCCCTAAAGTCGACATGATGGAGTGTATTTACGAGTACTTTCTACTATTATGACTTTTAATTCAAGTTGGTAAATAAATATGTAGGAAAATTGTACAAGCTGAAAAAGGAAGATGCGTTATTATTAACAATGTTGCCAAAACATAGAAAAATTACTCATCTGATTTCCCAAAACGAATCAGCAGATGTTAGTGACACTCTATTGCCTGCTAACAAGTTGATGTCAGTGACACTCTATTGCCTGGCACGCACAGACTATTCTGCGCTGTACTTGTTGTATCTGGTTTATAGAGCAGTACCAATTAGCAACTTGCAAATATCAGAGGAAACCAGATAGTTGCAACAAAATATAACCCATTTGCAATACCCCCAACAAACAGATGTGGTATGGTTGATGTGAACGATTTGATGTGATATGATCTAAATGAATGAATGTTTCGTCAATCATCAGTCAATGTCCGTCTTTGTCGTAATATCTTCTACTTTCGTCACCTAACAACTACTTTCTAATCTATGATAATGTCGTGTAGACTATGCTTTCTTATTTGCCTATTAGCTTCAGTGCCATCGTGAACAAATCTATTAAACCAATACAAAAAGAAAAATAAATGCTTCAAATGAACTGTCTAAACCATAATCACCTCGAAATAAATAAATATAAATGATCTATAATTCTTGTGAGGTTGAAATCTTATCGCAAACACTTGTAGTAATGTACACAAGCACAGTTGACAGCGTTGATCTGTAGTACTTGTAACACACGCAGCTGTCAGGGCGTTCTACGTCACAGGCGCAATACTATTTTTAGCTGACAAAAATCAATATCGCTCAGCGGCTCTGTTTACAATGTATCATTGCGCCATGTTTCATTTTTCACAAGAAATATATGCAAAGAAAACATTAATACTTACAAAATCATTGAAATCATCTTCACAAAACACAATATAATTGTAATAGAATACACAAATGGCACTTATTCACGATAGGCACTTTTTACGGCACTAAATCTAGTCTACACTCGTCAATTTTCACTACGCTAAACTACACACTGTGAATCTCTGGCTTTTGAGCTGTGGGTGAGTTTAATATATTATTTAGCTTGAACAATAGTTCAAGCGGCCACTTCTGACACCACTTTTATCCTAGCTTGTCAACAACCGAGGTTGACAAGCATTACTGGATACTTCTCTTGCACCACACGATAAACTCGTAAGGCGTACAAGAGGATTAGTTACACATTTTAATTCAGCTTGACGCTCACAAAATGTAGAGCCATCATTGATTCACACAGTATTTACAAGCATAATAATATACAATATTCACTCTATCAAAGTCAGTCCTAGGCACTAGCACTACTGATATCTACATAACAAAAACCACATCGCCTTGGCCGATGCGTTCATCTAAACAGTCAGTCCCCCGTCTGACAAGACTCAGCCGTGGCATTCACACCACGCGCGGATGGATCACGAAGATCCCTAGGATTGCGTGCTGCGGTTCACAGCACGCTTCACGTGGCCTATCCACGGGTAAACTCTCTTAAGAGTTCCTTACATCTCTTTGGGCGGGTGTACTTACAACCCGACCAGAGTTCTCACTTCTCAGGTTGACACTGGTGTGTCTGAGTGGAGACCTGTTCACCCACTTATTCCCGTTGTCTTTTCTATTCCCTGGGTAGGGCCTTGTTACCCCCACTCCCAGTAGGGAATGTATCATATATCCTCTTATATCCTTTTCCTCCACTTCTCATGCAGGTGGTATTCCCTAGGTCTTTGACACATACCTTGGATTTTTAATTAACAGAAATGGTTACTGCTCAATAATAGATTAGACACGTGTGACGGCATGATGAATGGTCCAAAACTAGGTAGATAATTACACGTGAAATAACAGGCTTGCATATTTCTTGTTGCAACATAGATACGTAAATCATGCACCATTTCACAAGTACTAACCAAGAAAATAGCAGGCTCATTGGCGAAGGGGATATGGGAATACGCTGATAATGTCATGAGCGCTGTCTACGAAGGTTCTTGTTCTTAATCCTCTTCTTCGTCTGCTTTTTCTTATTTTCCTTCTTATTCTTCTTCGTTCGTGCGAAATGTTTGCAATAAATTGTGCAACATATTGTTTACGACTTCCGTGCTTAAATTCACCAGGGGAATACATCGTTAAGATGCTACTCTATAACTTATTGTGGGCATACAATGAAGGGCATCTCCGTCCGCCATGCTCTGGAAGAAGCACCACTCTTCGCTCCCGCTGCTGCAGCCCGGCTCCACACGAAGAACTGCACAAGCTCCAGGAGCTCCAGGCTGTTGTCTGACAGTCCACAGGGCAGGGGATGGTACAGTTCTCTTCCTGATATTCTAAGGAGAGATGATAAGAGCATCGGCAAACGGCTAACATCATCTTCTAAACATGAATGGATATGAAAGGAAACTAAAAACCCTTTAACACGCATTGAGACCTATTAGATGTATAGTGCTAGCACCATATTTTAACAGTCCAATCGGCGCTCCTTTGTTTATGTGGTCAATATTAGACCAGTCGACTTTATTTCCCAAGATATTTCCTCACTCTCACTCCACAATGGCTACCCCAGGTTAGGTCGAGAAGGGGTTACTGACGCAGATCACAATCCCACATACCACGTTCAAAACACAGCTGCGGGCGGTTTGACAGCAGACCGCCTTGCGTTGGATTTTTAATGAATGGTATGGATACCGGTCGTTCAGAAAGCAATGGCAAACTACTGAACGTAAACTTGCCCAGTAATCACAAACAGCCAAAGAATGCTGGGGTTGACTGCTCCGTCCTGTAAATGATATGCAACTAACTTTAACCCCATGTTAATTTATAATTTGGATTTATGGGGATTTTAACACATTACGGCGAGCTATAGAATAATTTTTAAAGACCTGTATATATTATGTGGCCCTTCGCTTTTGAATATTACTGCAACCACCAACACCCATATATGATATTAGTCAAGAGCTATACTCCCAGATGATATGCACTCACACAAACGTAGACAACCATGAGATCAACGGCATGCTATTTGAGGCTTCAGCACATACCTTCTCCTGTGCACAAAAATGTACTGGAAGCTTCTGTGCCCATCTGACAGGACAGGACCATGTATCTTTTACCGACTCCACAGAAGACCTGAGGCCCGATTCCTGGCACCCCCGACTCGTTTGTCCGTCTGTAGCATGCACTGATGCTGGTCAAGGACATGCTAGCAAATCTCATATCTTCCTGAAAGTGAGCGTTAGACATTCTTAGGTAATGTTTAGTTTTTCAAGACTTAAAAGTAAAATGACATAATTATAACAGGAATATGACAAACTTGCAAGTATGATAAGCTAGTTGCATGTCCTTTACAGGGCTTTGCAACCAACCCCAGAATTGGCTGCCTGTGATTTACAAAGCAATCTTATGTTCAGTAGTTTGCCATTGCTTTCTGAACGATCGACACTTCATACCATCGAAATCAATGTACGTTTCCAGATGGCCAGCTGCTGGTTTCGAACCATCGACCTCTTATGTCGAGGAACTGTGAACCCTGCATTTCACTATCTGTTAGTTGCACATTCTTTACGTCTGTAGCAGTCAAACCCAACATTTTTTGGCTGTTCGTGATTCTTAGGCAAGTTTACATTCAGTAGTTTGCCATTGCTTTCTGAACGACTTGCATGCATACAATTACATTTTAAAAAAAAACGCAGCTGTATTTCGAAAGCTGGTTCACTATACATTCAGTCATGAACAGTGAATGTAAGAGTAAAACTTAATACTGAATGTTACAATCCACATCACTGCACTCGGGACATCCCCATACTTGCCACGTCACCCCCTTCAAAGACCACGAAGAAGTGCCCATGCTGATTATTCCAGTAGCAACTTCAGTAACTTCCGCCTGGCCTTTCCTCTGCGAGTCGAGTATGGTTCAGACGACCCTCTACTCACTTCCCTCTGAGCCAGTCTTTCTAGATATGGATACTCCGCCTGTTCAGCTGCACTGTCCACTCGATCCCACAGTCCTGACCACATCATCTGTATCTTAAAGTAGCTCTCCACCCACATAGGGCAGCAGCAGCTAATCTATCAGTCTATATTTTGCCCCGCCGACCCGTATGCCCTGGTCAGAGCGTTCATAATGTGCTCTAAACTTGTGTCCTGTCGAGAGATGCTAGCCACTCCACCAGAACATACACGCACGCCAGTGTCCATTTCCCGAAGCACTCTGTGAGTACGCCACAAACACATGTCTGGCTGTGCTGTCCTTCAGCTATAAGAAGGATATCGTGACAGCCTCAACTTCCATTCTTGTGCTAGATGTTGTACAGGGTGTTCTTTTAATGACTGTGTAGAGTTCGAAAATATTGCCGGTCCAAGTTTTGTATTTACCTATTATGTTGCATGTACATTACAGAGGGTGAATACAAAACTTGGACCGGCAATATTTTCGAACACTGCACAGTCATTTAAAAATACACCCTAGAGTAGCATATGCCAAACTCCCCTTTGTATTTGTTTAGATATGTCTTGCCCGCTGTTGAATAACGCATTGACAACATGTCGGCGATATATAAGTCCATGAGAGATGCGGCAAGCCGCTTAAGACAATTAATCATCCCATGACATTAATCAGTTAAGAAGTAAATAATCGTGTAGTCCAGCCACTGGATAGCGAATTGTTTCTGAGTGTGTTTGTGCCCCAGATATGTACACACTTTGACTTATTTTAACCCTCTCAAACTTTCTCTCTCATGTGCAACTGAATTAGAGTAATGGCAGAATCAAGACGATTCCGTGAGAACAGACAGTTTATCTTAAAAGTGGCATATCAAGTTGAAGAACATAGCGACTCAGATACTCCATGTCGTGTATTCCTTTATAGTGTCGTCCCTGGAGTGAGGGGAATCAACACCCACATTATTTTTAACCCCATATCATGATTCTGGAGAATCCACTAGATTCCGTCCACAACACTCCGTCAGTCATTGGATACCTCTTTCTCTCTCCCCCTCTCACCACTGGATCATGCCCCCTCTCCCCAAAACAACATACTAAACAACTCTAGCTTCTAAAAATCAATAACATATTAATTTAATAAAGAAAAGTGTATGTATGTGAGAAGTGTATGTGTAGAATGTATGTCGTATACTCTAGTGTGTCTGCAGAATCAGACCGAACAGCTCAGGAGCAAAGTCTGATCATCCCTGTAAAGACCACACAACATCATCATAGTTCAGCACAAAATGACCTCACCAAAACGATGTGTCCCTCCTGCTAGATGTTGACTTCCTCCAGTAGCTTTTTTGATAACCTCGATACATGATCACCAATAAGGGATACACTCCGATACTTATCCTGAGTCGATCATACACAATGTTACCAAATGTCCTTAAAGTTCTGAGACTTAACACTCCTTACATCGTGAAAACATGGAACACTGTCCCTTGTAATAACATGGTTCCTAGAGTTTCACCATTACACAGTTATTGTTTACAGTCTCACAGGAATCTAATAATTAAGTAAAATCGCCAGGTTCATTGTTCCTGTTTCCTAGATAATCATTATTGTTCTTTCTACATAGATAATCACTATTGTTTGTGTTACATAGATAATCACTATTGTTCTTGTTCCATGTGGTATGGAAAATTGTCTCACTATCAACTTCCGTGATCCCTATCACTAAGAAGTCTTCGGCCGGATACTTATATGTTTCGGCTCAACCAAGCCATGTTCCTTGAGACCCGTTTTATCATGGGCCCATGGCAAAAGCCGCTGATTAAATCTTCCCGCACTAATGTATCCATGATCTGAGATAGTGATGTTTCAGCTTGTTTTCTTCATAACCTGAGGGGAACCTGTGAAAGAGAGAACACACCTGGTGAGAGCAACCGGACACTGACCCCTATTAGATGAGTGTAGGCCGACGGCCTCACTCAGATATATATAACAGTGAACCAAACTCTGTCATGGCGCAGAGGAGCTCATCACATCGGTCTGAGTTAGGGTAAAACAAGGAAAGACCAAATGTAAAGTGCAGAACACCAGTAGCCACCCCACTGGCAGATCCCACAATTAGACATTTCCCCTATCCCCCAACCATCCTCAATCTTTCTACATATCATCCCACTTCACTATTCCCAACCAGCTGAACTAATTGACCTCTCATACTAGTTAGTTTTAACAATGCGATTGCCTACTGTCACCGACACTCCTTGAATACGTAACCACAAAGCAACAACACTATGCTCAAGTCCTAAACACTATCTATCACTAGACTGTTCTACATTATTTACATCTAAATGTTATCGAGTGAATACCTTATGAAAACTCAGCTCTATCCTGAATCGAATCTACACTTTGCCATGAAAGACACATGTTCCTCGACGTTAATTGATACAGAACACAATAGATCCTTTTCTATATTAGAACAGAGCTAGTCGAACACATCAGCCTAGGTCAACTCCCTTGTTCACACTAGCGGCAACAGGTTATATTTTCATACAGTCGGGGATTGTCCGAGTGACGTCATTCGATGTCAACAACAGGTGGTCTTAGCGGCAACCAAATCAAGACCCCTCCTTTCATCTTGCGATACGGGCAAAACAACATGCCGACAATTTCCCGTTTCCTAGGTAAATCTCAAAGACTCGTAGTTTCTTTTGATCCGACGTGTTTCCCTACTAGTAACAAACAATTGCAGCTGTGAATACAGACTGCCCCTGTTAGTCTATAATCTTATCGGTAACGACAGTGGTCCCGTGACACTCCAACAGGAGCCTTTAGCCACCTTAAATAGCCACTGACGATACGGATAGCCCGTAATACCAAATCCGGGGGAACAAAATAGGCGCCACGGAGTTGTGTTGTGTCTTCACAGAAAACCAAGCATTCCAATTATGACTAAAAAAAGCATTAACCAAGTATTGCAAAAAGCAAAGATATATTTGCACAACAAGACACAACACCTGTCATGTGTTAGTCACACTGTTAGAAGAGAATGTTTGAAGAATTCTGTGACAACAGGAAAGACGCCAGGTGTTGGAGACACAGTCGACAAAAGAGAGGAGATACTGGTTGGTTTAGCAGAGTGGAACGGAAGAAGATCAGTACATGATTGTTTCATAAACACTGATGGTTTTGGAGGCTCTGCAGCGGATATGTCGCTCAGCGTTGCACGTGATGATGATAATGTTCATGGTCTTCTTCTTCTGCTGCCGTTCATCTCTCCAAGGAACATAAGCCCTCGACCAATTCACGCCAAGCACTTTATTGACATGTTCATGATGGGCTGGATTTTGGAGCTAAAGTATTTTACAGGAAGTGGTAACCAGACTGAGGACAAACCTCCATATTCGCCGCTTACGGCATGCATGTTAGATCACAGTGTTATTATTCTTTGCTTCCTTCTTGGGCTCTGGTAGCACATGGACGTCTGATGCTGTAGTGAATGCCGGACTGTAACAACAAGGAAGAAAATAGCGGAGATCTACCCCATAGTTTGACTGGATAATGCAGTCGGACCATCCTCCGGTCAGGGAAGACTTGAGCTGGTCACACAGACATTCCTGGTGCTCGTCTCGGGGATGCAGTTCCGTGTTACGACATTCAGAGTTGTTGTTGCTGGCTTCTGGGGAGAGATGTGTAGCATTGGCCTTTTACAGATCATGTAACAGACTGTAAGGAGAGGACGTACATAACACGCTAGAAGGTGTTCAGTCACAGGCAGTCAGAAAGACAGACAGAGAGTGATAGACAGATAGATGGACATGCAGGCAGACATACAGACAGACAGAGAGTAATGGATAGTTACATTAGGCAAACACGCAGGCAAATAGACATACAGGCAGGCAGACAGACAGACAGAGAATGATAGACGGATAGATGGACGGGCAGACAAGCAGATAGACCTACAGACATGCAGATATACAGACAGACAGACAGACAGATAGATAGATAGATAGATATACAGACAGACAGACAGACAGACAGACAGACAGACAGACAGACAGACAGACAGACAGACAGACAGACAGACAGACAGATAGATAGATAGATAGATAGATAGATAGATAGATAGATAGATAGATATATAGATAGCTAGGTAGGTGTAGTAAGTCACGTTGTATTTACTTAGGATTTTAGGACACGTGTCCTTCGGCTGACGTCATATTTTACTATATAAAAAGTCATGGTCCTATGCTCTGACGTCACCAAACTGTGTCCTTCGGCGACCGCCTTTTTTGAATTTGGCGGGTGTTTTTCTTGGTTTGGATGACCACTTCGGGTTGTCACTTCCGGTTGTCGTGGTGACTACTTCCGGTCCATGGCTTCCCCCTACCCAGGTCCCCCTATCAAGGTCCCCCGTACCCGAACCGGCGCGAACAGGCGCGATCCGGCCCGATCGGGTGTGCACCTTGGTCCGACGCGATCCGACCAAGCAGGTGTGGTGGCACCGCGGCGGTGGGTGATCGAACCCCAGTCTAGACCCTTCGATGAAGAAGACTGAAGTCAATATGACAATAATTTACTCCATCTCTAGAGCGAACCCGAGTTTTTTTTTTTTTTTTTTTTTTTTTTTTTTTTTAGGGTTTGGCGGTCATCCCAGACTAGCTGGTTCCCCGCCTCCCCTGTTTTTGGCGTGGACCCTTAGTCCCACTGTGAGCTATTGCCCACAGTGGTCCACCGGGCCCACATTTAAAGTGATGCTAATGTGAGGGTTTTTTTTTTTTTTGATCACCCGGCCCCCGAACAGGCCAGGCGCACTACTGCGGGGGATGCAGCAAATGCGCCTGATCTTAGCCAAGGGACCGAGATTGATCATCCCGGCCTCCGACCAGACCAAGCGCACTACTGGAGGCCAGCAAATACACTTGATCTTAGCCAAAAGGCCGAGAACCCGAGTAGGTCAAGTAATGACCGTCTTAATAAACTTTTGCACGCTTCAGCAGAAGTCACGACCCCATGTATAACCTTTACGCGCATGGTCAAAATCTGCTTTATGAATATACCAGACAAAGAAAATTTATTAAAAATTAACCCTTACACATGTAATAACGCCAAAATTTCTTGTATGTATACTAGAGAATAGGTACGTCAATATATAACTTTGACTCTCATTTAAAATAAGCCATAATATTCCTAGATATACATTAAAATATGTAATATTATTAAACATCAAAGTTATACCTCTTAATTATAATAATATTCCAAGGGAAATAAATCGGAGCCCTTGGCTCAAACCAGAATTGTTTCCCATTTTAAGTGCTGACCTCCCTTGAATGGCTGTATGCCTACGCGACCAGGTAAAGAAACCTGCACCACCAGGTAAAGAGCACACACAATAGACAGCGACCAGGAGTTTTCCGATACCAGTCAAGCATATCGCTTCACCGAGCACACCCCCCGAGAAAAATACAATGACCAGCGACAGCGAGATTAAATGATACTGCTCATGTAGAACGCCTACGGAACTGTCAATTAACATGGACGGCCTTCAATGCTTATGGTAGATAGCCGTCAGAAGATTGTGAAGGGAATATCTGTGGCGAAAACATAAAAATATTCCTATCCGAAACTGTTATATATATTATTTGAAATATCAAATATAAATAGATATGTATGTATTTATTTAATTATATATGTATGTAATTCTATAGCTGTAGGTAAGTTGTCCCAGTGCTATATATATATATATATATATATATATATATATATATATATATATATATATATATATATATATATATATATATATATATATATACGTACTTGCCTTGATGACTTAGTCACGCGGGATATGTGTGCGCTAGCGCGCGCGTGTGTGTATGCGTGCGAGCGCACGGGTGTGGTATCAATTACAGGACATCACAGTCAGTCCCAACATTCGGCGGAGTGGTGTGCTTGGTGGTCATGTTTGCCATTATCATTATGGACCAACGACAATCATGTCACGTGTGTGTGTGTGTGTGTGTGTGTGTGTGTGTGTGTGTGTGTGTGTGTGTGTGGGTGGGTGGGTGTGCTATCAATTACAGGACGTCGCATGCAGCCCCAACATTGATTGATTGGTCGTGTGCCACCATGATGTAACATGTTATTTCACGACCAAAGCGTGGGTGTACTGTCGGGTGAGCGTGTGTGTGTGTCCTATCAATTACAGGACGTCGCAGTCAACCCCAACATTGTTTATGCAATGCATTTACAGAACGTTCAAACAACCCCAGCATTGATTGGTACGCGTGGACCATCAGGACATCTGTGCGCATATGTGCGCGCATGTAGGCGTGTGTGCGTGCGTGGGTATGCTATCAATTACATGACATCACAGACAACCTCAACCTTCTATGGAGTTTCGTGTGTGCTGGGCAAGTTTGCAATTGTCATTATATACGAACCACAGTCAGGTCGTGTGCTATAGCGCGCGTGTGTGTGTGTGCGCGCGTGCGTGCGCGCGCCTGTGCTATCAATTACAGGACATCACAGTCAACCTCAACTTTCTTTGGAGTTTCGTGTGTGCTGGGAAAGTTTGCAATTGTCATTATATACGAAAGACAGGCAGAGCGTGTGCGCTAGCGCGTGCGTGTGCGTGCGTGCGTGCGCGCGGGTGTGCTATCAATTACACGACACCACAGTCAGACCCAACATTCTATGGAGTGGTGTGCTTGCTGTGTAAGATTACTGCTGTCTTATTGAACAAGCGGCAGTCATGTCACATGCGTAACCGTTCGTGTATGTACATGCGTGTGTGTGTGTGTGTGTGCTATCAATTACAGGACGTCGCATGCAACCCCAACATTGATTGTTTGATCGTGTACCACCATGCTTTAACGTGTCATCGCATGGCCAAAGCTAGGTATTGTACTATACCTGTGTGTCTACTTTTACATAGCACAGTTAAGCTGTAAGGCAAGCCATTTACAGGACGTTGCACTCAGCACTAATATTGATTGGTTGATCGTGTGCTGTCATGATTCACCGTGTCACCTCACGACCAAAACTATGCCTTGTACTATGGTTGTGTCTGACTATTACATACTGCAGTCAAGTTGTAACGCATTGCATTTACACGACGTCGCAGTCAGCCCCAGCATTCATGCTTCTTGGACAAGCTTACCGATGTCTTTCTGACCAACCGGTACCCATAATCGCCTGTAGTGTCTTTCACCCGGATTACCAGCATCAGCATCACCCAGCTCCGTCAACAAAACCACTATCATCATCAGCATCAACAGCAGCATCGTCAGCAGCTGAAGGTGACCGATCGAGTGACTCACCACAGGGCTATGTCGGCGGAGTTAACGTACGTGACCGTGTTCAGACATGTCTTTGGGGAAAACTGGAGGTTGACTCAGAGCGTACTGACAACATAACGATACATCCGATCAAATATGGTGATGCTTCCGATCATATGTCTAAGGTATACAATCGAAACACGTGACTAAAACCAGTTAAAGATCGCGTCGCACTCGATGACATGTGTAAGTCTACAACCGCGTGACTAAAACCGATCAAAGATGGCGCTGTAGCCGGTCTCATGGCTTATGGGATACATCCGAAACACGTGACTAATGGTCAAAGATGGACTCGCATCCGGTCACATGGTCAGACAATATTCTGATGAGTCATTCTACGTAAGCAAATACCGTGTATAAGACGACTAGCATTCGTCGAATAGAATTACCAGGCTCCGTGAACACCAACCAGCTCGCAATGTTACAACTCGCTAATGGTAATTTGGTTTATTGATAAAGCTTTCACATTTTCGCTGTGTTTCTCCTAACAATACTAGTATAAGTCACGGGATATATGGTGCTAGACGCCTATATATGAAGAGACAAGCCATTTCTTCGTATAGTACTGTAGGGTGGGTCGACATGGATTAGAGCTGGCATTCGAACTTTTGAACACACCACTATAGTGGTACCTTAATAATATAGGTAGTAATGTGTACTCGTAGGGGAAGGTGAAAGTGGACCATAGTTCCACATACCCATTAGCGATAGAAATATATGAACTATGTAACAGAAACTCCAGATCAGCTCCCTAGTTATTATCTGTAATATTCATGTCTATAACGCTGATAAAGTACCCTATTCTTATTTGTTTTACAGATACCGAGGCCCACGAATACCTAATTAGCAAACTGTGGAGTATGCTAAGAGCTGAACCAGACAGCTATTGCATGGCGTGTCTTAATGTCCCACAAAATCAAGAAGCCGAGAATCCATTCAGTCATTCTTGTGATTACGGTGAGGGTGGTAGTTTTGCAGATCTAGTAACGGTTCGATTGCGGGATGTACTACAACAGAACTTCACCAAACAAGAAATAATCACATTAAGCCTGAATAGAATCGAGGAATGCATCCTCGACTATAATCAACAACAGGATACTCCAGAACCATCCTCATCAAACGTCGAGTGAACATCATCACCGGCATCCTTAACCTTTAGTCAATCCACACTAGCGGACGAGTATTAAAACACCTACATAAAAAACAAAATGATTGTAATATACTTACAGTCCTGTCTTTAATAGCTGACCAGACCTCAATACGAAGAAAACTGCAAGGGGTGTGAGGAGACTGTATATGTATAGCACTGTTATTCTGACTTCACAGACTGTAGCTCACAGTCTGTGCAACGCAAGTCACTTGGCGCCCTCTACACTATCTATTTTATCATGGTTAGAGGTCATGTGGCGATCATGACCCGCATTCCCCAACCCAGCTCAAACATACAACAGGTCAAAGAGCGGGTAGTAGAACGCGTAGTCGCGCCATACAGACAGCCACGTCAGCGTAATATGAACCGCTTGACCTATGAAACTGGCTGAAACCGGTTTTACGCGTCGCTCAAAAACTAGTATATAAACCCGAGACTGGTAACACTCAACCATCGTGATCAGAAGATGACTACAGACCTCAAGACTGTGCCTGCTAAGTGGGTCTACATGACTCGTAGTGGTGAGACTATTAGACCAGTGGGCGGTGGTGATAAGGCCGTGTTTGTCTCATCCTACAGAGGAACGAGTACGTTACACATCCGAAGATTTTACGGTGAATCCGACAAGAAGTTCCCGACTAAGAATCGAATGACACTTACTCGGCAAGAATATGAACAGATGATCGTGATGCATCGCGAGATCCTAGCTGACTTTGACAGAATCAACCAAGTTAACCAAGCCAGTAACGAAATCAAACAAGGTACTAACAGAGACAAGCAAGCCAGTAACCAAAACAGCTAAACTGTTCGATGGATGTATGGATGTATGGATGAAAGGAGGGACAGACACAAAGACAGACAGTTAAAGTACACGTTTTCCTATACAAGTCTGTAACGTACCCAAAAGACGCCTGTAGCGGAATCTGCTTTTCTCACAGCCAGGTCCACACATGGCCCACTGCGACCAGGGCGAGAACTGGCACTCAGTTTCACAAGGCACGTGACACACTTTTGTCAGGTCAGGCATGGTGCCTAACTTCTCCAGGCACATGATGATCGATACTAACTTTGTGCTTTGGTCGTCCGCATGATAGCACGTGATGTCTGCGGATGGAAGAAATCCATGGAAGGATGACAAAGGGGTGACAATTTCGAATCGTGGTTGGTAACTTAAAACTTTAAATATTTATGTTGCCTAGCGCGTTTCCTAAGAATAGCATTAAACAAATGTTTGCATATCCTTTACAGGACATCGCTGTCAACATCAGCATCTTTCAGCTGATTGTTGATTTCTTGGCAAGATTGCGCTCAGTAGTTTGCCATTGCTTTCTGAGCGGCCGGCTCACATACCCCGTAAGTTACCGAAGCGATTCGAACCACTGCTGATTCTCACCGTCGTCACGTTACTTACGAGAGTATACGAATTACGGTGAAAAGTCGCTAACCTCTAGGCCAGGAAGCCGGTAGGAATAGCATAGACAGACACAAAAACCAATGAGAAAGTCCTACTAGAGGCAAATGAAAACTGATCAGAGAAATTAGACGTGGACAGTCAATGTTTCTGGGGCACGTTATGAGAAGAAATAAGCTAGAGAACTTACCGTCATGGCACAGGACGATGGTAAGTGCGACCTCAAGTCTCCTATCCTATGAGCTCTATGATCACGCTTGTTGTGTTGTTACACATGAGATATACACTCGCCTGTCTGCCCAGTGGTCATATGTTTAAATCCTCATGCAGTGCGGGGTAAAACAATTGGTCTGGGCTCCCATGTAGACCCAGCAAAACATGGGTCACATAAACTGTACTGGGTAGTAAAGGCGTTAGGTGAGATATTGAGAAAACCACTTCCCGAGTTCCGGTTGATCTAGAATAGAGGAATGTATGCCGCCTTTAAACAAATTATTCTTCCTGTTATGCCTCCTCTATACAAACTATGCCGCCTCTTTACAATTTATACCTCCTCTATACAAATTATGCTTCCTCTATACAATGTATACCTCCTCTATACAAATTATGCTTCCTCTATACAATGTATACCTCCTCTATACAAATTATGCTTCCTCTATACCAGGGGTCACCAAACTACGGCCCGCGACGCCATTTTATCCGGCCCGCCTTCGGTACTCGAACTTGCTTGATATAACTATGAAACACGAGACGTTATGATATAATTTAAATGTAAATATTATGTTTAGAATAATAGGAGATCTTCACACGTGCGGAGACCTCCTGGCTGCACTAGGTTGTTTATTTAGGTGGCCCTATTTATAAATTTTGCGAACCTTATTATTAGATATATTCTATTACCAAATGAAGCCGCCTGCCGCGACTCTACAAGAGTATGGAGTAGCATATCCCTTGATACCATGGTAAAAAATGTATAGGATGCTGGGATGCTGTGTTGGAGTGCCTATAACAGCGCAGTAAAGCCATGTTCCCGCCTCTTTGGCATTGGGAACAACTTAGGCCGAAGAGATGCTGATGTCTAATTTTCAGCAGAGGGTTTGAACTTAAACCACTGAGCCACTACTAAGTAGATGGGCGAACATGCCCCAGGCACGGCCGAGTGTAGCCATTGTTTTTGCAGACTGCAGTTGAGAGGGTAGACAGGCCCTGTGAAGATCCAAAAGATCTAAGAGGATCTTGATTGTGGATTGACGATTATCTGCTGTGGGGTGAGTTTTCAACGAACCTTCAAAGTTTAAATAGGAATATATGAATATAATAGCTATGTCTGTGCCTGAGAACAATAATGGAGGGATATATGCCTGGTAAGAGAGGAAGAGGACGGCCAAAGAGAAGATGGGTGCAGGATGTGGCGGATGATCTCCAGATGGATGTATCTGAAGCGGGAAATCTTGCTTATGATCGAGAGGTTTTCAGGAAGGTTGTTATGGGAGCGAGACTCTACAAAGGACATGCTACTGAATGAATGACGTTTGTTCCATCTTTTTGTCTTATAATTGCTGGTGTTGTTTATCAGACTACAGGTACAGTGTTGGGTGACTACCCATGCTGTGATGGAAGATCACTGGTACTGTGTTGGATGACTACCCAAGCTGGGATGGAATGCCATTTGTACTGTTAAGGATGATCATGTGTATGTTTATTCATTGGGATGCCTATTTTGTCATTGCATCTAATCATGACATACTGGAGATTCGATATGCTGATGATACAGTATTACAATCCACAACACAGAATGGCATAGAAAACCTAATAGCTTCAACCCAATTGAATAGTGAAAATCACAACTTATATCTTAGCATAGCAAAAACAAAGATAATGCATACAGATAAAACTACTACGGAGAAAGAAATATGCATTAATGGGGAAAAATTGGCGGTAGTGGAAAATTATGAATATCTTGGATCATTGATTACCAACAACGGTGACACAATGAAAGAAATTAAACGGCGACTAACAATTGCTCTTCAAAGACTAAAACAGCTGTGACGAAACGCGTTTATCTGTCTTGGGTCGTCAAGATCCCGCACTATTTTGGCGCGTCATCGGAGACTTTCCCAGCTAAAAATAGACTGAGGGAAGCCGATGGAGGACTTATTATCTAGAATCTTCTCGAAACACCGGAATTCGAGTAACCCGTGATGCTGGGTATCGCTCTAAATTCTCGTGCAGAGAGATCTAGAAACTCTAGGCGGGGAATGACGGTTTCCCGAGAAAGTATCTTTTCTCCAGAAGCACTCGCTTCTAGTGCGCATTGAGTTGGCACGAAGCGGGAATGTGGCTAAACCAGTCATTCACTTACTTGTGTTCGAAGAGAACAGACGCAGGCCTGGTGTGAGCCATTTTTGTGTTGCGTCTCACCTCAACCATGATTCGGCTGACTGTTATGAAAAGGAAGCTGAGAAGCCCTTGAACAGTTCGGAAGCTGACTGGAGATCTGGTTTCTTGTCATTCAGGTAGATATTTGTTTAAATCATTTAACTTTGTACGTGTGTTCCACACGCCATTGTTCTAACCTCATTACCTATGCGGATGTCCTTGAAATACTAATTAGCAAACCGATCGATAACGCAGTTGACGGCGAATCGTGGGTGTGTTTACCGTGTGCTCGCGAATCAGCTGTTAGGAACGCCGTAATGTGATGTGGGCGATTTGGGTTCCAAATATATGTACCATATTTTGCCAATCATTGTATCTATTAGGTTGCTATGTTAGAATAAAACCTAGTTACTTGTGCCGGATGGAAACTTAGATTATGTCAGTCAGTTGCTGAAGCCAGAAGAACGGTTAGAAAACCAGGTAAGTTGGTAGGTGGAGATTCAGACAAAGTGGTGCTTAGTTATTAAGTAAAGGAAGAACTTAGTTCTGTGCCACCAGGAATGATGTAACTATTGTGTAATAACTTAATAGTGAATTCATTGTGTGGAACAGCGGATTTCTGTGTAAAGGTAAGTTGCTTTGGTGCTATATCTATATATATATATATATATATATATATATATATATATATATATATATATATATATATATATGATGTGACATTGTGTATATATATTAGGTCATGGCCTGTGATACTTCCTGGGGTAATTCCGAACGCCGAATAGCTCGACGCGAGATAACACTGCGTGCAGTCGCGATATAAATATGCGTTCTGAAATCTTGTCTGAGCTATCCTGTTTCTTTCATACTGGCGCTAGTGCGAGTGAATGCTAAGGTGCTGGAAGTATGGAAGGATGCAAGGGGGCTGTATGAGACTGGGGAAATATAGGATATGGGGGAAGTGAAAGCAAGTTATGAAAGTATGGGTTGGTAGGCCAAACTAACGATGAAGTTCAGTCCATGCCAAGGCTAAACCACTTGGGGAGGACAGAACTGGAACATTACCCTTGGAACATGTGGGGAACATGTATTCTCAAGAAGGCTTCTTGACTCTAAGGCAGAGTCTGATAAGAAGAGGTTGCTGTGGCGTGGGCAGGTGATCCCACCAGCAAACAGGCTTGTGTACATAGTGGATGTGATCATGTCCTATCCCTATATCCCGAGGGATGGTATATTGATCAAGATTATGTTTCTTAATGTACATTGATGATGTTAGGAACGAGTCCAGGGACTCTTTACCTATTTGTTTAGTTCGATTAAATTAGAACTATAATACCAGCCTTGTATCACTACTGACGTTAGCGACGACTGGTAGATGATTAGGGATAGGTGAGACCTACGATCAGACTCGTCATTCTGATTTCTTGCTCTGTTTGACGGGCTGTTCTGTGAGGCCAGCTGACATTTGCAAACCCATGCTTTACTACTCGCCATATAGAGATAATGCTTTGGTTATATGCATAACTAAGTAGCATGACTGAGGGTTGAGTAGTTATTGGTAGGATGCATGTGGACTAATGTTTGGGCCAGTATACTCTCACCGGTCGCTCTTCCTTTTCAGGAGTTTGCCTGGTGAGGACCCAGTCAACTATAATTGTTGCTGGCAGGAAACCACTTCGTGTGACACAGCGAAGGGTTCAGTTCTTTACTTATCACGCCAGACTCAACCACACCAGGTACCCAATGTGATTCGCCATGCGTGAAGGTTGCATCAAGAAATACAACTGCCCTGAAGGTGCACGTGTGGGAAGTGATGGTTTGTGATCGTTTTCAGATACTAGAAGACTCTGTTTTTGCCAGGAACATTTCAGCATTTTGAGTAATCATGCTCAACGAAAGGAAACACCGGTCCGTCTATTATGACGGGGGTTCTGCCTAAACGCAGAAGTAACTGATCTTCAGACACTTGAATGGTTCTTTGGACAGCTCGAGGGGCAGGTCTTGAGAAGAACTACACCAGTTATTGACTTGTGGCAAGTGTTACCCGGGGGAAGGGACTATGGGATTATAGTCCAACCTGAATTGTTTCCGTGAAATAGATGTCTGATTCTATTAATGTACTGTCTCAGTATGAAGATATAAACTGTGTTCGAGAAGGACTCAGTAACATTTCAATAGCCATATCTGATTCTACCAGCAGTGTGACTGTAAGAGACCATTGAATTGGTCAGTGACATTTGTTCATCCATGTTCCTGGGATGTGATGAAGGGACCATTGAATTGGTCAGTGACATTTGTTCATCCATGTTCCTGTGAGGTGATGAAGGGACCATTGAATTGGTCAGTGACAGATCTGTTCTGCAGTGGGACTGTGCTATGAGTGATAGACCATTCGATTGGTCAGTGACTAGTTAAGTTCATCGAAGTAACGACTACTTGGAGTCAAGTCCAGGAGGATTGTCTCCCAACCGGTATTGTTCGAGAACCGTATTAACAGTGACTCTGTGGGAGTGATCTAGATGCAGTTGGTCCAGTGAAGTGTGGTCCAGCAGTGACTCTATTGTTGTGGATCCACGCTCTGGAGACGGAGTGGTCTCCAAGGTTCTAGTCATCTCACTGGAAGGAAGCCGGGTGAGTGGCGGACCGACTGGACGGGACACCTGCATCCAATCTACTTCTCAACTCGATGAAGACAACTATATCTCTGATTCTGTCTCTACTCTATCTTCTATTTGTGTAAATAGATTCTTCTATCAGGATGTTCATTTCAGTTCTATATTCTCAAGGGTAGAATAAACTTTATGTAAGTTGACTTGCTCTTTGTATAATGATTGAGTGTGGTCTCGGACGATGCCTAAGTGTTCCTGGTTCCACAGGTGTAGGTAGTTAGTGGGGGTCTAGAATCTGGAGGGGCTTGTAGACGTAATTAACTAATATGAGATCAACCACAGAGTAAAAATGTGTATCTGCTCGTCCAACCCCTGGGGCTAGAATACACGGGAGTGTCAGAGACACCTCGGGTGTGGTTCACTCTCACTACCCAAGGTGGACTCGTTACAACAGCTGAATAAATTATGGAGTGGGACAGACAGAACTACAAAAATAAGATTTTTAAGAGCATGCATCTTTCCCATTGCAACATACGCCTGTGAGACATGGACACTTACTAAACAAGCTGAATAGCGCATAAACGCCTTTGAAAATAAATGTTATAGACGAGTTCTAAGAATATCTTGGGTAAAGAAAAGAACAAACGCATCCACACTTCAAGAGTTGAATATTGAAGAAGGTTGGCTATTAAAGACGATAAAACAAAGAAAATTGAAATATTTTGGTCACTTGAAACGTCACGAATGTCTGGAGAGAACAATAATGGAGGGGTATATGCCTGGGAAGAGAGGAAGAGGAAGGCCAAAGAGAAGATGGGTGCAGGATGTGGCGGATGATCTCCAGATGGGTGTATCAGACGCGGGACATCTTGTTTATGATCGAGAGGTTCTCCGGAAGGTTGTTATGGGAGCGCGGTTCTGCAAAGGACATGCTACTGAATGAATGAATGAATGAATGAGTCTAATCATGAATTTTATTTATTAGGGCATTGGCATTATTAATTAGATGTTGTTGTATCTTTACAGTTACATTATTCTGATTCCCTGTACACTGACCTGAATTTCTTCTGATATCTCTAAATCGTTGTTTTTTCTTGTTAGCCGTAGAGATAGAATGGAATTCTCTTTGTCTTCTTATTCTTCTCTTCTTCTACGGCCTATGAACAGTCGGCGTTGTGCTATTATCTCTATCATCTCTGTGCGGTTACACAAAGGTATCTATAAACTGTATATGTACCTTTGATGAGCTGTAGCTTCACCAGTGACCCCTAGTTCTCTGCTTTTCTTGTGTTTCAATAGGATTTTAACTATGTTTCTAATGTAATGTCTTTTTAATTTTCAGATCCCGTGTACTTCACGCTTAATTATGGCTAGTAGGAAAAGAAAAGTGGAAGCCGAGTGCGGAGTAAAGTACTTCTTTGTGGAAACAAAGGACCAGAAAACCAGCTGCGTAATATGCAGCGAAAGTGTTGCCGTTTTGAAAGAGTACCATCTTCGGCGTCACTGCGAAACAAAACATCCATCAACATATTAAAAGTTCTCTGGAAAATTACGCTCTGGGAAATATGAAACCATTAAACGTGGTTTTGAAACGCAAAGAAATCTCTTCACGAGAAAATTTGCTGAAAATGAATCTGTCACTTGTACAAGTTACGAAACAGTGCATCAGATGGCAGAACGAGGAAAACCGTTTACTGATGGCAACGTCATTAAAGAGTGTGTGTGATCGAAGCAGCAAATGACTTGTGTCCTGAGAAAGCCGATTTGTTTGGAACTATCAGCCTTTCGGCAAGTTCAGTTGTGCGAAGAACAGAAGAACTTGGAGAGAACATAGTGCTACAGATATGCGAGAAAGCTAGGAACTTGGAGTATTCTCTGGCGCTTGATGAGTCTATTGATCTCTCGAGAACGTCACAACTTCTCGTGTTCATTTGTGGTGTCAATTTGGACTTTCAGATAACGGAAGAGTTGGCGTCCGTTTGCAGCATGCATGGAACAACAGCTGGGAAAGTCATTTTCGTGGAAGTGCAAACAATATTCCAAGACTATAACCTTCGGTGGAATCAGCTTCGAGGTGTTACAGTTGATGAGGGGAAAAAAACATGACTGGAGTGAGGAAGGGTTTGTTGGGGCAGATCAGGACTCATTTGGAAGATTTGCAAATTCCGGGCGCTATGTTCATACACTGCATCGTACATCAGCAAGTACTCTGTGGGAAAGATTTAGATATTTCTTGTGTACTGAAACCAGTAGTTTCTGCTGTGAACTTTATTCGGGAACATGCACTCAGTCACCGTCACTTCTAGGCTTTTCTTGAAGAAATTGATTTTGATTTCTGTGACTTGCCTTATCACATATCAGTCAGGTGGCTCAGCTGCGGTAAAGTCCTGCTTCGTTTTTACAAGCTCCGAAACGTAATAGATGTTTTCCTCACTGAAAAAGGTAAAGCTGATTTACAGCTGACAGATCCTACCTGGCTGTCAATTTTGGTCGATATGAATGAACTGAACTTGAAACTTCAGGGAAAAGATTACCTCGTCTGTGATCTCTACAGAACCATCAACAGATTTCGAAGAAAGCTGTTATTGTTGAAAGTACAACTGGAAGGAGAAAACCTTTCTCATTTTCACTGTTTCAAAGAGTTTGAAGAGATTTTCAGATCTTGACAGATTGGAGAATGACATCCTTCTGTTCCAGAATCCGTTTGATTGTAACCTTAATGGTGTGCCAGTTGAATTACAGTTGGCGCTCATTGGGAAGGAAGTACCGCTGTTTACCTGATGTTGAGTTTCCGAAACTTAAAAAATTTGCCGCTGGTATGACATCATTGTTTGGAACAACATATGTCTGTGAGCTAACATTTTCAAAAAGGAAGTCTGTGAAGTCACCACATTGAATGAGATTGACTGATGAACATTTGAAAGCAATTCTCTTGATTGGATGCAGCAATTCCAAACCAAACAGTGATGGTATTTTGAAAGCCACACGTCAGTTTCACAAACCTCACTATCCTCTTTTGCAGCTTAGTTTGTGAGATTCGGATATGTGCACAATATGTCTGATGTAACTATCTTTTTGCTAACGTCGCCTTCTTTGATAACTTTGTTTAGTAAATAAATATAAATATGTTGGTTGTCTTTGTTTGTTTGTTTGATTGTTTGTTTATGTGCATTGCACGCCCTTTCCATGATTAACTTAGTTTTTCTTCTTTTTTCTCAGAGCTTTCGTTCTAGCTTGAAATTATTGTTAAAGTTAGTTGTATATTCTTGACAGGACGTTTACAGTCAACACCAGCATTGTTTGCTGTTGTTGATGTCTTGGAAAGTTTACGTTCAGCAGTTTACCATTGCTTTTTGAACGACCGGCATCCATAACATAGGGTAAAAACCAGCGCAACGTTGTCTGCTGCCAAATCGCTCGCATCTGTATTTCGAACATGGGTATACGGGATTACGAACCGCGTCCGTTAGATCTTCGCCACGGAGAACGGCGCAAATATTGTACAGAATGAGTATCCGGCCCGCGCTCGTCATTTTGTCAGTTATCCGGCCCGCGCTTGTCATTTTGTCAGTTATCCGTCCCGCCGTGAAAAATGTTTGGTGACCCCTGCCCTAGTCCATACTTGCTTACTATGCATCCGTCCTGTTGATTTCCAACTTTGGCATTCAAGTCACCATTATGATAGTTACTTCAGAATTCTTGCATTTCTTGAAGGCTTTCTCTAAATCACTATAAAATTCATCGATGCTGTCATCACTACTGTCAGCTGTTGGTGCATAAACTTGTATGACGTTGACATCAAAAGGTCTTCCACTCAACTTCACCAGTAACACTCTGTCTGATACAGTCCAATATCCTTTGATCGATTTTTCTCTCTCTGTATTCATTATAATTGCTACTCCTCGCTGTTGTTTCTCTCCATCAGAATAGATTATTCTATATTCCTCAGATGTCATAATGCCCATTCCTGTCCATCTAGTCTCACGTACACCTAACAGGTTAATATTTAATCTTCTCGTTTCATTCTTAATGTTATCAAATTTCCCATCCCCACTCATAGTTCTTACATTCCAAGTTCCTACTTTCAATGTTGATATTCTTTTGCACTCAGTCTCCTGATGACCTCTCTGGAGTCACCTCGTGCACATGACTACCCCTACCGGGCGAGGTTGCTCCTATGGAGCACCCATTTACGCCGTTTCTCTGATTATCGATAAGGCTTCAGTACATGATATTCTTGGCATCTGTAAAGAAGGTAGTTTACCATTGCTTTCCTTCCTAGCAGTGACCATACTGGTCGATGACCGTAGCCAATGTCTCCCAAAGAAGAGATCATCTGCCTTCCGTCGTGAAGCTGTGGAGACCATAACCTACAACTATCTGTCGGCTGCTCTTCAACTTCATCCACCACCTGCACGAATGGCTTCAAGTAACCCTGATCAGGAGGCTAAACGGGTACTCCACCTTGCCCAAGGGTGTCCCATAGGCTAGCGGAGGGAAGGAGGCACCCATCAAGGCATTGCTATCATGTTATTATGATATTTTAAATATTCTCTAAGCAAACGTAATTGCACCAGAATTTGAGAGAGAGAGAGAGAGAGAGAGAGAGAGAGAGAGAGAGAGAGAGAGAGAGAGAGAGAGAGAGAGAGAGAGAGATCTATTTGTTCAAATTGAATGAAATTTACAAACATAAATGGCATTTCCTCTAAACGTATTTATTAACATAAACCCCATAGACTTCCAAGGTCTTTAGCCGTTAATGTAAGTAAATTGTCTTGAAATTGTAGGTGGCCTTAAGAGGCCAGTAAAAAAATGTTGTTTCCCCACATCGGGGAATTATGCGCCTCAACATGGAAAACTTATCATTAAAAATACAGTTTTAAGAATTAAACATAAATGTAGAATTGAAAAAGTTGATTATAAAATATAAGTAAGAAAAGATAAAACAAATGTTGTATAAAGATTTTAACAGCTTTCTTCCCTTGATTGCAAGACTTGATTGCAGTATTAACTGCTTGATTTCTCAAATAAAAAAAAAGATTTTGATGTTAGATCGAGGTATTGTAGCTAGGTATACCATTTTCTTTTTCAAGTTCTAGTAACCTCCCTTGTAACAATATTAGATGGTTATGTCCCCTTACCAAGCGCAGACTGCTACTGCAACCATAGATTAATCTTAGGCAATTTACATATAAACTTAAAGAAAGTCAAATATACAAATAGAAACGCAAAATTTGATCTACAGGCACTGAAAAGTGAGGAGATAAATGTAAATTCAACGTAAAGGTAAAGAACAGATTCGATGCATTGTCCGATATGGCAACGCAATATTATTTCAAGACGTCAGTGACCAATTGAAAATATAAAAGAAATCAGTCAAGAAGCTGCACTAACAACAATAATAATCCCAAAAATAAAGATAATAGGTCGCAAGAAATGGATGATGGAAGACATCTTAAAACAACTCATGGAAATAAGAAGAAATAACAAAAATAACAAGGAAATATACAAAGAGATTCACAGGAAAATTAGGAAGCTACTGCTATGCAAAGAGGCAAAAGAAACATGTCTTGAGGAAAATTGCAAGAAAATTGAAAACCAACACAACACCCAGAATACCAAATTAATGCACCCAAGAATTAATGACATCACTAACAAAAGAACAGACACATCAACAGGTTGCCTAAAAACCAAAGATGGCAAAATCATAATAGAAAAAGATCAGATTTTACATGCGCGGTCAGATTATGTGAAAGACCTTTATGATGATACAAGACAAGAAGAATATGATCATCAGAATAATAATGAAGGACCATCAATTTTGTTTGTCGGGGTGTTTTTCTTTTAGATATCTAGCAATTCCGCGGAGCCGGCCTCCCTGGCGAAGGTGTTAACGATTTTCTCTGTAATCCCGTACATCCACGTGTGGGGAAACAGCTGCGCGAGATTCGGTAGGGAATCGGGTCGCGTTGATTACTTACAGGGGTATCTGATATTGTCGCTCAGTAAGCAATGCAACATACTGTGCTTAATCTTGCAAAGACATCAACAATAGCTGTAAAATGCTGTTGTTGACAGCGATGTAAATAGGATATGCGAATTTTAAAAAAAATTCCGCAGAATGCTTGAACATAAGTCTAGTGATCAATCAAGGCATTACTATCATGTTATTATGATATTTGAAATATTCTCTAAGCAAACGTAATTGCACTAGCATTTAGCAGAGAGGGAGAGAGAGAGAGAGAGAGAGAGAGAGAGAGAGAGAGAGAGAGAGAGAGAGAGAGAGAGAGAGGAGGGAGGAAGAGTGGGGGGGGGGAACTATTTATAATATTTGTCAACATAAGCCCATAAGATTGCACGGCCTTTCGCCTGAGCGAAAATAAGTGCATGCAGGCCTTGATTGTGCCAGAACAGGATTTGTCCTACTCACTTCGCCTATTAATCGTCATCTCTCTCATTCCTATCACCTAGACCAGGAGTCACCAAACTACGGCCCGCGACGTCATTTAATCCGTCCCGCCGACGGTCCTCGAACTTGCTTGATATAACTATGAAACACGAAGACGTTGTGATACAATTTAAATGTAAATATTATGTTTAGAATAATAGGAGATCTTCACACGCGCGGAGACCTCCTGGCTGCACTAGGTTGTTTATTTAGGTGGCCCTATTTATAAATTTTGCGAACCTTATTATTAGATATATTCTATTACCAATTGAAGCCGCCTGCCGCGACTCTACAAGAGTATGGAGTAGCATATCCCTTGATACCCTGGTAAAAAATGTATAGGATGCTGGGATGTTGTGTTGGCGTTCCTATAACAGCCCAGTACAGCCATGTTCCCGCCACCTTGGCCTTGGGGACAACTTAGGCCGAAGAGATGCTGATGTCTAATTTTCAGCAGAGGGTTTGAAATTAAACCCCTGAGCCACTACCAAGTAGATGGGCGAACATGCCCCAGGCACGGCCGTGCGTAGCCACTGTTTTTCCAGACCACAGTTGAGAGGGGAGACAGGCCCTGTGAAGATCCAAAAGATCCAAGAGGATCTTGATTGTGGATTGACGATTATCTGCTGTGGGGTGAGTTTTGAATGAACCTTCAAAGTTTAAATAGGAATATAGGAATATAATAGCCATGTCTGTGCCTGAGAACAATAATGGAGGGATAAATGCCTGGGAAGATAGGAAGAGGAAAGCCAAAGAGAAGATGGGTGCAGGATGTGGCGGATGATCTCCAGATGGATGTATCTAAAGCGGGAAATCTTGCTTATGATCGAGAGGTTTTCCGGAAGGTTGTTATGGGAGCGAGCTTCTGCAAAGGACATGCTACTGAATGAATGACCTTTGTTCCATCTTGTTGTCTGATAATTGCTGGTGTTGTGTATCAGACTACAGTTACAATGTTGGATGATTATCCATGCTGTGATGGAAGATCACTGGTACTGTGTTAGATGACTACCCAAGCTGTAGTGGAATATCAATGGTACTGTGGAGGATGATCATGTGTATGTTTATTCATGTGAAATTTATATATTAAGTCATTGGCATTATTAATCAGATGTTGTTGTATCTTTATAATTACATTATTCTGATTCCCTGTACACTGGTCTGAATTTCTTCTGATATCTCTAAATCGTTGTTTTTCCATGAACTGTCGGCGTTGTGCTATTATCGCTATCATCTCTGTGCGGTTACACAAAGGTACCTATAAACTGTATATGTACCTTTGATGAGCTGTAGCTTCACCAGTGACCCCTAGTCCTCTGCTTTTCTTGTGTTTCAATAGGATTTTAACTATGTTTCTAATGTAATGTCTTTTTAATTTTCAGATCCCGTGTACTTCACCCTTAATTATGGCTAGTAGGAAAAGAAAAGTGGACGCCGAGAGAGGAGTAAAGTACTTCTTTGTGGAAACAAAGGACCAGAAAACCAGCTTCGTAATATGCAGCGAAAGTGTTGCCGTTTTGAAAGAGTACAATCTTCAGCGTCACTACGAAACAAAACATCCATCAACATATTAAACGTTTTATGGGAAATACGAGACCATTAAACGTGGTTTTGAAACGCAAAGAAATCTCTTCACGAGAAAATTTGCTGAAAATGAATCTGTCACTCGTGCAAGTTACAAAAGAGTGCATAAGATGGCAGAACGAGGAAAACCGTTTAATGATGGCAACGTCATTAAAGAGTGTGTGTGATCGAAGTAGCAAATGACTTGTGTCCTGAGATAGCCGATTTGTTTGGAACTATCAGCCTTTCGGCAAGTTCAGTTGAGCGGAGAACAGAAGGACTTGGAGAGAACATAGTGATACAGATACGCGAGAAAGCTAGGAACTTGTAGTATTCTCTGGGGCTGGATGAGTCTATTGATCTCTCGAGTACGTCACAACTTCTCGTGTTAATTTGCGGTGTCAATTTGGACTTTCAGATAACGGAAGAGTTGGCGTCCGTTTGCAGCATGCATGGAACAACAACTGGGAAAGTCATTTTCTTGGAAGTGCAAACAATTTTCCAAGACTATAACCTTCGGTGGAATCAGCTTCGAGGTGTTACAGTTGATGAGGGGGAAAAAACATCACTGGAGTGAGGAAGGGTCTGTTGGGGCAGATCAGGACTCATTTGGAAGATTTGCAAATTCTGGGCGCTCTGTTCATACACTGCATCGTACATCAGCAGGTACTCTGTGGGAAAGATTTAGATATTTCTTGTGTACTGAAACCAATAGTTCTTCTGTGAACTTCATTCGGGAACATGCACTCATTCACCATCAGTTCTAGGTTTTTCTTGAAGAAATTGATTCTGAATTCTGTGACTTGCCTTTTCACATATTAGTCAGGTGGCTCAGCTGCGGTAAAGTCCTGCTTCGTTTTTACAAGCTCCGAAACGAAATAGATGTTTTCATCACTGAATAAGATAAAGCTGATTCACAGCTGTCAGATCCTACCTGGCTGTCAAAGTTGTCAAATTTGGTCTATATGAATGAACTGAACTTGAAATTTCAGGGACAGTATTACCTCGTCTGTGATCTCTACAGAACCATCAAAGGATTTCGAAGAAAGTTGTCATTGTTGGAAGCACAACTGGAAGGAGAAAACCTTTCTCATTTTCACTGTTTCAAAGAGTTTGGAGAGATTTTCAGATCTTGACAGATTTGAGAGTGACATCCTTCTGTTCCAGAATCCGTTTGATTGTAACCTTAATGGTGTGCCCGTTGAATTACAGTTGGAGCTCAGTGAGAAGGAAGTACCGCTGCTTACCTGATGTTGAGTTTCCGAAACTTAAGAAATTTGCCGCTGGTATGACATCATTGTTTGGAACAACATATGCCTGTGAGCTAAAATTTTCAAAAAAGAAGTCTGTGAAGTCACCACATCGAATGAGATTGACTGATGAACATTTGAAAGCAATTCTCTTGATTGGATGCAGCAATTCCAAACCAAACATTGATGGCATTTTGAAAGTCACACGTCAGTTTCACAAAACTCACTATCCTCTTTTGCTGCTTAGTTTGTGAGATTTGGAAATGTGCACAATAGGTCTGATGTAACTATCTTTTTGCTAACGTCGCCTTCTTTGATAACTTTGTTTAGTAAATAAATATGCATATGTTGGTTGTCTTTGTTTGTTTGTTTGTTTGTTTGTTTGTTTGTTTACTTGCTTGTGTGTGTGTGTGTGTATTGCACGCCCTTTCCATGATTAACTTAGTTTTTTGACTTTCCCAGAACTTTCGTTCTAGCTTAAAATTATTGTTAAAGTTAGCTGTATATCCTTTACAGGACGTTTGCAGTCAACACAAGCATTGTTTGCTGTTGTTGATGTCTTGGCAAGTTTACGTTCAGTAGTTTACGATTGCTTTTCAAACGACCGGCACCCATAACATAGCGTTAAAATCGCTCGCAGTTGTATTTCGAACGTGGGTATACGGGATTACGAACCGCGTCCGTATGGCCTTCGTCACGGAGACGGCGCAAGTATTGTACAGAATGAGTATCCGGTCCGCGCTCGTCATTTTATCTTTTATCCGGCCCGCCGTGAAAAATGTTTGATGACCCCTGCTCTATACAATGTTTACTCCTCTATAGAAGTTATGCTCCTCTATACAGACTACATGTTTTATGCCAATATTTATGTGGTTTGTAAAACAAATCAAGTATGCATTAGTTTTGTCTGCAAAATATGACATTCATTGTTCACGACATACTCCAACAGTTCTCCAGTTTGGTCTCATGGATCACACAAGAAATATCTTAGCTCAGCGCACGAACTTTGTAGCTACGGGAAGGCTTCTAACTGGTGTCTACTAGAATTATGCATGTTGTGAATATTTACGGTGGGTTGGTTTCATTATGTTTAAACTGTGCGTGGGGACAGGGCCTTTTTAAATTATTCTTTTCGGTTTCATCTGCAGGGTTTTATCGTGCTCACTGATCCGCCTACGAAGGGTCTTCAAATGAATAATGAGTATAAAATTCCGAAACGGAGCAGAAATGTATCAAATAAAACACTGATCATTTTGTGGCAATAAAAGTACCAATTGCCACCACAGCGGATCCAATGTGGCACCAGGTGAGCCCTTGGTAGCGAAAGAGTTAAATGTGTGTATGTGTGTGTGTGTGTCTGCATGTGCGTGCACGCGCACGCGTGTGTGTGTTGTGTGTGTGAATATATTCTGAAAAAGTAAAGAACAAATGTGGTGTAGTCACCACTGCGTTCAATGCAAGTCCTCCAACTCCGATAATGAGCTTGGATTCCTGTAGACATACATTCTCTTGAGTAGCGCGTGTAACCACTCATACACCACGTGCTGCAACTCTTTTTCGGACCGAAAAGACCGAAACATAAAACTATCTTATTTCTTATTTCTAGCTCTAAGTCAGTGGCCATAGAGGGTAACAACAAGAGGTAACACATAATAACTCCAAGATAAACATAAAACTATCTTACTTCTAGCTTTAAGACAGTGGCCATAGAGGGTAACAACAAGAGGTAACACATAATAACTCCAAGATAAACATAAAACTATCTTACTTCTAGCTCTAAGACAGTGGCCATTGAGAGGAACAACAAGAGGTAACACACAATAACTCCAAGATAAACATAAAACTATCTTACTTCTAGCTCTAAGTCAGTGGCCATAGAGGGTAACAACAAGAGGTAACACATAATAAATCCAAGATAAACATAAAACTATCTTACTTCTAGCTCTAAGACAGTGGCCATAGAGGGTAACAACAAGAGGTAACACATAATAACTCCAAGATAAACATAAAACTACCTTACTTCTAGCTCTAAGTCAGTGGCTATAGAGGGTAACAACAAGAGGTAACACATAATAACTCCAAGATAAACATAAAACTATCTTACTTCTAGCTCTAAGACAGTGGCCATAGAGAGGAACAACAAGAGGTAACACACAATAACTCCAAGATAAACATAAAACTATCTTACTTCTAGCTCTAAGACAGTGGCCATAGAGGGTAACAACAAGAGATAACACACAATAACTCGAAGATAAACATAAAACTATCTTACTTCTAGCTCTAAGCCAGTGGCCATAGAGGGGAACAACAAGAGATAACACACAATAACTCCAAGATAAACATAAAACTATCTTACTTCTAGCTCTAAGTCAGTGGCCATAGAAGGGAACAACAAGAGGTAACACACAATAACTCCAAGATAAACATAAAACTATCTTACTTCTAGCTCTAAGTCAGTGGCCATAGAGGGGAACAACAAGAGGTAACACACAATAACTCCAAGATAAACATAAAACTATCTTACTTCTAGCTCTAAGTCAGTGGCAATAGAGGGGAACAAGAAGAGGTAACACAATACCTCCAAGATAAACATAAAACTATCTTACTTCTAGCTCTAAGTCAGTGGCCATACTGCGGAACAACAGGAGCAACACACAATAACTCCAAGATAAACATAAAACTATCTTACTTCTAGCTCTAAGTCAGTGGCAATAGAGGGGAAAAAGAAGAGGTAACACAATACCTCCAAGATAAACATAAAACTATCTTACTTCTAGCTCTAAGTCAGTGGCCATAGAGGGGAACAACAGGATGTAACACACAATAACTCCAAGATAGACATATCTTACTTCTAGCTCTAAGCCCATGGCCACACAGTGTAACAATAGGAGGTAACACACAATAACTCCATAATAAACATATCTTACTTCTAGCCCTAAGTCAGTGGCCATAGAGGGGAACAACAGGAGGTAACACACAATAACTCCAAGATAGACATATCTTACTTCTAGCTCTAAGCCCATGGCCACACAGTGTAACAATAGGAGGTAACACACAATAACTCCATAATAAACATATCTTACTTCTAGCCCTAAGTCAGTGGCCATAGAGGGGAACAACAGGAGGTAACACACAATAACTCCAAGATAGACATATCTTACTTCTAGCTCTAAGCCCATGGCCACACAGTGTAACAATAGGAGGTAACACACAATAACTCCATAATAAACATATCTTACTTCTAGCCCTAAGTCAGTGGCCATAGAGGGGAACAACAGGATGTAACACACAATAACTCCAAGATAGACATATCTTACTTCTAGCTCTAAGCCCATGGCCACACAGTGTAACAATAGGAGGTAACACACAATAACTCCATAATAAACATATCTTACTTCTAGCCCTAAGTCAGTGGCCATAGAGGGGAACAACAGGAGGTAACACACAATAACTCCAAGATAGACATATCTTACTTCTAGCTCTAAGCCCATGGCCACACAGTGTAACAATAGGAGGTAACACACAATCACTCAGAGAAAAACAAATAACTATCTTATTTCTAGCTATGAGTTCATGGCCACACAGTGTAACAATAGGAAGTAACTCACAATCACTCCATGATAGACACATCATACTTCTAGCTGTAAGTCTATGGCAACACGGTGTAACAATAGGAAGTAACACAAAATCACTCTAAAATAAACATATTTTACTTCTAGCTCTAAGTTCATAGCCATAAAGTGTAACAATAGGAAGTAACACACAATCACTCCTTGATAAACATATCTTACTTCTAGCTCGAAGTCCATGGCAACAGTGTAACAACATTAAGGTAACACACAATCACTCCATGATAAACATATCTTACTTCTAGCTCGAAGTCCGTGGCCACACAGCGGAACAACAGGAGGTAACACACAATCACTCCACGCTGTGAATTTCCAGTAGTAAGTCTGACAAACTGGCAAACCGAAACATGACTGCTCCTCTCTGAAGTCACTGGGACACGCTAAGCCTCCATTCTGGGGATACTGTAGAATGAATCAATGAGTTGGATAGATCTGTCGAGCTGATAATATTTGTACATTAAAATTATTCTGACAACTTGTGGAGGTTTCGTGTGTCAGACAACACATGTACATCCTACTTACCTCTTTCAGACCCAGGAGATTGATTAAAGGGACTTTGTTTAGACGTCTTGTGGAGTATTAGAAATATGGTGCCAGCCTCATACTTGTATAGATCAATCGAGGAGTATTGTGGTCAGTATCACAATGATCGCCTTTACTTCGCAAGGTATTTTCTAGTACCATTTTAAGGCTAGGAAACTTAGTGACAGCAAGCAAGAGTAATGAGAAAAGAGCAGGGTGAAAGCAGAGAGATAACTAGCTAGATAGCAAGACCAAAATGCATAATTAGAACAGGAACATAAACATAATCTGAGACTCTGCTGATCGTGTGAGATGGCAAACCATGAGCGCCCTCGCTTGTAGGTATGGCACATGATGATGATGATATTTAGGCTAAAATTGTTAAAATTAGCTGCGAAACCATGACCACCCTGTCGGCTAGCACGGGTGCTATTCACTGCGCTATGACTGCTATCAGAAGGTTGATAAATGATATTTAATGTGTGAGTTGAGTCGAGTCAGGAACAGACATCACATCATCCAGAACATTCCCATACGTGCTCCGTCCTCATCTTCTACAGCCAGCGAAGAGTCACAGTACTAATGGTACCAGTTGCAGTCAGATTATGTGTCCGTCTGGCCTTTCCTCTGGAACTGAGTGTCGGTCAGATCCTCGGCAGAACCGTTCTCTGCAGGCCGTGATGATTTATCTGTTCAGCCACATTATACACATGACCCTAAATGGCACTGACCTCGCCTTATCGTGTAACAGTACCCCACACAACAGTGCAGACACAGCCATTCTGCCCTCTGCTAGTTTCCTACCACACCAGCATGTTCTAGACCGCCTTACGTTGTTTTTTTTTTTGTTTTAATGAAATGGTATGGGTGCCGGTCGTTCAGAAAGCAATGGTAAACTACTGAACGTTAACATACCCAGGAAACACGATCAGCCAAAAATTCTGGGGTTGACTATTACGTCCTGTAAAGGATGTGCAACTAACGTTAACAACAGAAGCACAAGGATCAAGGAACCACCATAAGAGTGCATTACTTTTTCAATATTAATTGGAAGTTGTCACTGGAGAGCCTTATTCTTGAGCTTCTTCTGTGTAGCGTTGATGATCTTGTCTGTCCACAGCCTCCTGTCTCTTGTGCTGACAATCCTTTCTGGTTCTGATGTTCCTCCATGCCATGAGGCCAGACTGACGAGCATCTCTCTTGATCTCCCCGTGCCTCTTCTCCCCTCCAGCTTTAACGTTGTCACGACATACTCCAGCTTTCCACTTCTCATGATCTGCCCAAAGAATGTAGACTGTCATCGTTTGATGGAAATAACTCACATCTCTTTGTGAATTCACTTCTTTCAAGATAACTACATTGCTCTTTCTATCCGTCCATGGTGTTCTCATAATTCTTCTATGCAACCACATCTCTTTGTGAATTCACTTCTTTCAAGATAACTACATTGCTCTTTCTATCCGTCCATGGTGTTCTCATAATTCTTCTATACAACCACATCTCTTTGTGAATTCACTTCTTTCAAGATAACTACATTGCTCTTTCTATCCGTCAATGGTGTTCTCATAATTCTTCTATACAACTACATCTCTTTGTGAATTCACTTCTTTCAAGATAACTACATTGCTCTTTCTATCCGTCCATGGTGTTCTCATAATTCTTCTATACAACTACATCTCTTTGTGAATTCACTTCTTTCAAGATAACTACATTGCTCTTTCTAACCGTCCACCTTGTTCTCATAATTCTTCTATACAACTACATCTCCGCAGCTTCCACATAGTTCCTCATTTGTCTGCTAATTGTCCATGATTTGCTTCCGTACATCAAGATTAGTACAATAGAGCTCTTACAAACTCTTTTCCACACCTCGATGGTTAAAGATAAATGTCAGAGAATATTCGTCATCTGATGAAGTGCTGCCTTTGCTGGGACTATACAGCATTGAACATTTAAAATACATTTTCCATCTGCTGTTACTAAAGTACCTAAATATTAAATAATCTGACTAGTTTGCTTTGATCACATGTACAAAAAAATAAGAAAACACATTATACGATGAGCTGGATTCTTGGGATAGAGGTTATAACACATCATGAGTTGTCTGAAGTTTAGAATTACATAATTTTCTTTACTATTGTTTTACGGCATTGATAAGAAATGTCTCCAGATCGGTTTTCCCTATACAGATAACATATTATTTAGAAATTTAGAAGATTTAAGAGCAATCACCATTGTTGGAACATAACATCAATAACATTAGATATGCAGATATATGCAGACAGTATTGATTACAGACAATGAACAGGATCTGCAAGATTTATGAGATACGATTAATGTACACAATGAAGAAAAAAAACTAGGGTTAGAATTAAATTATAAGAAGACAGATTATGGTCGTCAGTACAAAGAAATATACTGGTAAATAGGAATATTCTGAAACATGTCAATCTGTACAGCTATCTTGGAACAGTCATAGAATCTGATGGAAGGTGCATTGAAGAGATTATGGAAAACATACTGACCAATTAAAAAGATGTCAACTGCAACGAGAAAAAGAGTGTTGAAGTGCTACATAGCACTTGTATGGATGTTAAACGTGGACAATGTGCAGGCAAGCTCAAAAATATCTAATGGCAGGGGAAATGTGGTTTCTAAGGAAATGCAAAGAATACCATGGACAGACATATAAACCAATGACAAGTCCTACTAGAAGCAAATGAAAACCGTAAACTCATTAGAGAAATTAGACGTAGAGAGTTATAATATTATTGGACATGTTATGAGAAGAAATAAACTAGAAAACTTGGTGGCAACTGGCAAGATCAAGGGGACAAGAACATGGGAAAAGCAGAGGGGTAAATATCTTGATGGTTTAACCACCGGGCCATGGTTGAGACAATAACACAGACCTCATCCACGACTCTGGTGATCTTGTGATATGACGAAACATGACCGCCCACGCTTATCGACACGGCACATGATGATGGTGATGATTGTTTTACGAAGACATAACATAGAAACAAGTTAATACGTCTACCTCTCTTGGCACTATTGTTTACAACAATGCAGAGGTTAGACAGTATGTATAAACTACGGGTTATACCCGGGTTCGAAACACGGCGGTGCTGGATTACAGTGGATCTGTTGGGAGCATGCATCCTTCACGTGGCAACATCTGGATGTGAGCATGGACCGGTCCGCAATCACTAAATAATAACATCAGGGCTTTGGAACATAAATGTTATAGAACAGTTCATATCCCCCTGAAGATTAACCCTGTCAATAAATGCCTGGAGAGGTCGGATAGGTCAGCTGAAAGGTGCAAATATCGCAGCTCTGCTGTAAACAGAGACAACGAAATGATGTCCAAAACAACGTTCTCTACGAACGCAGGAGAAGGAGGAGGAGAAGAAGAAGAAGAAGAAGAAGAAGAAGAAGAAGAAGAAGAAGAAGAAGAAGAAGAAGAAGAAGAAGCAGCAGCAGCAGCAGCAGCAGCAGCAGCAGCAGCAGCAGCAGCAGAAGAAGAAGAAGAAGAAGAAAAAGAAGAAGAAGAAGAAGAAGAAGAAGAAGAAGAAGAAGAAGAAGAAGAAGAAGAAGAAGAAGAAGAATGTCATAATCTCCCCATTAGGTCTACCGCGTCGTCGTTAACGACGCCTGGCGAGTACGTCCAGGGGTCCACCTGTTAGCGACACTAACCATACTGTGGCAGGAATAGCCAGTCGGTGAATACCTGGATCATGTAGTCCACGCAGGGACGCAACCCCGACTAGCGAGACTCACAGTGGGTTAGCGGCCAGACGGCTTGGGAGTGTTGGACGAGACAGACGGGAATGAATGGTGCTCGTATACTTGGGTATATGAACGCAATAGAGAGAACGCCTGTGTGAAGATTGAAGACTGTGCGCCTGTGAATTGTGTATATTGTATTGATGTATCTATTGAATGTATTATTGCATCGTCATTGTAATTGTACGATGCATATAATTGTTGTGATGAGTGAGTTGTGTGAATAAAGTGTTTGCATTGTAAGTGTACTGCGTCACGTCAAGTCATTCTGTGACCGTGTTTTGGTTCACACTTGTTGGTGATTGCGAGCCTGAATTATTGCTGAATGCAAGACTCTGACAAAGGAGGAGGAGGAGGAAGAGGAGGAGGAGGAGGAGGAGGAAGAGGAGGAGGAGAAGAAGAAGAAGAAGAAGAAGAAGAAGAAGAAGAAGAAGCAGAAGAACTGTAAAGAAGGTAGTTTGTCATTGCTTTCCTTCCTAACAGTGACCATCCTAGTCGATGACCGCAGCCAATGTCTCCCAAAAAAAGAGATCATCTGCCTTCCATCGTGAAGCTGGAGACCATAACCTACAACTATCTGTCGACTGCTCTTCAACTTCATCCACCACCTGCACCCATGGCTTCATGTATCCCTGATCGGAAGGCTAAACGGGTACTCCACCCTGCCCATGGGTGTCCCATAGGCTAGTGGAGGGAAGGAGGCACCCATCAAGGCATTACTATCATGTTATGATATTTTAAATATTCTCTAAGCAAACGTAATTGCAACAGCATTTGAGAGAGAGAGAGAGAGAGAGAGAGAGAGAGAGAGAGAGAGAGAGAGAGAGAGAGAGAGAGAGAGAGAGAGAGAGAGAGAGCTATTTGTTCAAATTGAATGAAATTTACAAACATAAATGACATTGCCTCTAAACATATTTATCAACATAAACCCCATAGACTTCCAAGGTCTTTCGCCGTTAATGTAAGTAAATTTTCTTTAAATTATGGGTGGCCTTAAGAGGCCAGTAAAAAATTGTTGTTTCCCCACATCGGGGAAATTAGTTAGCAGGAAGTCATCATCCATCATTAAAAGTACAGTTTTAATAATTACACATAAACGTAGAATTGAAAAAGTTGATTATAAAATGTACGTAAAAAAGATTAGGCAAATGTTGTATAAAATTTTTAATAGCTTTCTCCTGGTGATTGAAATAAATGACTGCAGTATTATCTTTTTTATTTCTGAAATAAAAATAAAGGATTGTTATGTTATCTAGAGGTATTGTAGCTGGTAAACCATTTTTTCGGTTTAAATTTCTAGTTATCTCCCTTTTAACAATATTAGATGTTTATGTCCCCCTACCAAGCGCTGACTGCTACCTCAACCATAGATTAATCTTAGGCAATTGACATATAAACTTAAAGAAAGTCAAATATACAAATAGAAACGCAACATTTGATCTACAGGCACTGAAGGGCGAGGAGATAAAAGTAAATTCAACGTAGAGGTAAAGAACAGATTCGATGCATTGTCCGATATGGCAACGCAATATTATTTCAAGACGTCAGTGACCAATTGAAAATTTAAAAGAAATCAGTCAAGAAGCTGCACTAACAACAATAATACTCCCAAAAATAAAGATAATAGGGCGCAATAAATGGCTGATGGAAGACATCTTAAAATTCATGGAAATAAGAAGAAATAACAAAAATAACAAGGAAATATACGAAGAGATTCACTGGAAAATTAGGAAGCTACTGCTATGCAAAGAGGCAAAAGAAACATGGCTTGAGGAAAGTTGCAAGGACATTGAAAACCAACACAACACCCAGATTACCAAATTAATGAACACAAGAATTAATGACATCACTAACAAAAGAACAGACATATGAACAGGTTGCCTAAAAACCAAAGATGACAAAATCATAATAGAAAAAGATCAGATTTTACATGCGTGGTCAGATTATGTGAAAGATCTTTATGATGATACAAGACAAGAAGAATATGATCATCAGAATAATAATGAATTACCATCAGTTTTGTTTGTCGGGGTATTTTTCTTTTAGATATCTAGCAATTCCGTGGAGCCGTCTCCCTGGCGAAGGTGATGACGATTTTCTCCGTAATCCCGTATATCCACGTGAGGGGAAACAGCTGCTCGAGATTCGGTAGGGAATCTGGTCGCGTTGGTTACTTACAGGGGTATCTGAGATTGTCGCTCAGTAAGCAATGCAAAATACTGTGCGTAATCTTGCAAAGACATCAACAACAGCGGTAAAATGCTGTTGTTGACAGCGATGTAAATAGGATATGCGAAAAATAAAATTCTGCAGAATGCTTGAACATAAGTGTAGTGATCAATCAAGGCATTACTATCATGTTATTATGATATTTGAAATATTCTCTAAGCAAACGTAATTGCACCATCACTTAGCAGAGAGAGAGAGAGAGAGAGAGAGAGAGAGAGAGAGAGAGATTGTGAGAGAGAGAGAGAGAGAGAGAGAGAGAGAGAGACAGAGAGAGAGAGGGGGAAAGAGAGGAAGAGAGAGAAAGAGAGAGAGAGAGAGAGAAAACGAGAGAGAGAGAGAGGAGAGAGGAAGAGTGGGGGGGGGGGAGGACTATTTGTAATATTTGTCAACATAAGCCCCATAAGCTTGCACGGCCTTTCGCCAGTGCGAAAATAAGTGCATGCAGGCCTTGATTGTGCCAGACCAGGTTTTGTCCTACTCACTTCGCCTATTAATCGTCATCTCTGTCATTCCTATCACCTAGCCCAGGGGGTCACCAAACTACGGCCCGAGGGCCGGATCCGGCACGCGACGTCATTTCATCCGGCCCGCCGTCGGTACTCGAACTTGCTTGATATAACTATGAAACACGAGACGTTGTGATACAATTTAAATGTAAATATTATGTTTAGAATAATAGGAGATCTTCACACGTGCGGAGACCTCCTGGCAGCACTAGGTTGTTTATTTAGGCGAACCTTATTACAGTGGCGTCACTGGGGTTGGTGTCATCTAGTGCGGTAAACTCTTTGTGTCACCCCTCTAGAGCAGCTCTGAGCTCTGAGTCTTATTCATTTAAGCACCAGACGCTCTGCATGGTGGCACCCTGTGCCTGCTCATGTATTTAACAATGAACGGTTATGAAACCCGACTAGACAGAGCTATGTCTGCTGTGTCAAATTTGCAATTTTTTTATTTTGGTGTCACCCCTTGATGGTGTCACCCGGTGCGGCCCGCAACCCCCGCACCCCCCTAGTGACGCCCCTGCCTTATTATGAGATATATATTCTATTACCAAATGAAGCCGTCTGTCCCGACTCTACAAGAGTATGGAGTAGCATATCCCTTGATACCCTGGTAAAAAATGTATAGGATGCTGGGATGTTGTGTTGGCGTGCCTATAACAGCCCAGTACAGCCATGTTCCCACCACTTTGGCCTTGGGAACAACTTAGGCCGAAGAGATGCTGATGTCTAATTTTCAGCAGAGGGTTTGAACTTAAACCCCTGAGCCACTACCAAGTAGATGGGCGAACATGCCCCAGGCACGGCCGTGCGTAGCCACTGTTTTTCCAGAACGCAGTTGAGAGGGTAGACAAGTCCTGTGAAGATCCAATAGATCCAAGAGGATCTTGTTTGTGGATTGATGATTATCTGCTGTGGGGAGAGTTTTGAACGAACCTTCATAGTTTAAATAGGAATATAGGAATATAATAGCTATGTCTGTGCCTGAGAACAATAATGGAGGGATATATGCCTGGGAAGAGAGGAAGAGGAAGGCCAAAGAGAAGATGGGTGCAGGATGTGGCTGATGATTTCCAGATGGATGTATCTGAAGCGGGAAATCTTGCTTATGATGGAGAGGTTTTCCGGAAGGTTGTTATGGGAGCGAGGTTCTGCAAAAGACATGCTACTGAATGAATGACCTTTGTTCCATCTTGTTGTCTGATAATTGCTGGTGTTGTGTATCAGACTACAGTTACAGTGTTGGATGATTACCCATGCTGTGATGGAAGATCACTGGTACTGTGTTAGATGACTGCCCATGCTGTGATGGAATATCAATGGTACTGTGAAGGATGATCATGTGTATGTTTATTCATGGGGATGCCTATTTTGTCATTGCATCTAATCATGAATTTTATTTATTAGGGCATTGGCATTTTTAATCAGATGTTGTTGTATTTTTACAATTACATTATCCTGACGAGCTTGCCTCTGTGTGTCATGACTTGATGAGAGAATAGACATTAATTGTCCATGACCTACTCCGTATGTTATTAAGTAGCCGTAGGTACTTGACACCGATGTGTTCAGCTGCATACTCCATGTGTTCAGTTGCATACCCCGTGTGATCAGCTGCATACACCATATGATCAATTGCTTACCCGATGTGATCAGCTCAAACCCAATGTCTAATACCCACAGTAGCATCTAATGGAACACGTGACACAGGGTTAAAGAAAAAACTCAGTTATTCAAGGACTCACAATAACATAGATCGTATTTAAAGAAAGACCCCTATCAATGGTGCGTTTAGCTGTGTGTGACGGAGCATTATCGTGCAACAATAGTGCAGTCTCGAATCTTTGAACGCGTACAGTCGTCAAATACGAATGAATGCAATTGGGGGGGGGGGGGGGGGGGTTGCATGTGGTTTCCATACATTGGAATGAGTGCCGGTCGTTCAGTAAGCAATGACATACAACTGAACGTAAACTTTGAGGGGCTGTACCAATTTACTGAATTTTTCAAATATGGTTCAACTACAACTTTTTTGCACGGGTAAAATCTGCATGTATAGCAGTCATAAGCAGTGAAGAATTTTATAACCAGGCATCCCTGGTTGCTATTGAAATGGTAGCAATATTAAATTTGTGTGAGGTTTTTTTTTAATGGGACTAGCTGTTTAGGTTTTAAATTATAACAGAATTGTGCAAACACACATTTCATTGCATTTTGAAATATTTGTCAGATAATGGTTTGTATTGCTTTTCAAGACTGATTGTTCTAGAAGTTTGAATTATGCGATGTGCTTATTTAATATAACATTTATATTAACAGTCAACATTTCTAACATTAATACACAATTGTGAAAATACACAATATAACAAATGTCATCGTGCTTATGTTTTTCAAATTATTTCAGGTAAACATGCTATAAATCACGCCACATTTATATTTTTCATATTAGTTCCAGTATAACTGATGCTATAAATCACGCCATGTTTATATTTTCCAAATTATTTCCGATAAAACTGATGCTATAAATCACGTCACGTTTATGTTTTTTAAATTATTTCCGGTACAACTGATGCTATAAGTCATGCCACTTTTATAATTTTCAAATTATTTCCGGTAAAACATGTTATAAATCACATCACATTATGCGTTCCAAATTATTTCTGCTAAAACTGATGCTATAAATCAAGTCACGTTTATGTTTTTAAAAGTCACAGCGAGTACTAATTGCTTAATTTGTATTCCACATGCTCAAAGGCCACCGTTTTATATGCTCATGGCTGGTGGTTTATAAAGATGTCAATATGTGGCATATCCATCTGGCTTGATGTTTATGCGTGGCAAACAATATGTGTATGCACATGAGTTAGTTCACAACCACATGATGTTGAAAATGTTGGCCAGAGTACATTTGTGGTCACGATTGGTAATAGTAATTTGAAGCTCATTATTCATATATGCAACAGTTAGTAGATGTGGTTGTTACACACAGTGAACAACTAGGGTTGGAATTAAATTGTAAGAAGACAGACTATGGTCATCACTAGGAAGAAGGAAATACCACAATGTAATATACAAGTAAATTAGAATATTCTTAAGCAAGTGAATTGGTACAGTTATCTCGTAACTGTCATAACATCTGATGGGAGATGCATTGAAAAGATTAGAACAAGAATCGCCATGGCGATGGTAGCCTTTTACAAGATGGAAAACACACTGACCAATAAAAAGTTGTCATTTGCAACTAGAAAATGAGTGTTGAGGTGCTACATAGAACCTAAATATGTGTATGGATGTGAAGCGTGGGCATTGAGCAAACTAGCTGAAAACCATATGATGGCTGTGGAAATGTGGTTTCTGAGGAAAACGCAAAGAATATCATAGACAGACAGAACAATCAATGACCAAGTCCTTCAAGAAACAAATAAAAATCATAAACTTATCAGAGACATTAGACATAGACAGTCAAAATTGTTTGGTCACGTTATGAGAAGAAATAAATTGCAGAACTTGGTGACAACTGGCAAGATCGAGGGGAAGAGAACAAGAGGAAGCAAAGAAGTAAATACCTGGGTGACTTGGTCATGTGGTCGCTGAGCTGATCATTGACTCTAGTGATCTAGTGAGATGGCGAAACATGACCGCCCACGCTTACTGATATGGCACAGGTTGATGATGACGTCAGATCGATATATAACAGAAAATGAAAATGGCACTATGTGTCAACACACAGATTACCAGAAGTGACGTGTAGAAACACAGGAATGGAAAGCCAACCATATACATATGTTTTAAAGTCTCATTACACTTTGTATGTAGAACAAATTTGAAACACCCTGTATCTTACTTCATCTGGATGCATAGAGTTTCTGCTGCTGGAACCACTCTAAGTGGGCTTTGGTAAATTGAGGGGTGTATTTTTTAAAGCCACTTCGGGTGGCATATAGTATGCTAAGAGTTGAGTTTATGCAGAAACATTTGCATATTGAGGTTTCTGAAATACAGATTTATCTTAAGGTGGATGAAACCAAAATTGGATATTGTCTTCGCATTTGTTGAAAAGCCTGTGACGCTCCTTTTCTTTTAGTTAATGCAAATCTCATATGATTAATTGACTGACATATATAGTTATCCATGTGTGAGATAATTACTTTATTTACATATACAATTTTACAGACGTGAGATAATCAATTTACTGACATATAGTTATACATGTGAGATAATCAATTTACTGATATTTACAGTAATACAAATATGAGACATAATTTACTGATATTTGCAGATATGAGAAAATTAATCTACTGACAGATAGTTATACAAATGGGAGACTGTTAATGTTCTGAAGTATAACATTACACAAATGTGAGAATGTTAATTTACTGACAAACAGTTATACAGATCTCAGAGAATCAATTAATAGATATAGTTTTACATATCGGCAGTGTTGTACAGATCTGAGTTAACTACTTTACTGACATACGGTTATACAGATCTGAGATAATTAATATACTGATATACAGTTAAGCATATGTAGGGCTGTTAATCTGATGACGTACAGTTATACAGATCTGCAATAATTTACTTGACATACGGTTATACCGATGTGATGGGTAGCGGGATAGGGGTATCCCCTATCAAAGGAGAAGTAAGGCGCCTTCTTTCCTCCGCTAGCCTACGGGACACCCTTGGGCAAGGTGGAGTACCCGTTTAGCCCTCCGATCAGGGTTACGCTCCCGGGTAGGTGGAACCTATTAGCTTTGGACAGCAATCCATCTAGGAGACGGAAAACTCCAAATATAAACCCCCAAGTTCAAGGTGGACCAACGTGCTGAGGAACTGGATGGCCATGGGTTAACTGGTCGTGAACGTTGGACGTCTGGCAGGCGTGCGGGGCGGCACCAGGCGTATGGACTCCTGCGGAACATCCCCTGCCTCTTCCCTAGCAAGCAGGCAATGCTAGGGTGATCGTTTATTTCCTGCAACATCCAAACTTTGCCTATGGATTTATTTAAACATGGGAATCGTCGCCGGAGCTACGGAGCACGTGCTCTGCGCTTGACACATCCCTCAGAGGCTAGCGAAGAGAGAGTGAGGAGGAGAAGACAAGGAAATGGTGTGAGACGTCGGCATAGAAATAAGAGGGCAGGCGCCAGGAAAACAAGACGAAAAAAGGAGAGACTAGGTTTCAACTATGTAAGAGTGGGATACTGGAATTGTCGCAGTGCCAGACAGAGAGGTCCTGTATTGGAGAGACTAATATATGATTTTGACGTCCTCATGCTCCAGGAGCTAAATACAGACAAATACCATTGCCCTGGGTACGCCAGTTATATAAACCCTACTGGGCAGAAGAGACATGGACAATGTCTGCTGGTGAAGGAAGGAGTGAAGCATGTGGTACTCGACTTTAGCCAGTGGAATCACAGTGCAAGAGAGGTCCAGGGTATAGAAATGGAGATTGGTGGCTTAAGTTGGAAAATCATAAATGTATATGCCACAGTGGACTGTTTTGTCAGAAAGGAACATTGGGACTGACTTAATGAAATGGAGGAATTACCTCCAGGTGATTCCTGGAGGCGATAGGCTACTCATATGTGGAGACTTCAATGCAAGGAACAGAGATTGGAACAGTAGTGGAGAAAACCGACAGGGAATTGCCCTTGCAGATGCCATGATGGACTCCGATGTGGTCTGCATAAATGATGGTAGGCCGACAAGAATTGCAATGAGGCCTGGCGATGCAGACACAGCTATTGACTTGGCACTTGTCTCCCAGTCATCAGTCCTTGATGTAAAGTGGAATGTTTTGAATGACCATGGGAGTGATCATATGCCATGCTCAGTCCTGATCTCTAACCCAGGAAAGTTAAAGCTGGGAGAGCGCGCAAGACCTTCCGGTATGAGTGGACCGATTGCCTTCTTGGACGCCTCAGACAAGGTGCATGCAACAGGACTGTTAAAACTCCCTTTTTGCAGCGCCCATGGTGGACCCCAGAAGTAGACCATGCTTGGAAAGCAAAGAGAGCTGCAGTGAAGCAGCTAAAGAAAGTGCGACAGACACTTCGAAGCTCACGAGAGGAAGTGGACACAGCGGAAAATGTCAAGAAAGACAAGGTGGAGGTTTTCAAGCGCTGTGCTGCAGAGGCCAAAAAGGCAAAATTGGAATGTTTCATGAATGAGATTGGAGGGGATAAAACACTGCAAAAATTCTGGAAACTGCACAGGCAAATGCAGAGAAAAGATCGGCCGATGACAGTGGGAACAATCTATAGAGATGATGGTGTGCGCGTGACATCAGACAAAGAGAAAGGGGAGGCGTTTCTCCAGAGATTTTTAGCGCAGACCAATCATAATGGTGCGGACACCAGGGATGCAGTTAGAGAGGAGCTATCTGGCACCACGAAGAATATGCAGTATGAAGACATCATACAGGTGGAAGATGTTAAACACATTTTGAAAAAGGCAAAAGAAACGGCACCAGGGCCCGATGGGGTTAGGTATGGCCACATGAAGGGTTTGAGCGAAGCAGACCTGGAGGAGATGACCGACTGCTTTAACCAGAGCATTAGGACAGCATCAGTACCGCAGGATTTGGTGCACAGCTATCTCATCCCTCTCCCAAAACCATTCAAGGATCAGTCAAAGCTTAGCGGCTTTAGGGTCATCACCCTTCAAAATACATTTGGGAAGGTTTTAGAGAAGATAGTCGCTGTCAAGCTGCAAGAGTTTTTGGAAAGCAGGAAGCTTCTTCCAAGAGGCCTGGGGAGCTACAGGCAAGGAAAAGATACATGGTCAAATGCAGCCACTTTTGCCTTTGATGTTTATGAGGGGTTCCAGAGTAGACAGGAAACGATGGCGGTAGCGCTTGATCTCGAGGATGCGTACAATAGAGTTCGATATGATATTTTGATGACCACACTGATGGAGAAGGGGGTCAATCCCTGGTTGGTGAACTGGATAGCAGCCGTCCTGCACGCTCGTCGGGTTGCTCTCCGTCTGGGCGCATGGACTTCAGAGCCACATATGTTAACCCCGGGACTGCCACAGGGATCTGCAGTCTCACCGGTGCTCTTTAATGTGTATACGAGCAAGATTGCATACCTAGAAGCACCAGGGGTTGGAAGAATACTAACATTTGCAGATAATATTCTTGCATATAGGCAGGGGAGGGATAGGGAGCAAACAGCCCAGGAGTTACAGGCGACAGTAGATAAAGTGATTGACTGGTGCACAGAAATGAGTGCTGTCATCCACCCGGAAAAGGCGGCTGTTTTGTGGTGCTCTCTGGACAACAGGATTGTAAGAGCTGATGTCCCAAGCCTCGCGATAGATGGTAGAAATGTCAGCAGAGAAAACAAACTGACGTATCTGGGGATCACATTTGACAGGAGCCTATCCTTCAAGGACCACGTGGAGACGGTCATAACAAGATCTCAAAAGGGACTCAGTGCAGTTAAAACTATGGCTGCAATGGACATAGAGCAGAGGATGCTTTTCACACTATACCAGCACTTAATCGTCTCAGTAATTGATTATGGATTAGGTCTGCTCACGGTCTCAGAGAGTCAGCTGGTGAAGTTAGAGCGCATACAGAACGAAGCTATGCGGGTCATTCTGGGATGCACTAAAGATACCCCAGTAGTGTGTATGCGTTACATCCTTGGTCTGCCGACTGTTGCTGGTAGGCTCAAGGTGATGCAGGCGAAGGCATACCTCAGAGTAGCTGCAGACACAGACCACCCACTGCATGAGGCGCTGGGCGCAGTTAAGGGTCAGCGCCTGATAAGAGGGAATTCATGGATGACTCAGGCAGAGGATACGATCAGACAGGTGTGTCCCTTGGAGAACATTAGGCGTGGAGAGGAGTGGGTCAGAGTGCCGGCGGAGCAGTCAGACTTGTGCAGAGTTATAATCACATTAAGCCGGGAGTGCAGGGAGTGGCCAGCAGAGGCCACGGAAGTGGAAATCCAGCAACTAATTCAGGACAATGCTCACTCGAATGATGTGATTATCTACACAGATGGTTCGGTGTCAAGAGGTGAGAGAAGTGGCTGGGGGTTCATAGCCAAAGCTAATGGTCAATGTTTGGGGCAGGAGAGCCTGGCATATGATACCACAACATCCAGCTTAAGATTGGAAGTGGAGGCAGTCACTGCGGCTCTCCGCTGGATGGAGACTACGACACACACACACATCGTGATTGTAACTGACTTAGAAAGCATGCTGACGAGGGTGAGGACGGGCAGATTTCGTGCGGAGTGGCTTGCTTCGCTTCGGAGGTCACGGGTGACAAGCATCGCCTGGATCTTTTCTCCGGGGCATGTTGGTGTGCCGGGAAATGAACAGGCGGACAGATTGGCTGGCTCTGCAGAACTTGGTGGAATATTGATACATGACAAGGCAGACGTGGTTGCGGCCTTGTGGGAGCAAGTGTACACCTCGAAGGAGCAAATGGATTACCATGGTCTGGCAAGAATGAGACAACGAGGAGTGACGAAGGGATCTGGTCGACGCTCAACGCTCAGAAGAAAGGCGAGACGGACTTATAATCAGATTGCTACTGGTACTATTAGTGTTGGAACTCTTCGCTGGCTGCTGAGGATGGGGACGGAGCACTTATGGGAATGCCCCGAATGCTGTGATGTCGATTCCTAAATCAATCAATCAATCAATCATATACCGATGTGAGTCAGTAACTTTTATGTCATATGTTGCATGAGGCGCTGGACGCAGTTAAGGGTCAGAGACTGATAAGAGGGAAACCATGGATGGATCAGGCGGAGGATACAATCAGACAGGTGTGCATCTTGGAAAACATTAGGAGAGGAAAGGAGTGGGTCAGAGTACCAGCGGAGCAGTCAGAATTGTGCAGAGTTATAATCACATTGAGCCCGGAGTGCAGGGAGTGGCCAGCAGGGGCCACGGAAGTGGAAATCCAGCAACTGATTCAGGATAATGCGCACCCGGGTGATGTGATTATATACACAGATGGTTCGGTGTTGAGAGACAGGAGAACTGCCTGGGGATTCTTAGCAAAAGCTAATGTTCGACGTTTGGTGCAGGAGAGCCTGGCGTATGATACCACAACATCTAGCTTTACTGGCATACAGTTATATAGATCTGCAATAATTTACTTGACGTACAGTTATATACCGATCTGAGTCAATTACTGTTCTGTCGTATGGTTGTACAGATTTGAAATAAATAATTGTTTGACTTACAGCTACTCAAATATGTGATAATTCGGTGACTGATATATACAGCTTTACAGTTGCGATGTAATCAATTAATGTATTGAGATATAATTATATGAATATCAGGTAATTAAGCTACAGACATATAGTTACACAATTATGGGGTAATTAATATATTAACATATACAGTTACTCACATGGGATACATTATTAGTGCATATAGTTGTACATATTGGCGGTAATTAATATATTAACATATATAGTTACATAAATATCATATAACTGTTACTAATATATATGAAGTTGTACACATCTGAAATAATTAAGTTACTGGCATATAAGTGAACATACATTCTCATATAACTTAAGCTATATAAGAGGAATGGGGAAGTATGTTTCTAAGTTGAAGGTTCAGATGTACATAGGGAAGTGACGGGCGTGTAATGATTGCTGGACTATTTGGTTGTAAAGGGAACAGTTTCTCCAGCAGGGCAAGTTATGATGTTGTACACCTGGTAGCAGGAATCTGCAATGGGTATGTCAAGTGCTAGGATCACCACATTTTGTTGGAATGAATGCATGGTGGAATATGTGGTCTATATTATCTTTCGTTGTGTGTGGCCAACCCTCCTCCGGCTGCACTCATGCCATTATGATTGTAACCTTCTAACCGTTGCACCATTGTGTTTGCTATTCTGATGCTTAAGGACACAGATTGTACCATTGTGTTTGCTATTCTGATGCTCAAGGACACAGATTGTACCATTGTGTTTGCTATTCTGATGCTCAAGGACACAGATTGTACCATGGAATAAGTGACGTTGTAATACTATATACATGCGTGGGTGCCATAGAAGCATAGTGGCTGCTGTGCAGGCTGGCCAAGACAGTATCGTTTGAGTTCATCCCAACATTGTCAGAACTCATTGTCGTCCAGCCTGGGGTTGACTCTGTGGTGAAGGGGTTACCGGCGCGGTTCGTAATCCAGCATGCCGCATTCGAAACATAGCAGCGTGGGTTTTTTAAAAACAAAATGGTATGGGTGCCGGTCATTCAGAAAGCAATGGCAAAATATTGAACGTAAACTTGTCAAGAGATCACAAACAGCCAAGTAATGCAGGGTTTGACTGCAACGTCATGTAAAGGATATACAACTAACTTTTAGCTGGTGTTGATGGAGCCTCGGTATATGGGTATGTGATACTTTTCCAAATTGTCTAGGAAATAAAGGCGTATGACATGGGAAGGCTCCTCCACACCCCTCTCGCACACTCTACCCTGGGACTATGTCTCAGTGTGATCCCCATGGTTAAGTAATTTAGCCGTCTGCCTCGCTCTTTTATAGTCGTTGGTTCATGTTTGGACTGCATTGTTAAGGCCTTGAATGAACATCTTCCAGAGACCCCTGGAGGTCATTGCTGGAGCTAGGGAGTTCATGTCTTGTATGATACTCTTGGTGGGCAGCTGGCCCAGATCGAGCCAGTTGGAGTCAAAGGCAGGAACATCCACTTCATTTCATCAGGCAAGAGCATCGGCAAATGGGAACACCTCTGATGGGTTTACCCCGATGCAGTGAAATTGATCCTATGAACTTAATGTTTTGTTAGGTTCATACATATGTGATAATTGACATAATCAGAGCATACTTACAATTGTGTGGTACTACATATCCTGTCATACAAATGTTCATCTCCACATTTTGTGAATAATAATGGGCAGCTGAAGAGACACCAAAATGTGACATAGAAATAGAAGGGGAAATTCTCAACCAAGTGGATAATTTTAAATATCTAGGGTCACTTATAACATCATGGAAGACGTACAACAGAGATTAAGAGCAGAATAGGGCAGGCAAAAAGCCACATTTCAGAAAATGAAGAGTATCTTATGCAATAAGACGCTGTCAATGAATGAAAGAGAGTGCTAAAATGCTATATAGAACCAGTTTTGCTGTATGACAGTGAATCTTGGAATATAAATGAACAAATTAGGAAGAACTTAGAAGCAACAGAGATGTGGTTTTTAAGACGAATGTTGCGAATTCCTTGGACTGCCAGAGTTACTAACAACGATTGCCTGAAAGAGGCTAATGAAACTAGAACACTATATACAACAATAAGAAAGAGACAAACAGCTTACTTTGGTCATGTGATGAGAAGAGGGGCATTGGAGAACATCGTGACAATTGGAAAGATCGAAGGGAAGAGAGGCAGAGGTAGACCAAGAGAAATGATGCTGGATGGATTGAGACGGTGGCATGGAGGAATATCATCAGCAGAGTTGATCTAGAACACCAAAGACCAAGATCTGTGGAGAGCCATGAACGCCTACGCCAGCCGGCACGGCACTTGATGATGATGATGATGATAATGATGATAATGATGATGAAGAGAAATTACAGTGAGTGAGTCGTTTGGAATACCTAGGTTTACTGCCGACAGATCATGGACATCTGATGACAACAATTTACTGATTCTGTGCTGAAGGATAATACAGGGTGTATTTTTATTGACCATGCAATGTTTGAAAATATTTCCGGTCCAAGTTTTGTATTTACCTATTATATTGCATGAGCTTTACATAGGGTGAATACAAAACTTGGACCGGCAATATTTTCAAACACTGCACATTCATTAAAAATACACCGTATATGTTGCCAAATGTGACCTTCCATTTGAATAGGTAGTTAATTTTATATCCTTTACAGGACGCGCAATCAACACCAGCATTATTTGCTGTTGTGATCTCTTGGCAGGGTTATCTCTAGGGTTACCGTGTTATTTATTTTGGACTGCATTGTTAAGGCCATGAGTGCACGTTTTCCAGATAGGCATTGAACCGTTAAGGACTCTGTAGTGTTTATACTTGTGGCGATGGTTTGCATTTGCATTTTCCTTATGTTGGACTGGTAGTAAATGGTTCCGTCGCCCTGCTACTGAGTGCGTGGCGTGACAATGTGAGCTGTGAGATTCATGTGGAATGCTTTTATATCTGACCGCTGTTGTTTGCACAGTGAACTACTGCATGTACGGAACAATGACCGACTGTCGCTGAATTGACTGGTTTGCCTTTTTGATTCACAGTGCATTTTTCAAGAGATTCCTGGGAGTCGTCGCTGGAGTTACGGAGTTCTTGCTTTATGCGGCACTTTTGGCGGGTCACCCTGCGGAAAGAGACCGAGCCATGTGGGATAAAACCAGGGTCAATGAAGTCTTTCTGGTGACTGCCGATACCATCGACGATGAACTGCATTTTTCGTAGAGGACTTTTGTGTTCGCATTCTGGCGCGGCATTATGCACAGTGTACCTGTGCAGGCTGTTGGCTTGCCGAGACTCCTGCCTGTTCCACTTTTCACATACGGCAGTGACGAGCATTTAGTGTGATATTCACTGGCACAGGAACGTAGCATAATGGGGACGACCCGTAGCCGTGAAGTTGGAACCGCGACTGACTAACTATTCTATTGTTGAGCTGGCTGGCTGTGAAGCATAGTCTGATAGTGGATTGCTTTATTGTAGTGAGAAACTCTGCCTGGTTGGTGGGGGGAACAATGGGAGATAATGCAAGTAATGAATGAACGATTAACTTTAATATGCAATGGAATACAGTACATCTGAACTTCTAAGAAGCCCTCTGGAAGGTAGGACAAGGTTGATATTGTTGCATGATAAACAAACAAAACTGAATATGATCCCTGCCGTTACTGCATGGAAATTCTTGAAGAATCAACATTGTTTGTACATGATGTAGACATATTATTCTTATATACATACACAAGATTTGACATGCTGACTTTCAGTCTGGGGTCCTTACAATATACAGTGCAAACCGCTTAAGGCGATCTCGAAGTGTGGCGAATTTCTGTTGTGAAAAACTATATTGTACGCTGTAAATGCATTACTATACGCTTGAACGAATTTCTGATAAGAAGAACTATTTCCTGGGTCCCAGGTGAGTTCGCCTTATCAGATCTGCACTGTATTCATAAACAACAATTATTGGTACTGGAAATATATGACTGTTTCATCTCGTGTCTTTTTAATCAGCTGATTCCTCGTTGATTCTCCACAATGTATGAAATAGCCAGATGAAAGCTAAGAGGGAGATGGATCCAGGTCACCCTCAGCGCCATGGTCAGGGCAGCTTGTCAGGAATTGTTCTTTAGTTAAGACTGTGGGTCTTGACTGTAAGACAACATAGGGGATAGTTGAAGGAGCAATGAAGAAACGTCAAACATTAGATTCTGTCTAAGCAAATCCAACATTTGATTTTGATCTCAGATATGTTGAACATTGCATTCTCAGAATCATCAAGAAGATTCTCTCTCTCTCTCTCTCTCTCTCTCTCTCTCTCTCTCTCTCTCTCTCTCTCTCTCTCTCTCTCTCTCTCTCTCTCTCTCTCTCTCAGACATAACATATTAGATAGATTCTGTCTCTCTCTCAAAAACAGCAACTAATAGATTTTCTCCCTGAAACACGAAACATTAGATTTTTACTGTCTCAAAAACATCAAAAATAGTTGCGTTGATCTGTTAGTGATAATCGAGCCAAGTCGACCATTTACTCCTTATGTGACCAGAGTAGCTTTCTTTACTGCATCAGTCGCTTCAGTTACCTCAGAGACCTGATCTGACTGAGATGTTTCTGCCACTGATAATGATTTCATTGACCGGATTGTACGCTACCTGGCTCGGTCTCCCCGCAGAGTAGCAAGCCCTTTACGTCGCATTCAACCCAGGCATGTTTTGCTTGTTTGTGATTTCTTGGCAAGTTTACGTTCAGTAGTTTGCCACTGCTTTCTGAACGACCGACACCCATACCATTTTATGAAAACTAAGCAAGGCAGTCTACTGCCAAGTCGCCTACAGCTGTGTTTCAACGCGATATGCGGGATTACGAATTGTGTATGTAAGCCCTTTACCACAGCACACCATATAGGGCATCAACTCCATAGTTCCAGCGACGACCCTTTTCCTAGTGTCCCATTCCTCATGCCCCCTCCAGCGGAGTATGGACTCTCGCCCTTTGATACATTCCAAAATGAGTTCAATAATCGTTCTCTCTTTTGAACACGAGGCTTTCCTGAAGACAGGCTTTTAGCACACAAATATTTAAATCGTCGTCATCATCATCAAATGATCGGCCGACTGGCATGGGCGATCAAACTTCCCCACAACTGTGATCTCCAACAGCATGTATTGGTGCCATGACACAAGACCGACGGTCAATAATATTCTATCACTGTCTTCCACTACCTCTCTTTCCACGAAATTGTCCACTGATTACAACACGTTCCAGTTTTTATCTTCACATAACATGTGACCAAAAATGTCCGTTGCCTCTTTCTGATATTTATGATAAGTTGTTTTTGTATGTTTTTCTAGCCTTTCCAAAACTGTAAGTTACTCATTTTGGCTGATTTAAGAATGTTCAGCCTTCTTCTGTAAAACCACATCGTTAAGGCCTCAAGAGTGTTGCTAGTCCAAGATTTACAGACATATGTTAAAACTGGTTATGTGTAACATACCAGAATTCCCGTTCTAAACTCCGTGGACACACCTCCAGTGACATGTATTTGCTGCACATAATATACATTTTATAAAATGCAGGTTTAAACTTCTTCTTTTCTGTTATTTATCTCATAAGATAACATACGTAATTTTAAAATAATGATGTGTAGATGCGTATATCATACTGATTCCGGCTCGCTGTTGGTCTTCTTGTTATAACAAGAATCTCCAGAAATGATGTGCTAGTAATTGGGGAAAGCATGCTGTAAATGATATCTCTTAGAAATATGCAACTTTAGAGTCTCTGTCTGTCTGTCTGTCTGTCTGTCTGTCTGTCTGTCTGTCTGTCTGTCTGTCTGTCTGTCTGTCTGTCTGTCTGTCTGTCTGTCTGTCTGTCTGTCTGTCTGTCTGTCTGTCTGTCTGTCTGTCTGTCTGTCTGTCTGTCTGTCTGTCTGTCTGTCTGTCTGTCTGTCTGTCTGTCTGTCTGTCTGTCTGTCTGTCTGTCTGTCTGTCTGTCTGTCTGTCTGTCTGTCTGTCTGTCTGTCTGTCTGTCTGTCTGTCTGTCTGTCTGTCTGTCTGTCTGTCTGTCTGTCTGTCTGTCTGTCTGTCTGTCTGTCTGTCTGTCTGTCTGTCTGTCTGTCTGTCTGTCTGTCTGTCTGTCTGTCTGTCTGTCTGTCTGTCTGTCTGTCTGTCTGTCTGTCTGTCTGTCTGTCTGTCTGTCTGTCTGTCTGTCTGTCTGTCTGTCTGTCTGTCTGTCTGTCTGTCTGTCTGTCTGTCTGTCTGTCTGTCTGTCTGTCTGTCTGTCTGTCTGTCTGTCTGTCTGTCTGTCTGTCTGTCTGTCTGTCTGTCTGTCTGTCTGTCTGTCTGTCTGTCTGTCTGTCTGTCTGTCTGTCTGTCTGTCTGTCTGTCTGTCTGTCTGTCTGTCTGTCTGTCTGTCTGTCTGTCTGTCTGTCTGTCTGTCTGTCTGTCTGTCTGTCTGTCTGTCTGTCTGTCTGTCTGTCTGTCTGTCTGTCTGTCTGTCTGTCTGTCTGTCTGTCTGTCTGTCTGTCTGTCTGTCTGTCTGTCTGTCTGTCTGTCTGTCTGTCTGTCTGTCTGTCTGTCTGTCTGTCTGTCTGTCTGTCTGTCTGTCTGTCTGTCTGTCTGTCTGTCTGTCTGTCTGTCTGTCTGTCTGTCTGTCTGTCTGTCTGTCTGTCTGTCTGTCTGTCTGTCTGTCTGTCTGTCTGTCTGTCTGTCTGTCTGTCTGTCATGCAGATTCATACACGGCATTCATTCCTTCTCAATATTAGTCTCCATGATATTGCAACCACTTCTAAAAACAATGTGCTTGTGACTGGGGAAAGCCTGCTGTCAATTATCTCTCTTAGAAACGTGAAACTTTAATATCACTGTCTGTCTGTCCCTCTCTCATGCAGACACACAACATTCGTCCCTTCTCTGTAACAGTCGCCATGTTATAGCAATGACTGTCTTGGGGTGCTACTGATTCGGGAAAACATGCTGTCAGTAATCATGTAATAATTTGCTCTGACTGTTTCAAGCAACATGATATGTGTCCTTGAACTTCTTATGTTTAGACAAAGCATACTATAGACGTTTGTCAGTATACTTATTCCATTACAGGAGTTAAAGATAACAGAATCGACTTCATTGCACAGCGCTCTATCCCATTTGGCTCGGTCATCTTTCTGCAGAGCGAACTGCTGACAGCGTCTCACAGACAGCATGAACTCCGTAGCTCCAGCGACGGACGACCTTCAGGGGTCTGTGAAAAAATTCCACTGATGAACCGAAAGACAGAGTCTGAAAACGAACTTCATAGTTCGAGGCAAGCGGTTTGATCACTTCACCATGTAAAACCTTACTTCTTGAATGTAGCTGGGAAATACAATAGTGTCCATGTACTTTTTGTGTTTAGATCAAGAATAAAGTCGCTTTAAAGTCAACTTCATTGCACCGGGTTTTTATCCCATATGGCTCAGTCTCTTTCCGCAGCAAACTGCCGAAAGTGCCGCACAAAGAACGAACTCCTTAGCTTCAGTGACGAGTCTCCAAAAAAAATAATGCACTCGTGAAATGAAGGACGCGGTCCGGAATCTAACCCACAACCTTCGGAGCTCGAGTCAGACGGCTTGAGCACTTCGCCATGGAGACTGTGTGTTTAGACAGAAATAGCTGGAAAAAAAAAGATGCTAACAGAAGTTAACATGCTATATAGAACCTATACTGTTTTATGATTGTGACACTGGGAAATAGGCAGACAAGCTGAGAAAAAAGTATCTAATGGCAGTGGAAATGTGATTTCTGGGGATAATGTAAACAATAGCATGGACGGACACACCGTTGTCCAGAAAGAGAGTCTGGAGAAAGAATCGACACGGTCAGAAACGAGAGGCACATCTGGAGAATGAGGGGCATCGTCAGCCAACACAGAACTGGCACCTATAAGCTAATGCATATGTTGGGGTGGGATGGGGAAGAGGATCTGAGCGCCCATGGACATGGAAGGAGTGCAACGATGATACCCCAACAGAAAACCATGGGCGGACAGATCAACAAATGAGACATCTTTCAATAAACAAGTAAAAACTGTATTTTGATTAGGAACATTAGACTTGAACATTCACAATTGAATGGCATTCATCATGAAGAGAAACAAACTCGAACACTTACTGACAATTGGTAAACTTGATGGGAAAATAGCAAGATGAAGACAAAGAGTTAAATAACTGGATGGCTTTGTCATGTGGCATATAATCGGGATAGTTGTTTGAGATGGTGAACCATGACCGCCCACGAATTCCGCCATGTCACATGATGATGGCGGCTAGATATCTGGTAAATATATGTTATTTACAAAGTGCTTATTTACAACGAGTGTATTTAGCTCCGGTAAAAGCAAAACGTGTAACTCCTTGGCGAGCGTTATTTCTCGCAGTGGGTATACTCTGTGACATTGTCGGAGTAAAAGAGTTACACTGAAGTTTCCATACTAGAATTATAAGCTTGCAAGGCAGCTGCGCTTAAATGTCCTTGCATGTGTAGATCTTCTGCGACAGCATCTGCCTGGCTGTCATACAAACTGGACACGAAGCAGTCGCTCTTGCATTTAAAAGACGCTTGATCGTGCAAAGTAGAGGTATCAGAATTGTCTACACTCTTGTGGTTTTTACAGACTTGCAGCTGGGATCCAGGGATTGTAGAATGTCCCGTGAATGGTGATTTGTTGAGACGCAGAGGAGGACAGTTCTGATACATATTGGTATCAGTATGATTGGAGGTTGCAGATGAAGCTGGTAGAGATATGGCAGGTAAGGAACATTTAGTTATCTTGTGTACGTCTCGCTGATGAATTGACGAGCTTGATGAGTTTACACGGGGCATCAACACATTTCTGTTAGAACTATCTAAATCGTTGGCGTGTTGATGACTGCTGAAAACATAAGGCAAACAGTATGACTGCGAGAGAGATGGAGGGGTTTTTGATTGGGCACGCTGTTGAATGGCAGTGTATTCAGGAAGGGACTGCCTAGAAACGTCATTTGGCAATCCAGACTCCTGACTGAAAAAGGCAGACGGCGCACGAATATTCAGTGAAGAAAGAGTCAACTCCGAGTCAGAAACTCCAACACCTAAAGAATGTGGGTAAAAGGCTTCATGCACAGTGTCGGAGTTGTCGTTTCTAGTCTTTAAAAAACAAAACAAGTCTTCATATGTCGATAAGCTACTTTCAGAATTGTCTTTTATTATATTGTCATGTTGCTGCCCTTGTTGTCTGCTGGCGGGTGTTGATGATGCTGGGAATTGTTCTGGTTCGTGTATACTACGTGGTTGTTGTATACATGCTAGTTCTTTTGTAGAAATGCTGGAATTGTGATTCAGCGTTTCTGCCGTGTCTCCTAAATGAAGGCTGCCATGGGAGCTTCCCTCGTGAATTCTGTACATCGTGTTGGGCAATTCTAACGACTCATTCGAATCTGTTCTGCGTGATAGGAAAGGAAACACTGTCATATGTGTATCTGGAAAGGTGTCAGTCGATAAATCATCCGCCGAAGCTAACGTCATCTCATTATGTAAACCGTCTTCTAGTCCTCTCCTAGGGTTTGTGAAGTTCTCTGTCAAGGCCATGTCATCAGTTAAGTTCATATGCACACACAAGTCAAGGTTAGTAAGTTTCTGGTCACGTGACGTGGATAACATGCAGTTATGATTTGGAAAGCTTGGGGTAGTATTATTAGTAGACAATTCTTCCATGAAAGTTTCCATTTCCTCCAAAGAATTAGCCCCGATTAAAGACAGAAATTGGTTATCTGTTTTTCTGATTGCATCTGTCTCGGTTTCAACATGTTGCTCGTCCAGCATACACAGGGATGAATGATCATTGCCGAAAAAACACTTGGCAATCGTAGCCGGTAAGAAACGATGCATGCTTTTAAAACGCCTGTTATGTTTGTGATGTAGCTTGGCTGCGCAGTTGGTAGCTTGGCTGCGCAGTTGATATGATCAGATCTGATGTCATATCCTACAGCACTATGAACCGTTAGCCGGTTGGGCATGCTGTCTGTATTTGTGGGGGTTAGAAGGGTTGTGGTTGTTGTTAAGGAGGATTCGGGGGTGCTTGTAACAGCATCTGTAGCGGGAGTGGCATGAGGGCTGTATGGCGGAGATGAGGTTACGACAGGAGGATGGTCGGCGTCGGCCGCTGTTAGTGTGAGAGTGTGGCAGCACACAATCTGCTACCCACTTGGTTCTGTTGGCTTACATGGTTACATATATTCTCTCCCTGTACGCTGACATGGTTACATATATTCTCTCCCTGTCCGCTGACATAGTAACATATATTCTCTCCCTGTCCGCTGACATGGTTACATATATTCTCTCCCTGTACGCTGGCCGTGGGCGAATGTGCTGGTCCGTTCATGGCGTCCACGCTATGGGCGGTCCCCAAGGAAGCTTCATTAGAACCTTCTTCTTTCCGTCGAGGCCGAGGACCTCTGCGAAAAAGCTCACTAGAAAGAACAATAGAAAAGATTGGGACGGAATAATAGTTGCAAATAATTTAAGATACGTAAAATGGAGTACAATTTACAATAACGGCATATAAAACGTATAGTATAATCACCTCGTTCTAAGTTTAGGTTCGTTGCATATCCTGTACAGGATGTAGCAGTAAACTCCAACCCTTGTTGGCTGTTTGTGATCTTGGGCAAAGTTTTACGTTCAGTACTCGTAGTATGCCGTGCTTCGTGGCGAAGGAGTTACGCACGCAGTTCGTAATCCCGTATACCCGCATTCGAAACACAGCTGCGGGCAAATTGGCAGCAGATTGCCTTGCGTTGTTTTTTACGAAATGGTATGGGTGCCGGTTGTTCAGAAAGCAATGGCAAACTACGGAACGTAAGCTTGTCAAGAGAATACAACAGTAAAAATTGTTTGTGTTGACTGCAACGTTCTGTATAGGATATGCAACTTTAGCCGTAGTATGCTATTGCTTTCTGAACGACCGGCACACATATTATTGTAGTGACACCAACACAAGGCGATCTGCTTCCAAATCGTCCGCAGTTGTGTATCGAACCCGGTATGCGAGATTACGAATTGAATTCGTAACTCCTTAGCTACAGAGACGGCAGAGCAGATTGTTCTATGTACAATCTACAAAAATGACACATGAAACCCATATTGCAAACATCTTGTTCTAAGTGTTGAAGTGCTACATAGAGCCTGTACTTTTATATGGATGTGCGGCGTGGACAATGAGCAGACAAGCTGAAAAACAGCTGATGGCTGTGGCAATGTAGTTTCTGATGCAAAGAATACCATGGACAGATAGAAATACCAATGAACAAGTCCTTCAAGAAACAAATGAAGATCGTAAACTGATTAGAGACATTAGATGTAGACAGTCAAAATTTTTTGGGCATGTTATGAAAAGAAATGACTTGGAGAACTTGGTGATAACTGGCAACTTCGAAGGGAAGAGACCATGGGGAAGACCAAGAATTAAATACCTGGATGGCTTAGCCACGTGGCATGGTCGAGACAGAATCACGGAGCTAATCCACGACTCTGGTGATCGAGTGAAATGGCAGACCATGACCACCCATGCTTATCGGCATCGCAGATAATGAATGAATGTTCTAAGTAAATCTACAATAATCATATATACAATCTATATTGTAAACATCTTGTTCTAAGTAGAATCTACAACAAATGACACATGAAACCAACATTACAAATATCTTGTTCTATGTAAATATACAATAATCTCATATACAATCTATATTGTAAACATCTTGTTCTAAGTACAAACTACAATAATCATATATACCACCTATTTTTAAACATCTTGTTGTAAGTACAAACTACAATAATAACATATAATCAGTGGAGTGTCGCCAGATGTTACATTTATGCCTCACTGTTGTAGTGTCAGCATCTGTGGCTAATGAGCACAGTTTCGCGATCCCGACGTACAGGGTTAGGAAGTCAGGCACAGTCTATTTGTGAGCAGATCGATGTGCGTTGAATGTCACAATCGTATAAGCGTCAGCCGTGCAGAGAACAATGGCAAATTCGTCACCATCATGTGCCCCGCAAGTTGAAGCAGGCGTTCATGTTTCTCCACAGATCTCAGTCTTTGGTTCTCTGGATAAATTATGCTGGTGGTATTCCTCCATGCCACCATCTCAATCCATTCAGCATAATTTATCTTGGTCGGCCTCTGCCTCTCTTCCCCTTGATCTTTCCAATAGTCACGGTGTTCTTCAATGTCTCTCTTCTCATCACATGACCAAAGCAAGCTGTTTGTTTGTCTCTTTCTTGTAGCTGTATATAATGTTCCACTTTCAGTCAATCGTTGTTATTTATTCTCAGGCAGACCATGGAATACATAACATTCGTCGCAGGAATAATAAAGATTGTACTGAACGTAAAATTGTCTATAAAATCACAATCTGCCGAGATATGCTGGAGTTGTCTGCGGTTTGGAGAAAGAATTCCTTAAATTCGTCATCATGAAGTCAAGCTCGCCACCCAAAAGGCGGCATGTACAAAGGTAAATATCTTGGGTATAATTGCATCTTGAAACCTTAATGACGCTTTGGTCTCTTCTGCATGTAGGCCCGCAGAGATGTTAGTGAATATCAATAACAGCAGGACTGAGCAATTATAGGGAAGCAACCTTTCACAGGTATGCAAACAAGGGGCGTAATTATGCCTGTGAGAACACAAGTGAAGATTGTATGTGAATTATAACAAGAGTGCTTACCACATATTGTACAGGGCGGCTGTAACTGCAATAACAAACAGTGTACCCGCAGCGATGACTGCATACATCCAGACATTGGGAGATTTGGCTGCGGTACATAAAATACAATCAGGAAACATTATATGAAGTTGTAGTGTCTCTACTGTGTGACTCATGCAAATCAGTCAAATGTTAGTAGGTATGTGCATGGGTGAGGTAAATAGTTCTCAGGGGGGATGATCCTTCTCGGTCCTTTGGCTAGGATCAGACGCATTTGCTGCTTCCCCTACAGTAGTGCGTCTGGTCTGGTCGGGGACCGAGATTATCAAACCACCCCACATAACTTCACCTTAAATGTGGGCCTGATGGACCACTGTGGGCAATAGCTAACAGTGAGACTAAGGGGCCACACAAAAAGAGGGGGGAGGTCTGGGGCCAGCTGGTCTGGGGTAACCGCCAACCCCCCTCATCATGCCAACCCAAATTATTGAGCTTTTTGCTCCGACAGTGAAATACAAAATATTAACAGCAGTCACGCCTAAACAGATTGAAGAGATTAAAGACTGTCTGCTCACAACCAGAAGGAATGATACCAAATCTGTCAAGATCAAGAAGACCAAGTACAATGTTAAGTTCAAGGGTCGATGCAGCAGATACATGTACACACAGGAGATCCAGGGCAGAGAAGCTGAGACAGTCATTGCCACCTCGCCTGTCAGTCAAAGAACTTAAGTGAAATTAATAAATTAAGCAAGTCAAATGGTTTGGCCAAGCAAGTAGGTTACCAGTAAACAGCATACCACAACAAGTAATGATGTACAGACCAGATGGAAACAGAGGAAGAGGCCGACCACGTAAACGTTGGACAGAGGGAATAGCAGAGTCCATGGGAATATCGATACATGAAGCCCATAATCGGGCACTCTCACGATGTTTATACTTCACATCGACACCGCAAGGTACAAGAGGAACATGATGAGATGAGATGAGAAGAAATTATGTGGGGGATAAACCCCTCATAAACAGGGAGGTATAATTGACAAATAGTGAGGAATTATGTAGAAGCTGCAGAAATGTTATTTTGTAAAAGAATGATAAGAACATCATGGACGAATTGAAAGATCAATGACAACATCTCCATAAAAGTTAACTGACAAAGAGAAATGGTTCTCACATCAAGGCAAGACAGTCCACATCCTTTAGACGTGTCATGAGACGGGGAAGGCTGGGATATGTCGTAACAACAGGAAAACTCGAAGGGAGTAAAAGCACTGGGAGAACAAGAGAGAAGATGCTGGACAGTTTGACATCATGATATGTAGAATATCGGCATCAGAAATGATTGGCAGCACATGTGACTGAAGGCCGTGGGCAGACATGATCACCAACAAGACACAATGCGGATGACTGGATCTGCCTTAGACCTAAAGTTACCGGGTTAGCATCCATCACAAGACTGGGGATTTGTAGTATTGTTTTACATACATTTTTGCCGCTTTAATTTTCCAGAAACGTCTCTGCTATCCATTTTTACGAAGCCGGGTCGACCCTGGAACCACTGCTCCGTAAAAGTGTAAACCCAGGACAACCGGGCAGCAAGGCCAGGCGCTGGTCACCACGCCACCATTGCTCCATCTGTGGTCAGTGTGCGAGACAAAAGTGATACCACACCAGTGAGAAGACTTGATCGTTCGGGTCCACATCGATTGACGGACGTCAGTCGAGGCGATCGGGCAAATCTTGAGATACAACCTACGATGGGTGACGTTGTAGTGTTCTGTTGTGATAATTTGGCCGTGTCCAGCGTGTGCCGCGTGGTCTAGTGTTTACACACCAGCTTCACACGCTAGTGATCCGGGTTTTTTTTCCGGATGCGGTCAAGGATATGCACTACTGACGAGCTCAGACGAGAGCGAAACTCGAGTCTAGTGCTTCCACATTGACGTGGATAGGCCTTAGGTTCATACCAGAATACGATCAGCGTTGCCAGTAGTAGGTTGTGCTCAAAATTTAAATGTTATTTGTGTTTTGTTTCGTGGTATCTTCCACAATTTTAATGCTCAATGAATGAAAATTTACATACTTGCCCTTTGATTGATTGTGTACCATTTTTGGTCCAAACCTACATTTTGTTTGACACTGAATCAGTTAGGGAAAGCCCCTTCGGAGTACAGCGTCGACTGCATACATCCAGACATGAGGAGATTTGGCTGCGGCACATAAAATACAATCAGGAAACATCATATGAAGTTGTGGTGTCTTTACTGCGTGACTCACATAAATCAGTCGTATATTAGTAGGTATGTGTAGGGGTGAGGAAAATAGTTTCCAGGAGCTATATTGAGCCGATCCTAATGTACTTGGAAGTGAATCATTGACAATTAGCAGACAAGTGAGTTTTGTCGTGACTCAAATCGGGTTTCAGATCTTCAGGTGAGGAACTGTATTTGTCTCGGCATGCGGGTCCGATATATTTTTAAGCAGATCACGTATGCTAAACAATAACAAATACAAACATTGGGGTTTTGAAACACGGTCATGTCTTTTAAGAGTTAACTATTCAAAGGAAAATCAAAAAGCTTCACTCGGGAGTTGAACGAATATACAAACCCATTTCTGCGCCTGAAGCTGCTTTTTCGACGGCCGCAGTAGTGTTCTTGATGCAAGTTACAGCCGTGGAGTTGACAAAATGTTGCATGAGTCCTTTCTCAGACGGACAGCTGCACACGTTCACGTCAACACACGTGGCTGGGCTGAGACAGACGGGATGTGAACAGGTCAAAGTGTGCGGTGGCATAAGAGTCTCATCACAGCCACCTAATGTTTGGGAACATAGAGTTATGTTAATATTTTAACCATATATGAACATGTGTGTTAATAAAATAATGGACAAGTTATGGACTCAAAAATAATAGACAAGTTATGACTCTAAAATAATGGACAAGTTGTATTAATATTTTAACCATACATGGACATAGATTTATGTCAATATTTTAACCGTACATGGGCATAGAGTTATGTAAATATTTTAACCGTACATGGGCATAGAGTTATTTGATTATTTTAACCATACATGGGCTTAGACTGATTTGCTAATGCCTCAGCAAAATTGAACAATTTTCTTGAAAGTCTTAAAAGTCAAGAGTCGACTTCATATCCCAGGGTTTTATTCCATACGGCTCGGACTATTTCGGCAGGATGGCCTGCCGAAAGCATCGCACAAAGCAGGAACTCCGTAGCTCCGGCGTCGACCCCCAGGAGTCTCCGAGGAAAATGCACTCGTGAACCGAAAGACGTGGTCCGGAATCGAACCACAACCTTCGGAGAATGAATTCGCCACGGAGACTCCCTAAACTATACTTTTTGAACAATTGTTTATTGTTCATCGATAGAAAATACGAAACGTCTTTGCCATGATAACTTTATGGCCGTAAGTTAGTAGTTGTTGAGCGATGACCGAGATTGGAATTTTATGACCTCCTGACCGCACAGGGTTTCCAAAAGAATGATTAACTCGCTTTTCCACCCATACTGGTGTACTGGTTAGAATAACGAAGACACAAACAATAGATTGCACAGTGTATTGCCTGGCATATTTCGCTGCATCTCGTCGGGTGCATACTTAAGAAATCATACAACATAAACTAAAGCAATTAGATAGATAAATCCTTGAAGTTGAAATATATAACATCTTCCCACAGCAATTTAAATATTCTATTACTGTAACTTTAAACTATCATGCCTTTTTGTGTGTATAAAGTTGGCTTTTCTATATGAATAGCAATGACTTCCGCCATCTTAAACATTTAATATGCTCGGTTACTCGAATTGCAAATTGTCTTTCCATTCTATGTAATTTGCTTGGGACTAACACTGGAATTGATAAACACAGTATACTTTTATGTTCGGTGACAATATTTGTTTCACAGATGGAGTAGATATCGGGGTGGTTTTGTAACTTCATTACTAGTTAACGAACTGACTACCCTGGTGATCAACTGATAATTAAGAGTCTGTTACCTGTGACGCGGATCCCGTCACTTCGGACACAGAACACCTCTCTGGTGGATGTCGTCATGTCCCAGTCTGTGGTCACCCACGTGAACCATGAGCACTGTTGGGCCTCAGACATCCTCTCCTCCCAGGGAGTTTCATCACAGGGTAGATTGCCAGGGACGGGGTGTGCCAACACGGCACGGGATCGGGCTTGTACACCGACTGTATAACCTAGACATCACCAATACACCAACTGTATAACATGTGTACCAACAATATAACAACTGTATGGCACGTATACCAACCATACATCAACTGGATGATCTGTATACCAATGACACACCAACAGTATACCAACTGTATGACATGCACACCAATATTACAACTTTACAATCTGCACATTAGTAATACACCAACTGTATAACCTGTACACCAACAATACACCAACTGTATGACACGCATACAAATAATACACCAATTGTATAACATGTGTACCTACAATATACCAACTGTTTAACCTGCACACCACCATGCACAACGACCAACAACTCCAGCATTTAACTGCACAGCAACAAAACACCAACTGATTAACCTGCGCACCAACAAAACACCAACCGATAAACCTGCTCACCAACAAAACAAAAACTATACGTATACGAAACCAAGCTTCTATATGAAGCATGCAAAAACATGTATTATTTTTAAGAAGAAAACATTTAGTTTCCACAGTTGAAACATGTTACTGTATTAAATTAATGTTCCGTCTCAGTGCATGTAATCCTTCAACCAGGTGCTCTCTTCATGTAGAGACGGTGCGTTCAAATTCGTTGTGCCTTTAGCTGTAATTTTTATATTTTCTGACGTGCCTTCTCCTTGTCAACGTCTTTCCATTACATCTATGAGTGCCCATCACCAACTGTTAATGTGCTTCCTATAATATTTCGTATTTCATTACCATGTCGTTTACTAGAGATATATACGCATTATACATTAGTTGGAGATTCCCAGAAGGCTTGGCCAAATGACAAACTAGGACATCTACACAGATCTGATACGAGATTCATGTGATACCGTGCGATGATGAATCATAATTGCTCACTCTTATCAGTATGGCACATGATGATAAACAGGAAAAAAAAAAGAAATGGTTATTATCTGGCTGATTCCATTGTGACTGAAGAGCCATTAAGAAATTTAAGATAGACAAGTTTCACGAGGTTCGCCGACAAATCTGAAAGTGTGAAACCTCACTATGTGTTTCCAGTGTATGGTGCTGTCGATGCTGCTGCCCCTTCTTCGTCTCCTCCTCATCTCCTTCCCCCTTCTTCTTCTTCTTCTCAGCCTTCTTTTTCTCCCCCTTCTTCTCTCAATCGTTTCCTTCTCTTCCTCAAAAGCTTTCCCCTTCTGTCTCCAGCTCCTCTTAACCCCTCTGTCCCCTTTGTTCTCCTCTTAATCTCCCCCTGCCCCCCCTCTCAATCTCACACCGGTTGTCTTTACACCTCCAAACTTTTCCTGGCACCCATTTGATGTGACCTGGGAGTACAGGTGAATTACTCAAAAAACATCCGCCTGGAAAGGATTCAAACACATGACAAGCAGGCAAGAGTGTTAGCTACTAGGCTAATGCAAGTGTTAAAAGAATTCAAGCAGGCAAGAGTGCTAGCTACTAGGCTAATGCAAGTGTTAAAAGAATTCAAGCAGGCAAGAGTGCTAGCTACTAGGCTAATGCAAGTGTTAAAAGAATTCAAGCAGGCAAGAGTGCTAGCTACTAGGCTAATGCAAGTGTTAAAAGAATTCAAGCAGGCAAGAGTGCTAGCTACTAAGCTAATGCAAGTGTTAAAAGAATTCAAGCAGGCAAGAGTGCTAGCTACTAGGCTAATGCAAGTGTTAAAAGAATTCAAGCAGGCAAGAGTGCTAGCTACTAGGCTAATGCAAGTGTTAAAAGAATTCAAGCAGGCAAGAGTGCTAGCTACTAGGCTAATGCAAGTGTTTAAAGAATTCAAGCAGGCAAGAGTGCTAGCTACTAGCCTAATGCAAGTGTTAAAAGAATTCAAGCAGGCAAGAGTGCTAGCTACTAGGCTAATGCAAGTGTTAAAAGAATTCAAGCAGGCAAGAGTGCTAGCTACTAGGCTAATGCAAGTGTTAAAAGAATTCAAGCAGGCAAGAGTGCTAGCTACTAGGCTAATGCAAGTGTTAAAAGAATTCAAGCAGGCAAGAGTGCTAGCTACTAGGCTAATGCAAGTGTTAAAAGAATTCAAGCAGGCAAGAGTGCTAGCTACTAGGCTAATGCAAGTGTTAAAAGAATTCAAGCAGGCAAGAGTGCTAGCTACTACGCTAATGCAAGTGTTAAAAGAATTCAAGCAGGCAAGAGTGCTAGCTACTAGGCTAATGCAAGTGTTAAAAGAATTCAAGCAGGCAAGAGTGCTAGCTACTAGGCTAATGCAAGTGTTAAAAGAATTCAAGCAGGCAAGAGTGCTAGCTACTAGGCTAATGCAAGTGTTAAAAGAATTCAAGCAGGCAAGAGTGCTAGCTACTACGCTAATGCAAGTGTTAAAAGAATTCAAGCAGGCAAGAGTGCTAGCTACTAGGCTAATGCAAGTGTTAAAAGAATTCAAGCAGGCAAGAGTGCTAGCTACTAGGCTAATGCAAGTGTTAAAAGAATTCAAGCAGGCAAGAGTGCTAGCTACTACGCTAATGCAAGTGTTAAAAGAATTCAAGCAGGCAAGAGTGCTAGCTACTACGCTAATGCAAGTGTTAAAAGAATTCAAGCAGGCAAGAGTGCTAGCTACTAGGCTAATGCAAGTGTTAAAAGAATTCAAGCAGGCAAGAGTGCTAGCTACTAGGCTAATGCAAGTGTTAAAAGCATTCAAGCAGGCAAGAGTGCTAGCTACTAGGCTAATGCAAGTGTTAAAAGAATTCAAGCAGGCAAGAGTGCTAGCTACTAGGCTAATGCAAGTGTTAAAAGAATTCAAGCAGGCAAGAGTGCTAGCTACTAGGCTAATGCAAGTGTTAAAAGAATTCAAGCAGGCAAGAGTGCTAGCTACTAGGCTAATGCAAGTGTTAAAAGAATTCAAGCAGGCAAGAGTGCTGGCTACTAGGCTAATGCAAGTGTTAAAAGAATTCAAGCAGGCAAAGAAGCGGTTTTATTTTTACCCTGTTCAAAGTCTTCACGGCTGATGAAGCAACTGGACCAGGATGACCACTCGGACAGCTTGCATTCCCCAGGGCAAGGCACGTGACATGGACGGCAGGTCTGGCAACACACGTAATATAGTTACAGGCAGATTGACATATATTGTCACTCAATCAATTAATCAGCAAATTAATGAATCAATTAAATCAACAGTCAATAAAATTAAGCATCCTGGCAACACACGTAATATAGTTACAGGCAGATTGACATATATTGTCACTCAATCAATTAATCAGCAAATTAATGAATCAATTAAATCAACAGTCAATAAAATTAAGCATATCGATTAGTCAACCAATCCATAAATAAATCAGTAAATCAACATTGATTAATAAATCAGTAAATTAATACATCAATAATTTCGTGACTAAATGTGCAAATTAATTAATTTATTTATTAAAATTTCCTTACAATGGTTACAATTCTTTGATCCCTTAACATATTCAATGCCAAATTAGGTTTGAACCAAACAAAATAGATCGCGGTAAATTGGAAAGAAGGGTTCTGTCACAGTTATGACTTCAAAGTTATTAATATGGTAGCAGAGATGTTGTATTATATATCAAATAAAATAGGGTTGCTTAGGGAGAACTACTGTATATCAGCCCAAGGAAGATATGGAAAGCCGCTCAAGACGATCCCATGTACTTTAATCAGTTAACTGACCCAGTAACACACGAGTGGATACCATACCTGCATAATTAATATCTCCGGATTTATGGGACATTTGGTAGAATTGACAGGTCGTCCTTCATCGGTGAGGCAAGACACATTTCTCTCTTGAACACCACTGCCACAGGCGCCTTTCTGTAAACAAAGCAGACATGTCACAGCGGCCTTGAACCTAAGCTTGACATAGTTTAGTGAGGTAAGTAATGATGGTTTCCATTCTGTCTCCACCAGAGGGAAGGAATACCGAAACTACCTCAGGCATGTTTGAGTTGAGTTGAACTGTTGAGTTGAGCTAAGAACCGACATCACTGCACTCAGGACATTCCCATACAGGCTCCGTCCCCTAGTTCAACAGCCAGCGAAGAGTCATACTACTAATAGTTCCCACCGCTATCTGATTGAAAGTTGTTCACCAGAGACAAGGAATGCAACACTATCTCAGGCATGTGGTAGGCTGGCATCATACAGCGAATTTCTCAAGAGACAACAGATAATCTTATGAGAGTTCATTTCATGACAGGCATGAATACCCCGCACTGTAGTGTGCCATTTGTTCTGTATGGATGCGCATGCTTGACAGTATCATCATCATCATCGTCGTCGTCGTTATCATATTCATCTTCATCGTCGTCATTAGCATCTTCATACTTATTATTATCCGCATCTCATCAACGTCGTCATAATCAGCATCGTCATAATTATTATTATTCTCGTCGTAATCATCATGATCATCCCCCATGTCATCATCGTCATCATCGCCATCAGTATCATCGTCATCAGTATCACATCGCTATCAGTATCTTTATCATCGCCAGCAGTATCATCGCCATCAGTATCATCATCATCGCCATCAGTATCATCATCATCGCCATCAATATCATTACCATCGCCAGCAGTATCATCGCCATCAGTATCATCATCGCCGGCAGTATCATCGCCATCAGTATCATCATTATTATCATCATCCTCATCATCATCATCATCATCATCATAATCATCATCATCATTATCATCATCATCATCATCATCGTCAGCAGTATCATCATCATCGCCATCAGTATCATCATCATCATCATCATATCATCATCATCATCATCATCATCATCATCATCATCATCATCATCATCATCATCATCATCATCATCATCATCATCATCATCATCATCATCATTAATATCATCACCATCGCCAGAAGTATCATCATCATCGCCATTAATATCATCTTCATCATCGCCAGCGGTATCATCGCCATCAGTATCATCATCATCGCCATCAGTATCATCATCATCGTCATCAGTATCATCATCATCGTCAACAGTATCATCATCATCATCATCATCATCATCATCATCATCATCATCATCATCCTCACCAGTATCATCATCATCGCCACCAGTATCATCATCGTTATCATAGTCATCATCATCACCGCCATCAGTATCATCATCATTCACCATCCATGGCATTGTCCCAAGCAGAACTTTGCCTCCTTGGTCGTAGGACATTTCTATCCACCATAAGCCAGATACCCGCCCCTGTCATGTGGACATTATCTATCACATCTGGGATGCCCCTGTCATGTGGACATTATCTATCACATCTGGGATGCCCCTGTCATGTGGACATTATCTATCACATCTGGGATGCCCCTGTCATGTGGACATTATCTATCACATCTGGGATGCCCCTGTCATGTGGAAATTATCTATCACATCTTGGATGCCCCTGTCATGTGGACATTATCTATCACATCTGGGATGTCCCTGTCATGCGGACATTATCTATCATATCTGGGATGTCCCTGTCATGTGGACATTATCTATCATATCTGGGATGTCCCTGTCATGTGGACATTATCTATCACATCAGGGATCCATCAACGTTGTCGCCCTCGTCTTCTCCGCTTCACCAGCACACCGGCCTCCATCGTTATCTTTCCTAGACGTTCATGTCTTTTCACCTGCCCACAATAGTTCATTTTCCCCAATTTTATTTGTGTTAATACGTTAATTGCAGTTTCTTTACAGGACGTCGCAGTCAACCCCAACTTGTTTTGGTTGTTTGTGATTCCATGGCAACTTTACGTTCAGTGGTTTGGCATTGCTTTCTGAACGACCGGCACTCATATCGTTGCATGAAATCAACGCAAGGTGGTCTGCTGCCAAATCGCCTGCAGCTATGTTTCGAACGCGGTATGCGTAAATAAGAATTGCGTCCGTATTGCCTTCGACACAGAACCGGTCTTAATAACAATCTGCCAAATGGTGAATTCTCGTTGGGTAGATCTGTTTAGTCTCATTTTCATTCACTGAATATTGAATCGTGTGTAAAACGTATATTCAAAGGCTCACATGTACTTTTCAACAGAATTTTAAATAGAACGAGTAACTGACATCACAGAGCAGCAGTAACTGACATCACAGAGCAGCAGTAACCGACATCACAGAGCAGCAGTAACTGACATAGTACTCACGGCAATAATACAGTGACTCCAGTCCGAGGTGTACCACTGGTAGCACCCTTTATGAAAGCACTGTTTAGTCTGTTCCAGTTTGTCGGGGCATTTTCTACCATTGCCAGTTGGCACTTGCAAACCCGATGAGGTCCTCTTTGTAAACCCTAGGTTATTTATAGAGACGCATCACACGTTATAAATATTAATACATTTGGAAATCGGCAGTTGGAAATTGTAAAAAAAATTAGGCCACTTAAGATCACCATCTTGTGGTCGATAAGCATTGGCGGTCATGTTTCGGCAACGCACACACTCACCAGTCTTGGATAAGGTCTGTGTTTTGTCCCGATTATGCCACGTGGCAAAAAAATACAGGTATTTATCTCTCTGCCTTCCACTTGTTTATTTTTCCATATGTCTTCCCAGTTGTCACCAAGTATAGTTCTCCTCATAACTTGCCCAAGATATGTTGACTGTCTACGTCTAATTTCTCTAATCAAGGTTTTCAATAGGTCACTGCGTAGGCAAAGTGGCCAAGAATACCAAGAATACAAAAACAAACAAAGAACTATAATCTGCACAGTTGGCGGCGACTGCACCAGCAAGGCGGCCTTAACTCCTCAGGCTCAAGACCCCCCCCCCCCCCCCCCCCCCCCTTTCCCCTGTCCTACATCGCAAGGTAATGTAAAAAAAAATAGATGACGGCTGCCTAGGCAAATTTTCAAAATTGGAAATAAAATATACACAAAAGGAAACCACTACAGTGTCTTCTCGAAATGTAAAGAGTTCTGCATATAAGAAAAAAGCGTGTTTTTTTCACATAATGATTAAAGAGACGCTGGAAAATATCCTGACGACAAGAAAGATCAGCGATAGAAGAGACCAGCGCAGACTAAGAGAAACGACGCTGGATGGACAGAGGCGGTGACACGGAAGAACACTATCAATAGAACAGATCCTGAGATGAATGAACGCCCACGCCAGCTGGCAGGACACGTGATGATGATCTTGACTCACAAACAAAAAAGAATATAGCATCCGTGGTTCTGGTTTACATACGTGTATCGTCGCTGGCGACATGCAGTACAATGTTGCAACTGTTGTAAATGTTGGTGTTGACTCTACAAGCAAAGGAAACTCTCTTCCCCAAGTGAACTCTTTCGCTTGCCTTAATGGTTGATTTTCAAAATGCATCGCTGTTTCTATAAATGTTTGTTACATATCTTTTACAGGACGTCGCAGTCAACTCCAGCCTTTCTGTGGTTGTTTGAGATTTCTTGGCAAGTTTACTTTAAATAGTTTGCCAATGCTTTCTGAACGACCGGCACTATTACCATTATATGAAAACCAACGCAAAGCTCTCTGCGTCCAAATCACCAGTATTTTGAACGCGGAATGCGGAATTAATTATTGTGTCCTTAACTCTTTCGTCACAGAATCGACTGTTGCTATACCTGATCATGAAGTTATCATTATCTCTGTTTCTTCTTTATCTCTGTTTCTACATCCAATCTTAAAATTGTTACTACCTCTGTTTCTCCTACTCAGGTCTTTGCACGCCTTTCTCATGTAATTCAAGTGCACCCGGAAATGTTCTTTAGATTCATCCATGATCACCTGGCAGTTTAAAGAGATTTTCAGCTTTATCTGGTTTTTCTGCTTTGTCTAGAAGGTCGATGTGTCATCTTGGCATTGAGTTAGAGTCTGATGACACTACCATACCCAAAACCTGTGGTGGTAATTTGACCATCGTAGTCTGTGCTGTACGGAACCATAACCTGGTTGTATCCTAATATACCTTTCTGTAGATGTGAAGTGTTAGTGCCAGTCTTACACATCCCGTTGATTTCTGGGCTTGGAGAGATGGTGGAAAGCTCTGTATCACATTGCCCACAGAGATGGTACTTCGGTACCGGATTGTGTGGAGATCCCTCACTCCAACCACACCCCGATAAATAGAAGGAAGCTTTTTCAGGGAGCACATGACGAACACCGATGCACGGGAGTTAAAAGTGAAAATCTGTCTTCCGTGGGATTCTCACACCAGTCAACCTTTCAAGATCGATATGTATGATAAACGCAACAATATAACAACAAAACAACAATATAAGATACATTATACACACATAGTAACCAATTCAAACATAAGATACTCACTAACCTAATCCACAAGTTTTACTGCAGGCACTCCAGTCCGACCAGTCTGACAACAGACAATCAATATCACACGGTATCTCACACGACACGACCATGGGCTCGGTGACGGGACCAAATAGCTGCAATAAAATGTGAACATTAATGAATAATCACTGCTGTTTCAAAGATTTATGTGCTTGTCAATACTGCTGTAAAAATAGAAGAAAACATTAGACATCAATGTTGACGCGCTCAGCATGGCCGAATGGATAAGAGAGTTAGCTCCGGTGTGCTAATGGCAAGGTAGCGGGTTCAAACCGTACACCGGTCATTTGGACTAAAATGTTGACTTCTCGTCCCTTGACTTGGGGATGTAAATTAAAAGTACCTCTGAAGTCGGAGTGCACACTGGTAATAGGGAAAGCTGGCTCACATGCAAAAATCAGTCTATTGTGGACTACGCTTGAGTTCAATGCGAGCGAGCAAAAACAATATTTTGACAGACAAAGTAAACTTCATTTCTTTCCGGCAAAACAATTTAAAATCCTTTCAAAATGTAGTTTTTGTTCCGCTTGTGGGTTTGCCCAAATGAATGGTCTTCTCTTTTGTTCCTATAGGATCCTCTGGTCCGGACTAGTTCCAATTCCAATTCCAATTTTCAAAACAAAAATTCCAAATTCGTCCTCGTCTAACCTGCTTCATCAGCTGTGGTTATTATTGAGGATCGTGGTTTTTGTGGGTTTATTCACCCTAATTCTTGTCTTGTGAGTCCTATCTCGGACTGGTTATGTAGCTTTTGTGTCTGTGACGTCAGCAGTGGTCGGCGGCTATCCTTTGTGCTCTTCTGTTGTTGTGGTTTTCTTTGTTTGTGTAGGCTCCTGGCTCGTCTGGCTGCAGTCCTTATAAGGACTTTTTGTAATCCCCCTCCAGCTGGGGGATCGGTTCGTGGCTGTCCTTTGTGCATGTTTCATCTTGTTTTCTTTGGTGGTGAAGGCTCTTGGCTTGATTGGTTGCAGTCCTTAAAAGGACTTTCTATTTGTTTTTTTTTGTCTCCTTTATTGTGTATTTTTTGTAGGAGCTTATCGACGTTTTCGTTTTCCTCCTTGTGCCTGTTTTCACTGTTGCGTTTGCGATACTGCTGCCTAAAGTTTTCTTCCTCCGTGGTCAGCCATGGGACGATTTTACCGTCATCTATATAGTACTCGAAGTCGTTCTCACGGTCGTAGAGTACTACTGGGTATACCATCGGTTTCCCCCGGAGTTTCTTAGGCTTCTTCTTTTCTTTTTCTTCCCAGCGCCTTCTGAATTCCTCGCGCTTGAGTTCCTTCTTGTCGACTGGGTATTCTGTGCCTCCTTCAGAGATCCGACG
>OY992878.1:116615495-116687995 GCA_963921405.1 Cepaea hortensis
TATGTATGTATGTATGTATGTATGTATGTATGTATGTATGTATGTATGTATGTATGTATGTATGTATGTATGTATCTATCTATCTATCTATCTATCTACATACCTATCTATCTATCTATCTATCTATCTATCTATCTATCTATCTATCTATCTATCTATGTATCTATGTATCTATCTATCTATTTATATATATATATATATATATATATATATATATATATATATATATATTAGCCAGGGGACTTAACCTATGATATAGCAATGCTACTAAAAGTTAAGTCCCTTTATTTAATTTTTCTTATGTTAAGTCATGTAAACTTAAATATTAAATTTTAGTAAGAATGTTAGTATTGCCTATAACCAAACTATGACAGTTGGTTGCACTGGAATGAGAAGAAGACGTGTAGAAAATTTCATCTCAATCGGATGGACCGTTCGCGAACGCATAAAGAACAGACGGACACACACACATCGCCTTTTATATATATATATATATATATATATATATATATATATATATATATATATATATATATATATATATATATATATATATATAGACAATGACAGATATCAACTGCCATGCACAACCACAGTATTACGTAACAGATGTGAACAACCACTGTCATATGCAACAACTATATCACATAACAGATGGGAACAACCACTGTTAGACAAAAAACAACAACATAATGAATCACTGTAGTACATAACAGATGTGAACAACCACTGTTAGACAACAACAGCAACCATAGATTGACTATACACATCAACTTTGGAACAAGACGTTCACAATGAATTAACTTCAAGGCTTGGTTAAACAAACATCAGACCACTGTATTGTGTAAACATTTGGGTTCTTGGAAAAATCCGGTTGGTTGAACCATGGAGACAACTTCATGAACAGCAATGATCATATTAAAGGTAACTACCTCAGGTTATGCAACCAAAACAGTCCTCCCCAAAAATGTTCACAACAAACAACAGGTGTCACACACACAAACTAAAAACAACCCACTGTATTGTGAAAGCATCTGGGTCCTAGAAAAACCCTGTTGGTTGAACCATGGAGACATCTACATGAACAGCAATGATCACATTTAAGGAAACTCACAGGTTTTGCAACCAAAACAGTCCTACCCAAAATCCCCAAAAAGGTTCACAACAAACAACAAGTATCACACACAAAACAAAACAAGTGAAAAACCAATCCGTACAAGACAAATATAAAGAGAAGCTATCTTCTTCTTCTTCTTCTTTCGTTCGCTTGAAATATGTCTATAACTGCAGTGCTGTCTCTTGTATGAATTGAACTGTCTTTTTCAGTTCACACAGCGGTCCATAGAGTTGATCTTCCACTGTAGTCTCTCTAGGCCAGAAGGTTTTCCTAGATATGTTATATTTTGGGCAGTCTTGGAGTATGTGCTCTGCTGTCTGCGACGCCAATCCACATGTACACATGGCTGTTTCACCAATCTTGAATTTTGTATACATGTGGTTGCGTAATCTATTGTGCCCTGTTCTGAGGCGCAGAATAATGACTTGTTCTGGTCTATCCATAACGTGGTAGTCATCTTCAGCAGGTTTTAGTGGCTTTCTGACTGATTTGATCATTCTTTTCTTTTGGTGGTATGTTACAGGCATATTATAATGTGCACATATACCAGGTGATAACAAAGGCCAAGCGGGGTTTGGCAGCCATGCGGGTGATGGCGGCAGCAAACTGTGAGCAGCGCCATCTATGTCTTCTGTACGAGGGGCTGGTCATGTCTGTTTTGGAGTATGCAATGGCAATCCTGACTCTCAGCCATAAGCAGATAGAAATGAGGGAAAGGATACAGAATGAAGCTATGCGCATTATTCTTGGATGTACAAGAGATACAGCATGCAGGGCGATGCGCTACCTTCTTGATTTTCCAACCATTGAAGAGAGAATACAAGTTTGCAGGGCACGCGCCTACCTCAGAATTAACGCAAACACACAACATCCACTGCATAGTGAAATTAGGAAGGTGAAGGTTAGCAGGTTAAAAAGAGGACGGTCGTGGATGGGTCAAGCCGAAGACATTCTTCAACAGGTGTGTTCACTTGAGAACTTAGAACCTGGCGAGGAGTGGGTGCAAGTGCCAACTGACTTCTGCACATCCTTTTCAGTTTGCATCCAACTAGATAGAAAATGCAGACAAGAAAATCCGGCTGCTGTTGAGGCTGAAGTACAAGCGTTGATTTTCGAGAATTCGCTAGACGGTGACGCGGTCATCTACACAGATGGGTCGGTCGTCCGACATGTGAGAAGCTCATGGGCCTTTACAGCTCGGGCCGGAGGGAGAATTGTGAAGGAGGACTCTGGTGCTTTCACTGAAACCACAAGTAGCCTGACCATGGAAGTCATGGCAGTAAGTAAAGCAATAACATGGCTCGAGACACAGACATTCACTAGGGCTTGTTTCCTTAGCGACTCAATGAACATGATCAAGAGGATAGAGAAGGGGTCGATCCGAAGAGAATGGTTCCTGCCTCTGAAGCGGTCTCGGCTGGCAAAGATTAGTTTCATCTTAGTGCCAGGGCATGCGGGAGTACAAGGGAATGAGCGGGCTGACAAGCTCGCAGGTGAGGCTACTGTGGAGGGCGGACGCGCCATGGACCAGGCTGACATTCTGAATGCTCTACGAGAAGTGAGACTTTTGCGAGAACCAAGTGATGACTGTGAATCTACAACAATGGCCAGACTGCGAGAGCAGCAAATTAAAAGAGGGGTGGTCAAACAAGAACACTACGCAGGAAGCCAAAGAAGATTGATAAACCAACACAGAACTGGCGTCGTTAGCCGCTACACGCTGCGGGATTTGCTGAGGAGGGGATCCGAGCACTTATGGACTGAATGGTTCGATGTGCAACGAGGATGATCTGTCGACTAACTAACTAACTAACTATTACAGGCACATCAGGCTGTTCTTCTTTGGCTCCTTCCTTAGCCAATTGATCAGCTCTGTCGTTCCCGGGTACTCCACAGTGGGATGGTATCCACTGTATGGTGACATTATGCTGACTGCTAAGTTCAGAAAGTAGTGTTCTTAGTACTGGCAATTTCCCAGACAGGAGCGCCTCGAGTACTGATGTTGCATCTGTCAATAGCACCACAGGTTGTGTACCATTGCTGGTAATTAGTAATTTCTCTGTTGCTATCTTGATTGCCTCAATTTCAGCATCATAGTTATGGCAGTACTTTCCTGTCGGTACTCTAGCTGTGTCCCTGGTATTATTTGGGTATTCTATGTACACTCCCGCTCCTCCATTTCGAACAGCAGTTTGTGCTGACCCATCTGTGTAGACTCGGATCCAGAGGTCCTGTGGGTATTCTTCATCAAGGAAGCTGAGAGTGGCTGTTCTGCGCTGCACACTGTTCTTATCTTCCTTGTCAAATATTCCTCTCACTTTTGTCTGGATTTGTAATGATAGTCTATGCTCATCTTTCCATGGAGTTCGCTCTGGAATAGTTGTTAGGTGGATACCAGCTGTGGGCAGATCGGTGGTTTCTCTGCAGAGTCGTTTGGCCTGGTGGATAAAACTACTTCTTTTCAACCGCCCCATAGCTAGGTTTTCAAATCTGTTCTTCATAGGGTGGCCTGGCAAGCTGAGGAACTTTTCTGCTTGTATTAGCGTTTTCGTATCTCTGCGCTCACTCAGTGCTTGTGTCCTCCCCATCTTCTCCATTTCCACTATAGGGGTTGATGTCATCCCTCCTGTGGTGACTCTAAGTGCTTGATTTTGCACTTTGTCCAGCTCTTGTAGTGTGGTCTTTGCTGCCGAACACCATGCAGTTGACCCGTATTCCAGGTGTGGTCGTATGCTCTGTTGATAAACTTTGCTACGTATTTTCCCACTGGCTCCCCATGTGGTTCCAGTTAGCTTTCTCAGGATGGCTATTTTCCTTCTGGCTTTTGCTACTGCTTTGTTGATGTGCTTTCTCCATGTCAGCCTGCCATCAAATGTTACTCCAAGGTATGTTGGTTCTTTATCTTCTCGTAGGGGTGTTCCATTTATCTGGATGGTCCCTGCCTTTTGTTTTGGAGAGAGGGTAAATAGGGTGGTGGTGCACTTGTCAGTGTTTATGCTGACACACCATCTATTTGCCCATGCAACAAATGTATCTACAGCTCTTTGTAGTAATCTGGTGGCCACTGATGCATATTCATTTGTGCTCCATAGAACCAGGTCATCGGCATACATTGCGGCTTAAATTCCATGTGGTAGATTAGCAACGAGATCATTGATGAAGATTAGAAAGAGTGTGGGGGACAATACTCCGCCCTGGGGAACTCCGTGACGCAGTAGTACTTTCTTGCTCTTTAGTCCGTCTATCTGTACTCGGGCTCTTCTGTTGTGCAAGTATGCTTTCACCCATTTGTACATTTTTCCATTGACTTTGCTGTTTCTCAGTTTATTCATCAGACCTTCTTTCCAGACTTTGTCAAAGGCTTTCTTCAAATCTATCCATGCCGCAAGCACCAGCTTCTTCTCTTGGAATGCATCCTCAATTTCTTGAGAGACGTAGGTTATCTGATCTTCCGTAGAGTAGCACTGCCTAAAGCCAGCCTGCTGTGGCACAAGGATGTTTTTACTTTCAATGTACCACTGCAGTCTGTGATTGATGATGCGCTCCAGTGTTTTGCAGAGACAGCTGGTGAGGCTAATTGGTCTGTAGCTAGAGGCAATGGAACTATCTTTCCCTGATTTTAGGTGGGGTATCATGATTGCTTCTCCCCAGCCTTGTGGAACACTGCCTAAGGTCCAACTGTTATTGAAGATCTGCAACAGCTTTGCTTTGGCCTCTGTTCCTAGGTTCCTGATCATTTCATTGGATATACCATCAGCTCCTGGTGACTTTCTCATTTTCAGTTTTGATATGGTTAGCTCCAGTTCGCTGATTGTGATGGGTGCCTCCAGAACCTCATGTACTATTTCCTTCTGTCCTGTATGTTGCCGTTTCTCTTGAATCTCTTGTTGTTCTCTGGACTGATTTTGATATTGTTATCTTGTGCGAATGAGTCCGCAAAATGGTCAGCTGCTTGCTTTCTTGTTAAGATGTTTCCATCTTTATGTAGTGCAATTTTTGAGTTTCTCCCTGTGCCCTCATCGTTAAGTTGTTTTATTAGCTTCCACAATTTCCTTGTGTCTCTTTCAAAGTTCAGAGACTCTGTGTTTTCCTGCCAGCTTTTCTGTCTAGCCTGCAGCTTGGCCCTTTGAAATTTGGCTTTTGCATGCTGGAATTTATTGTGGTGCTCTTGGCTGGGTGTGGCCTCTGCTTGCTTTCTACATACTTCCACATCATTATGCAACTGTTCCAGTTCACTACTCCAGTAGGGTTTATATTGTTTACGGGCTCCTCTTGGTACTGTTTCTCGCGCTGCCTGTAGTATGCATTTCCCAAACTCTTCAACTACTTTATTTATGTCTTTCTCAGTGTTCAGATTTCTAACCAGTATGCTGGTGCGATGCTTGTACACTGCCCAGTCTGCTTTATTGTAGTTCCACCTCGAGAGGGTGCTGCTTTCACTTACAAGCTCATTTTCTACAGTTAGATAGACTGGTCGATGGTCACTGCCACCAAGTTGTTTCCCAACAATTCGTGTAATGTTCCACTCCAGGTCTGGTGAATGAAAAGCCAGGTCAGGTGTAGTTGTAGAGTGCCATGATCTCGAATAGAAAGTATGTGGGTCGGACGGCTTGTTAACCAAGATGAATCTATTCTCATCCTGCCAGTCTTCCAGTCTCTCTCCTCTCTGGTCCATGTGATCATAGCCCCAACTCTGCGAGTGGCTGTTGAAATCGCCGCACACAATCATTTTTTCTGTTAATGGTAGTGTGTTCAGTGCCTGTGGACGGTCACTTGGACAGTAGTAATTGATCAGATGTAGGTCTGTATAGCCTGTTTTAAGTTTAAGTGTCTGATACTCAGCCCCTTCCATATAGACTTCGATTTGGGAGGCAGTGATGTTATTATTTACAAGGGTAAGTATCCCACCTTTTCGCCTGTCCTTTCGGTCAGATCGGTAACACTGGTAGCCTCTGATTTTGAAGGCTATATTTTCGTTGAGGTGAGTTTCTTGCAAGCAACATATGCTTACTTTTTCTTTGTCCAGGATGTTTTCTAATTCTACTTTTTTTTGTTGCTGACTCCCTCCGCATTCCAGTGCATTATTATAAGTCTTAGTTTAGTATGGCCAGCTGTTCTATTCTTATGTCCCCTGGCTCCACAGGACATCTGAGAAGGACCTCCAGTAGTTGGGGTTGGACCCTTTCGAGACATAGGGCCCGGCACTGCACATGCCTGGGGGTCCAAAGCAGGGCGAGCACCATAACGTTTAGCAGCAGTCGACATATTCCATTTTGCGTAATTGCGTGGCATCCTGATTTCTGTGGTGCGCCTCCTGGCTGGTTGCCTCCGTCTTCAGCACCTTTCCTTTGCTAGAGCAGACTGTGGTCTCACTCGAGTTTAGATGTGTACACACGCACACACGTGTCTGCACATGCATGTATGTGTATACACATCTAGAGCACACTGGTTATTTTCCGGCGCCAGATACTCGCCGTCGCCCCTTCTCCTGTTAGTTAAAACAGTTCCGCCACGTGAAGGCCAGGAGTTGGACTTTTTCTGCAGAGGTTATGTATTCACGAGCCATTGGGATATTTAAGCAATGATGGGCGCTCACCCCAACACTGCGCCCCAGCTACATACAGCAATTTGGAACCGAGAAGCTATCTAATCTGTCTCTGATAAGTCTAAGGTAACTATTAATGACTCTTTCTTCCTCATTATCCATCAAAAAGGTCTGGCCAAAATCTCATTCGCTATAATCCAGAAAACAGCTGATATATACATTCCCTCGTATCCAAGGAATTTGGAATTGTACACACACAAATGGGTAATCCAACTGAATCAGATATCCGAGGCTAACATCATGAAGGGATAATCCATCATAATATCCACCAAGAATGTACTGTAATCCACCAAGTCACAGCTGCTAAGTAGCTGGATTAGAGGCATTCCGGCGTGGTGTAACCGGTCCAGGTATAATTCTTCAGCTGTCTGTATTAATATATCCAAGATTAGGCACAGAGTGCTTCAGTATCCCATGAATGATGAAGGACACCACACAGTCTTCCTAGTGTCTTTAAAAAAATAGTTAATCTGATATTGGGCCTAAAATTTCTAGCCCCTTGTTCTGGATAAAGATGTAGGCTATACTTTCCTTCTTCAGCTAAACATACGACTGACATTGACCTTGAGAATAGTGCTTGATTGCCCACGGCTGGGATATGCTGGATGATGAGATTCCAAGGAAGCTGGGAGTTCGCAAAAATAGTCGGCGAATCCATACTGTTAATTGCTAGTGAACCCCAGACTATCCATGAGCCTCTTGTATATGCCAGTTGAACGTGAAATCCGGAATTGGTTAGTAAATAGAGTATCGCTCTGAATCAAAATGGGCCAGGCAGATCTCATGGCTCTCGAATACAATGTATAGTTGAGCACTGTCCGGAAGCTCCCAGATGTAGGGAATAAACTTCAACATAGTCAAAGTCCAATATGTACCCAGGCACTGACATACAGGTTCAGTGTGCGCGGCAGTCATCAGTAGCACTGTTAAACCTCTAGCAGGTCCAAAGTTAGGGATGGTCTGATATCCCAGTTTCCCGCCTCTAATTACAAGCATGTTGACTATAAATCCGGTTCAATACTCCACCTACATCTCTCTAGCGCCCAAGGCGCAGAGAATAAATGGGCGTTTACTTATCTCCACTAACAATTAGTGACTCGCTAAATTTGGAGATTACATGGCGAGCTCGGGGGTTTGCCTTGCCTTGCTAAGGCAAAATTTTTGCCAGGAGACTCAGCCAATCAATAGGCTGGAATTGAAACAAAGTTAGTTTCATTTTCCCGTGGAAAATTTCCAATCGCCGGACCGTCTCACTGTATCTGGGTTATATTTTTGGCAAGTTTCCAGGGAAGCCTGCTGGATGACAAAACAACACCTCACACACACACACACACACACACACACACACACACACACACACACACACACACACACACACACACACACACACACACACACACCACACACACACACCACACACACACCCACCCTCACACACACACACACACCCACCCACCCACACACACACACACATACACACACACACACATTTAAGGTTCTCATTTGAAGTCCCCTTGTACATTGCACGATAAATTAAACAAACAGATATTACCAACAACAAGAACTAAACAGTGGAGACAATTTGTTATTAAGACAACTAACATTGAGGAAAATGATATATTTTTGAGCACATAGTAAGACACGAATGTCTGGGAAAGATAACAATGGCTGGAGCAGTACCGCGGAAGATAACATACACATAACAGCAACAGATGAAGGACGTCTGGCTTTTGATAGAACGAAATGTCAAATCGCCTTATGGGGCAAACATCCTTAATAGGGCAAGCCATTGGATGGCGATGTGTGGTTTCCCTGTATTCAACTTTGCGATCTCATTTTCCTTCGTACATCCGCGGATGTGGACCATGACAGGAACTATGCCATAGACCAGGTTTCACACCACTACTTTTCACACCACTACGGTGTGCAATCTGGCCAGAGTTGCAAAACTATACATTATATTTCAAAACTTGAAAATACCTGTATACTTTTTTATAATGTTCTGTTTGAGTTGTCCTCATCACTTAAATAAAAGTCATGTGAAGACAGCATGCTGGTTTTATTATTCCGCTTCCCTGTTCTAATTATGCAAATTAAAGTATGGTTTCATAGATAAATAAGAGTAGGAAGTAACAAAGATGTATAACCATGACGATCTATTTCTCTCTCTCTCCCCAACCCTCTCTTACACACACACACACACACAAACACACACACACACACACGCACGCACGCATGCACGCACAAGCACGCGCGCACACACACACACTTAAATATAAAAATATACAACTTAGTGATTCGAGATGAATTATGGAATTTGACAAAGGATAGACCGGATAGACAACATATCCCACTGCTGCTCCGGTCAGTAGAAGACGACCATATGGCCTGAACCGCTTGTAAGCAGGTCTGCGACTACGGCTGCCAGCGTACCCTCGCCTGCCTCTTCGCCGCTCGCCGATCGCCACAGGGCTTGAAGGTGATATATGACGTTGGATGAAGAATGACTTGCGCGATGACTTGGATTAAAGTGAGGAAGAGTTGCGCAATTCGTCTACCTCACTCTCTCGCTTGAGTCCATCTACGTCCAGTTGTAAGACAAGTCGAGACGACTGGAGACGAATACAGGTGCAGTGGATGACCAGGGCGCTCTACGTGCCTTGCCGTGCTCATTACGTTCCACAACGCTTTGCAGGTAAACGCCGTCTCGCCCGTTGAATCGTGAATGATTTCTTCCGCGCAGTCTGCCGAATCCTGTCTTCACATGCTGGGTAGGCATACCCTTGTTTACCACTTGGTTTGACACCAAATCGGCTACCCACGCCTGGTTTAGCCAGCCTCTCACAGCCGCTGTCGCATGCTGACAGCTACTCGAAACCAACATTAACACTCTGTGAAACCAATATCAACACTCTGTGGGGCCAATATTAATGTCACGAGCTCGCCATGAGTTAACCAGATAATAATACCGACGTTTGCTTGGCGTATATTTTCTAGGCCACAACAGTCGTACTAACAGAGTAAACACAGCTGCACGGGTTACATCGGGTCAGCCCATATACACATTTGGCGGTGAGTGAGAAGGAAGGGATAAAACGCGTTGGCAGTTCATAACAGTTAAAATCACATATAATTGGCCGCGCAGGATATGGAATGGTTCCGTTTGTCATCTATAGTTCCGGACATCAGACGGAATGGAGGTTTGACTGTCAGCACATGACAGAAAGTTGAGAGTGTTATTGAAAACAGTGGAACACCTGCCGGACATGAACAACGTCACGTGCACAATGTAAGCGTGTTTGGAAAACCATGATTGGCAGCTTGGTATCGAAACTCTTTGTTGGAACTCGACAGTAACTCTCTAGATTGTTTTGGATGTCAGAACCAGTGATGACAAATCTAACATTGAGGGAGCCAGAGGGGGGATGGATCCCTGACAGGGGATGATCTGCCAATGTGCCACCTGTGTAGGGCATAAAGGATAACGTCACGTGGCCAACTTTGGTAGTTTGCCATATAAACCCGAGTTGGGACCAACTAGGGGGACTTGAAAATGCTCTAGTCGGAGTGCCAGGGCACTGAAGTGCTTAGTGGAAATAATATCTACCGTGTGTTAATTAGTGACTTAATTTTACACGTGCCTATAATGGCAGATGTAGATATGATTGATAGGACTGCAGTAGTGCCATTTAAGGTATAACCTATTATAATATTAGTTCTAATTAATATAGACTGTGGCCTTGTTAAACTATAGTGTGATGATTAGCACTGTTAGTGGAAACTAGTTAGAGTAGAATAGTGATATTAACTATGCTAGTTAAGAATAGATTAGTGAAGTGTTGATAAGCTTTACTAGTTGAGAATTGAGTAATGAGGGATAATTGGGATCTTCCCGTAGGTGTCCCTGGGGGGCGGGGTTCCGCATTCTGTTTGCTGATTTTTTCTTTGTCATAGCCTGATTCGGCTCTAGGTGGGTAGCTAATCTGCTCTATGACTAAGTCTAGTTAGCTAAAGATCATTAGGCAAGGTGATAGGCTTACACTCAGCCGAAAGGATCAGTGACTAGTACTATCACCAGATGTGTTGTTTCTATCCTAGGTTCCCTACCAGATCCAAGGAAACTCAACAAAGTTTTGGGAAAGAATCCAATCCCATTCGGAAGAACACCAGTTCAACAATCAATAAAGTTGCATACAGAATGTAACTAAAGCTAGGAGGAAGTTGATTCACCAAAGATAGTGATGATTACTGATGCACCACACAGCATCAGACAGTAGTAACTAAATGAGAACAGTCTAATAGTTACCTAGTGTTATATAATCTCGTGTAATAGAACACAAGACATTATAAGTGAGGCTAGATAGACACGAGTGAGGATCAATCACATTAACAATTAACATTAATGACTGTGTACACACTACAAAGGACTTGTGCAGTTTTTTTTTTAAGGAACAGACATTGTGTAGGGTGCAACCGGTCCATGATTAACTGTTAATACCACCGGTGTCTATTTCGGATGATCATGAAATTGGATTACCAGAGGTCTACAGAGGCAAAGCAGTATCCGGCAAGATGGTTTCGGCACTGGGTGAGCTGTACATGTTCTGACGTAACGTGCTGTGGTCTATCCTTGCTGGGATCAGCTGACTGGGTTGTTGTCTGAGAGTCCGATTCTACACACTTTATAGAACACGTCACACATTTTCTTCACATACACGTCTCATATACGTTACACTTTTATTTTAATAAATTAATCTTTATTAATTTTTAGAAGCAAGAGTTGTTGAGTATGTTGCGTTGGGAAGTATGAGAGGGGGCATAGTACGACAGTGAGAGAGTGATAGGAAAAGGTGTCCATAGGCTGATGGAGTGTGTTGGACGGAAGCTGGTGGATTCTCCATAATATTGAGAGAAAAAAAATATTATAATGTGGGTGTCGACTCTCTTCACTCCAGGGACGACACTGTAAAGGAGGACACGACATTATTGGGGGCTCGTAAACGTGATCTTGGGACAGCGGGATCTCTCGTAAACGGGATCTTTGGACAGCGGGATCTCTCGTAAACGGAATCGCTGGACAGCGGGATCTCTCGTAAACGTGATCTTGGGACAGCGGGATCTCTCGTAAACGGGATCTTTGGACAGCGGAATCTCTCGTAAACGGAATCGCTGGACAGCGAGATCTCTCGTAAACGGAATCTTTTGACAACGGGATCTCCCGTAAACGGAATCCTTGGACAGCGAGATCTCCTGCAAGCAGGAACCTTTGACAGTGGGATCTTCTGACAACGGGGTCCTTTGACACGGGATCCTTAGTTACAAAACGGAGTTATCATTTTGGAGAATCCAGCTAGAGTGAATGTGGATAGGGGTTAGGACTAATATCTTACCTGTTCACACTTCACACGTCTGCATAGGTCTTACGTCCTGATTCTACTCTTGTCACTGAGTGAATGGGCTGTGTGTGGTAATATCTAGATTTATAGTACTTGTTCATATATCTGTATAGTAATTTGCAGTTAGATTGTACTAGACCTGCTAGCTTACCTCTCTGTATAATGGCCACCCCTAAACTTAGCACAGCAGAATTAAAGGCAAGGGGGGAAGAAATGGGATTGGCGGGGTCTGCTCTAACGGATTACATACAGGAAGTGGAGAGAGAGTATCGTCAAGCAGAAAGGGATGATCGAAAGGCCGAGCTGGAATTGAGAAGGATGGAGTTGGAACAAGCAGCTAAGAAATTGGAAGCTGAGCAAGCAGCTAAGAAATTGGAAGCTGAGCAAGCAGCTAGGAAATTGGAAGCTGAGCAAGCAGCTAGGAAATTGGAAGCTGAGCAAGCTGCTAGGAAATTAGAAGCTGAACAGGAAGCACAGAAAAGGGAGCACGAGTACCGGATGAGGGAACTCGAGTTGAAGAGTCAATCTAATGGAGAAACTGAGGGAGCAGTTGGAGGTTCCTCCATCCCAGGATCAACACCAGTAGGTGGACATGGGTACCATGCTATGAAGTTTCCTTTGGCGGTCTACGAGGAGGACAAAGAGAAGATTGACCAGTACCTTCAACGCTTCGAGGTTATGTCAGTTGCTATGGGTCTGGAGCGTAACAAATGGAATCTTAAGCTATCCCAGGGATTACGCGGGACCGGTTACGAGGTTTATACTCGCCTGCCACCAGGACATGAGAACAATTATAACGAGTTAAAGACGGCTCTGCTGAAACGATTCGAGGTTACGTCACATACCTACCGGAAAAAATTTCGAGCAGCGAAACGAGAACCCGGAGAGTTGTTTGCCGCCTACAGATTGCGTCTTAAATCTTATCTCCATAAGTGGATGGATTTGGCTGGGTTCGCACATGACTATGAGAGTCTGGAAGAGCTCATGGTGGTCGACCAGCTGAAGAAGCAAATGTCTAAACCTCTCAGGACGTTCCTGGGAGAAAAAGGAGCGGAACGTATTGACCTCGTGACTAAATTAGCAGAACGGTTCGTCGAGGTACATGGGGAGGCAGGGGAAAACCTTTCCACCAACACCAAAAGTCAAGAGAAACATGACAAGAAGAAAGCCAAAAACTCAGGAACCAAAAAGTGGGAACCTTATGTGCAAAAATCAGAGGATAGTTCAGAGAAGAAGAAGGAGGGAAGCAAGAGCACTTCAAGCTCTACACCAAAACGACCGTGGTCGGAGAAGTGGTGTTCAATTTGTAAGTCACCCTCTCACAATACGAGGGACTGCAAATCGAAGGCTAAGAACCCTCACTTCGCAGCATGTCAAGTGACTTCCAAGGAGGTTGTCACGGAAAATGCCAAGGTCAACAAGGAAGCTCGCCACCAGGAGAGCTCACTCAAGTCCGACACTAGAAAATCTAGGACAGGGAAATGGTGCAACCAATGCAAGTCAAACACGCACATTGCTATTGACTGTAGGGGAAAGTCAGGAGACACTCAATTCGTCGTGTGCTCAGGAAAACCTAAGGTGGAGCCCACCGAACAGGTCGAGGCCGAGGAAGAGACTCCAGACCAGGAAAAACCACCTGTAGTGGAATTGGTAGAGGTTAACGGTCGTCAAGTGGAGTGTTTATACGACACAGGACTGGACGGGGAGGCCGTGATTTCTGCGGATCTGGTACATACAGAACAATTCACAGGTGAAACCTTGGATATACAGCCTGCACAGAAGAGTGCTGTAGTCATGAAGTTGCCCATTGCTAATGTGGAGATTCGGTCAAGGTACGTCACCGGCACCATCAAGGCCGCTGTATTGACCGATCCCATTTTTCCAGTCATCCTAGGTTGCCGGTATGTCTTTCTGGGAATGCCCAGGGAGCCAATCCATATGGGAGCAATGCAGACTCGCTCTCAGACGAAAACGGAAGAGGCAGACGCAATTGTGACTAACCCAATGCCGGGGGAGCTACGAACTGCCCAGAGTGAGGATGATACTTTACGTCCTTGCTACAGAAAGCTGCAGAAAAGTGCTGATCCACCAGGACGGGGGCAGTACTACATGAAGAATAGGATACTCTACAGGAGAGCAGGAAGGGGAGACAACCTATACGGTCAGTTGGTCGTCCCGAAAGCTCACCGGTCCCAGATTCTTCATATGGGGCATACCATCTCCTTTAGTGGACACATGGGTATTGCCGCCACCATGCAGCGGATTTCCTGCCACTACTATTGGCCGGGAATGACAGATGATGTGCGTCGGTATGTGAAGTCATGCCCTGAGTGCCAGAGGGTGGCACCGAAACACTGGACAGCACCGGTGGTGTTGGGTGAGATGCCCATCATGAACTCTCCTTTCGAGAGGGTAGCCATCGATATCGTGGGTCCACTTCCCAGGACTAGGAAGAGGAACATGTATATACTCACAATGGTGGATTGCTGTACAATGTGGGGTGAGGCTATACCGTTGACCACGATTGACTCGAAAAGAGTGGCGGACGCACTGATGGAGGCCTTTACCAGATTAGGCTTTCCGGATCAAATTCTGACGGACAATGGATCTCAGTTTTGTGGAAAACTCATGGAGGAGGTATTTAGGGTGTTTCACTCTAACCACATACATACCAGCCCTTACCACCCTCAAGCCAATGGACAAGTAGAGCGTTTCAACGGCACGTTGATGACAATGCTCAGGAAATTAGCGCAGGAAAAACCTGATAGGTGGGATGAATATATCCCAGCAGCACTCTTTGCCTATCGGGAAGATCCTCATGGCTCAACAGGACTACCACCCGCTACGTTGCTGTTTGGTCGTCCAATCAAAGGACCGTTGGAAGCCATGTTGAGGAGTTGGACTGAAGAGGGGACGTCAGAAGAAGTGATCTCATCCTATCAATACGTGGAGGAACTGAAAGAAAAACTCCACAAGGGATGGACTCTGGCAAATCAAAACTTGAAAAAGGCCAGGAAAAGACATGCGGCTTACTACAACCGTAGGTCTAAAGAAAGATCTCTAGAGGTGGGAGATAAAGTCTTGTTGCTACTCCCAACGGGAAACAACAAACTGGAGATAGGTTGGCAAGGACCATTTCCCGTGGAAAGGGTGATATCCAGAACCAACTATCAAATCCGGATCCGGGGAAAGTCGAAGATTTTCCATATCAATCTCTTGCGGAAATACGAAGAGAGACCCGGAGACAAGGCAGCTCACCTCATGGCAATGGCTGTTGCAGTGGAGACGGAAGCGGGAACCAACGAGGGCAGGGAATATCCCTTGGTACACAAGGAAACCTATAGGGATGTACAAGTGAACCCTGATCTGACCTCCCAGGAGAGGGAAAGGATAACCCAGGTTCTCAAGTCTCATAAGGAGATACTGACTGATAAACCAGGACGAACGAGGTTGGTTGAGTTCGAGATGACTTTGACCACACAGGAGCCTGTTCGCCAAAAGGTTTACCCAGTGCCATTCTCTAAAGAAAAGGCCCTGGAGGAGGAAATACAAAAATTGCTGGAGGATGACGTGATTGCACCATCCACATCCCCATACAATGCAGGGGTAGTTTTGTTACGCAAACCAAGTGGAGAACACCGGTTGTGTATAGACTACCGACTTCTGAACAGTCACACACAATTTCAGGTGGAACCTTTGCCGAATCCAACTCAGTTATTTGCTAGGCTCCATAAGGCTCGGTACTTTTCAAAGGTGGATCTGAGTCGGGGGTACTATCAGATACCAGTCAAACCGGAGATTCGACCACTGTTAGCTTTCAGTACACCCAGTGGACACTACGAATTCAAGGTCATGCCCTTTGGACTCAGCAATGCACCCAGTGTGTTTACACGCATGAGGAGGACTTTACTAGATCCGTTACAGGATCCTTCCATCATCTCATTCATGGATGATATTCTGATTTCCAGTGACAGCTTGGATGACCACTTACAATCCTTGGAGAGAGTGTTTAATAGGCTCAAGGAAGCAGGGCTTACTGCTCGTCCAACCAAGTGCATGATTGGTTACCAGACTCTGGAATTTCTAGGTCACACCATCACCCCAGGACACATTGTCCCAGAAGAGAAGAACCTGGAGAAAATCAGAAATGCACCAAGGCCAAAAACGAAGAAGGATGTGCGATCTTTTCTCTCGTTGTGTGGGTTCTACCACAAATTTATCCCACATTTCACTGAATTGGGAGCTCCGTTGACGGAAACCTTGAAAAAGGGATTCACGGATCAAATCATTTGGACACCAGAATGTGAGAATGCCTATAGTCAGTTAAAGGAGGCCTTGGTCAGCAAACCTGTATTACAGCTCCCTGACCTTTCCAAACCATTTGTGTTGAGAACAGATGCGAGAGCGATTGGAATTGGAGCCGCTTTGTTACAGGAAGGAAAAGACGATGCTTCGGTTTTGAAACCTGTAGCATACGCAAGTAAGAAACTTCTACAGGCGGAGAGGAATTATTCAACCGTCGAGAGAGAGTGCTTGTCCCTTGTATGGGCAGTGCAAAAATTTCAGCCATATTTGTATGGAGTTAAGTTTCGGGTCCAGTCGGATCATCAGCCCATGATGTCCTGGCTACTTCTCAGAAGCTCAACGCACGTTTGATGCGGTGGTCGTTGTTACTTCAACCTTATAATTTCACCGTGGAGTACATTCCTGGGAAGGAAAATGTTGGAGCGGATTTCTTTTCAAGACACCCAGCTCCTGAAGAAGAGGAATGAATCATCTGGATTTAACTCATGGTGGAGAAGAGTGAGATGGACTACTCTCTTAAGAGGGGGCCTATGTCACGAGCTCGCCATGAGTTAACCAGATAATAATACCGACGTTTGCTTGGCGTATATTTTCTAGGCCACAACAGTCGTACTAACAGAGTAAACACAGCTGCACGGGTTACATCGGGTCAGCCCATATACACATTTGGCGGTGAGTGAGAAGGAAGGGATAAAACGCGTTGGCAGTTCATAACAGTTAAAATCACATACAATTGGCCGCGCAGGATATGGAATGGTTCCGTTTGTCATCTATAGTTCCGGACATCAGACGGAATGGAGGTTTGACTGTCAGCACATGACAGAAAGTTGAGGGTGTTATTGAAAACAGTGGAACACCTGCCGGACATGAACAACGTCACGTGCACAATGTAAGCGTGTTTGGAAAACCATGATTGGCAGCTTGGTATCGAAACTCTTTGTTGGAACTTGACAGTAACTCTCTAGATTGTTTTGGATGTCAGAACCAGTGATGACAAATCTAACATTGAGTGAGCCAGAGGGGGGATGGATCCCTGACAGGGGATGATCTGCCAATGTGCCACCTGTGTGGGGCATAAAGGATAACGTCACGTGGCCAACTTTGGTAGTTTGCCATATAAACCCGAGTTGGGACCAACTAGGGGGACTTGAAAATGCTCTAGTCGGAGTGCCAGGGCACTGCAGTGCTTAGTGGAAATAATATCTACCGTGTGTTAATTATTGACTTAATTTTACACGTGCCTATAATGGCAGATGTAGATATGATTGATAGGACTGCAGTAGTGCCATTTAAGGTATAACCTATTATAATATTAGTTCTAATTAATATAGACTGTGGCCTTGTTAAACTATAGTGTGATGATTAGCACTGTTAGTGGAAACTAGTTAGAGTAGAATAGTGATATTAACTCTGCTAGTTAAGAATAGATTAGTGAAGTGTTGATAAGCTTTACTAGTTCAGAATTGAGTAATGAGGGATAATTGGGATCTTCCCGTAGGTGTCCCTGGGGGGCGGGGTTCCGCATTCTGTTTGCTGATTTTTTCTTTGTCATAGCCTGATTCGGCTCTAGGTGGGTAGCTAATCTGCTCTATGACTAAGTCTAGTTAGCTAAAGATCATTAGGCAAGGTGATAGGCTTACACTCAGCCGAAAGGATCAGTGACTAGTACTATCACCAGATGTGTTGTTTCTATCCTAGGTTCCCTACCAGATCCAAGGAAACTCAACAAAGTTTTGGGAAAGAATCCAATCCCATTCGGAAGAACACCAGTTCAACAATCAATAAAGTTGCATACAGAATGTAACTAAAGCTAGGAGGAAGTTGATTCACCAAAGATAGTGATGATTACTGATGCACCACACAGCATCAGACAGTAGTAACTAAATGAGAACAGTCTAATAGTTACCTAGTGTTATATAATCTCGTGTAATAGAACACAAGACATTATAAGTGAGGCTAGATAGACACGAGTGAGGATCAATCACATTAACAATTAACATTAATGACTGTGTACACACTACAAAGGACTTGTGCAGTTTTTTTTTAAGGAACAGACATTGTGTAGGGTGCAACCGGTCCATGATTAACTGTTAATACCACCGGTGTCTATTTCGGATGATCATGAAATTGGATTACCAGAGGTCTACAGAGGCAAAGCAGTATCCGGCAAGATGGTTTCGGCACTGGGTGAGCTGTACATGTTCTGACGTAACGTGCTGTGGTCTATCCTTGCTGGGATCAGCTGACTGGGTTGTTGTCTGAGAGTCCGATTCTACACACTTTATAGAACACGTCACACATTTTCTTCACATACACGTCTCATATACGTTACACTTTTATTTTAATAAATTAAACTTTATTAATTTTTAGAAGCAAGAGTTGTTGAGTATGTTGCGTTGGGAAGTATGAGAGGGGGCATAGTACGACAGTGAGAGAGTGATAGGAAAAGGTGTCCATAGGCTGATGGAGTGTGTTGGACGGAAGCTGGTGGATTCTCCATAATATTGAGAGAAAAAAAATATTATAATGTGGGTGTCGACTCTCTTCACTCCAGGGACGACACTGTAAAGGAGGACACGACAATTAAGACTCTGTGAAACTAACAATAACACTCTGTGAAACCAACATCAACACTCTGTGGGGCCAACATCAACACTCTGTGGGACCAACATCAACACTCTGTGAAACCAACATTAACACTCTGTAAAACCAACATTAACACTCTGTGAAACTGTCACGGGATACTGCGAGTTTAGTGATTCCCCGATAAAGTATAATATAAAATTACTTGCAATGTATGAGGATGGGAAGTTATGGATTTTAGTCAGAAAAACATTTCAGTTTTGCGTGAGGACAAAGTGACGGTCATTGACCGAATGGTACAGAAGTCAGATATGTTGTTATCAGGGGTCATTGACTGCCGATTTTACCAGACAAACAACACGTAGACGAGTGGTGGGGTAAACACGATGTCATTGATCAAAGGATTGAAACTGTTTGATGTACTATGATTGAGGAAAACTGGGATTAGCGGAGAAAAACGGGACGGAGCGGACAGGAGCGAATACGTGACTTCACAGACTTTTGATGTGAAGAAAACGGCAAATTCGATTGTGATGTATGAACATCAAACAAGAACGGAGATATAAATAATTAGAAAACTGGGTTTTCTGTTTAGTGTGAGACCAACTGGAGGAGAATGGATCTATGCGTCCTTAATTAGAATAGAAATATCGGTCCCTAATTGTTTAGAGGCGAGGGGACCTTGGTGCTTATGGGCTTGCGTATTTCGATTCATGGACTAACAAAGATAATATAAGGTAATCTAGCTTTAGCTTAGTAATCTAGCATAGTGATAATGGGAAAGACATTAGACTTATAAAAAACATATATTGGAAAAAACAAGCTGCAATAAGGATTGATAATGAAGTGGGACAGTATCAGCCAATTAAGAGAGGTGTTAGGCAGGGATGTGTGATGTCTCCAGATCTTTTTTCCCTGTACAGTGAAAATATTTTCAGAAATGTAGAGGATATTTTGGGTGTATAAACAATGTTGCAATACACAATTCTTCGTCTCTATAGGGTGTCCCTAAGACAGGATCAGCACCTATTACGAGCAGCTCGAATTGCCATGCTCATATGTCCTTAACCTCTACCTCAGCGCTCATTCTGGTTTTCATTCCTGTGTTCGTTTGTTCCGTGTCAGTATCCTCTAGTTATATTATTATATTCATCTCGCTCCTGGGTCCATGGTCTTTCGATCCCAGCAAGTGACTCCTCCCGTCGTCCACTTGAATATGAACTATACCTGCATAAGAATATCCAATCTGGTCCACGACATTGACTCCTCAGAATATCACACACGTCCGAATCTCAAGACGGTATCCCCGCGTAATCGTGAGACGAGATACCCAATCGCCCATAAATGAACTCTGTATAAATAAAAGAATATCCAGGAAACAAAAGTAAATGGAAAAGGACGATTAAACTGCTGAAGGCAGAGCGACATAAAACTGCATACCTGTGCACTGTAGACTAATATAACAGAAACAATGGATAATCCAGAACATTTATAGTAGATCTAGACACCGTGTTAGACAGTGGTGAGGTGGTTTCAGTGTTGGATTTATTAACTTCCTGAAAGCTGACTCTGTCGAAGTCATAGACTTACGGGAATATCATTATTTCACTGTGACCAGACGTGAAACAACTTCAAGATACGTACAGACTCAGTCGGAAAGGAGCAACCCCGGGTGAGAGCTGTCCATATATGTGTGATGTATCGTTGAATGGCCGTATGCAGATGAGAGATATGATACGGAGCATAGACAGTCAGAGTCCTATCTCGCACTCACCATAGATTACAACACCAATTACATAGACACATTCAATACATACAACTGACATAGTTTTCAGCATTAAATATTGTATTAATTGTTGGAGGAAACTGTTGTCGGGGTATGTTATGAAGGTATGAGAGAGAGAGAGAGAGAGAGAGAGAGAGAGAGAGAGAGAGAGAGAGAGAGAGAGAGAGAGTAGAAGACAGAACGGGGGAGTGTAGACAAAGGTCTGACAATAGTTCCAAAGTATAAGAAGGATCTTAAATGTGTGCTTGTTGCTTCCCTTTTTCCCCCGGGACGACAAGCGACAGAAACCAACATTAACACTCAGTGAAACCAACATTAACACTCTGTGAAACCAACATTAACACTCTGTGAAACCAACATCAAGACTCTATGGGACCAACATCAACACTCTGTGAAATCAACATCAAGACTCTATGAAACCAATATCAACACTGTGAAATCAACATCAAGACTCTGTGAAATCAACATCAAGACTCTGTGGGGCCAACATCAAACTCTGTGGAACCAGCATCAAGACTCTGTGAAAACCAACATCAATACTATGTGAAACCAGCATCAAGACTCTGTGGGGCCAACATCAAGACTGTGAAAACCAGCATCAAGACTCTGTGAAAACCAACATCAACACTCTGTGAAAACCAACATCAATACTCTGTGAAACCAGCATCAAGACTCTGTGAAAACAAACATCAACACTCTGTGAAACCAGCATCAAGACTCTGTGAAACCAATATCAACACTCTGTGGGGCCAACATCAGCACTCTGTGGGGCCAATATCAACACTCTGTAAAAGCAACAACAACACTCTTTGAAACCATCATCAACACTCTGTGGGACCCATAACGCTCTGTAAAACCACTATCAATTCTCTATGAAACCAGTATTAACACTCCGGGAAACCAACATCAACACTCTAAAGGGAATTTTAATGTGCGCACCGTGCACACTTTACCACATATGTTATCGTCATTATCTACAAAGGGCTAAACGTCTGCTCCACTACCCAGGGCTCATGTAGGAGCAGAGCTATAACATTCTCGGGATTTGTGTAGAACGTTTCTGCAACTAGATATAAGCCGGATAAATGTTTGATTCAGTGACGTCTGCAGTATTGTCTGGTTCACCATTGTAATGTCTGCAGTACTGTCTGGTTCACCATTGTAATGTCTGCAGTATTGTCTGGTTTATCATTGTAATGTCTGCAGTACTGTCTGGTTTATCATTGTAATGTCTGCAGTCTATATAGTTCACCATCTGTTTGTCCACTGTACTGTATACAGTACTATCTAGTTCACCATTGTATTGTCGGCATTACTGTCTAGTTCACCATTGTGATGTCTGCAGTTCTCTTTAGTTCACCATTGTAATGTCTGCAGTATTCTCTAGTTCACCACTGTAATGACTGCAGGACTGCCTAGTTCACCATTGTAATGTCTGCTGTACCGTCTAGTTCACGATCTTATTCTCCATTGTAATGTTCATCTCTCTAGTCCTTTTCTTCTGTTTACATGTCTCATTGTCACAATGTTCTTTATAATAACTGAGTGAGATGGTCGTTGTCTAGGTTACACTGCTCCTTGTATGTCACTACGAAGTGTAAGTTGAGCTAGCCACCTGTCTCACAATACAACTCACCCCCGCCGTACACATCCACCAGTCATTAAACAAGATTGAGTTGGCGTGCATAATCCTTTAATGCAGAAAGAACACGGACAAACGGAACATAATTCTATTTCCAGAAAAAATATAATCCATAGAATATATATATATATATATATATATATATATATATATATATATATATATATATATATATATATATATATATTCTTCTTCTTCTTCAGCTTTCCGAGCCATTGAGGTTCTTTGCTGCAAATACAATCCGTCTCCATTCGTCTCTCTGGTGGACCTTCTGTTGCCAGTGGTTGATTCCAAGTGCTTATAGGTTTGTACATGTATTATCTCTCCACCGTCTTCTTGGTCTACCTCGGGGTCTACGATTATTTCCTGAGTGTAAGCGAGTTTTGTTTCCCTATTATCTTCCATTCTTTCTATTAACCTTCATGATACCAGTGATTAGTGGGGACTTAAACAGATCATAAATGTCTTTGTTACATCTTCTTTTCCACTCTCCACTTTGTGTATCCCTAATGGGTCCAAAGATGCGTCTTAGAATTTTGTTCTCAAAGGTTTGTAACAAGGCTTCGTCTCCTTTCGTTGTACTCCAGGTTTCAGAGCCATGCAGCACAACTGGTCTGATCAGTGTTTTGTATATTGTGATTTTGGTGTTACGAGATAGCGCTTTTGATTTTAGTAGATGTTGTAGTGCAAAGTATATCTTATTTCCAGAGTTGATTCTAGTTTGTATTTCTTCCCTTATGATGTTGGAGCAGTTGAAGATTGTACCCAGGTATTTGTATGTTTCTGTTCTTTTAATGGTCATATTATCTATTTGTATGTGGCCATAGTTTTTAGCCATTCCGTCTCTTGAAATTACCATATATTCTGTCTTATCTTGGTTGATAACCAGCCCCATCTGTTGGGCTTTTTCCTTTAAGTGAGTCAATATTTCCAATGTCTTTTGTTCACTTTGCCCTATAATATCTATATCATCTGCATAACCAAGCAGCTTGGATGTTCCTCCAATATCACATTCCTCCTTTATCTTCCTTACAACTTTCTCTAGAGCCAGATTGAAGAGTAGCGGCGATAGTGCATCACCCTGTTTCAAACCAGATGTTATTTGGAAGGGGTCTGATTTCCTGCCTTTATATGTTACTATATTATAAGTATCTTCCATGCATAGTCTGGTCATGTTGATTAACTTTCTTGGTATTCCAAATTCCTGCATAGCATTCCATAGACTATTCCTATGGACACTATCATAAGCCTTTTTAAAATCCACAAAAAAATGTTATGGAGATCTCTTTTATATTCCCAATGTTTCTCGGCTATTTGTCGTAAGATAAATATCTGATCTATTGTTGATCTGTTTTGTCTAAAACCCGCCTGGTAGTCACCTAATATGTCTTCTGAATATGGTTTTAGTCTATTTATAGGAGCGGCTGGCCGAGTGGCTAGAACGCCGGACTCTCATTCGGGAGATCCGGGTTCGATCCCTCGGTAAGGTGTGGGATTTTTTTCTGTCAGGGGCAAAAAGAAAATCCACACCTGCACAGTTCGCGGCGACTGCACTAGCCACGCGGCCTTAATTCCTCAGGCTCAAAGACCCCTCTGCCATACACCGCAAGGTACTATATTGGCAGTAAATGACAGTTGACAGTAATACTGCGGATAGTATCTTATAGCTTGTGGACAGTAGGACAGTTTATATTCTTTAATCTCAAATCCACCAGACAGTTATCCAGCTACTATCCACGGCTGGACCTCACACAATACAACCCACACACTGGGTCTAGGCCTGCACTAACTATCCAACTCACTCTGGGGTTTAGGCCTCAATAAACTACGTCTGCTGATAACCGGGCTCAGTCTTTAATTCTTAGTCTCAGAATTCCCATCAATGAAAACCCACAGGGCAGAGTTCTATCACTAACTCCCCTATCATTCACTTGCAGACCACGGACCTATACTTCTCTGGCCCTGACACTTCACTGTCCAAAACATCCTACCCTCAGTCGGTCTCAGCCCCAACTGCCCTTCCAGTCTCCTGACTTCACACAAAACTAAACTGTCTCTCACCACATCGACCCTGGGGGTCTGCACTCACCCTTACCATTATTTTTCATGGCTGGTTGTTTTTCTCGTAGTCCCGCTACAAAGGTCACTCACCCCAATGTCAATGACCCAGGCATATGTCACTCATAATTCTTTTTGACATCCTTTCTGTTGATTTGCCTCATCCATCTCATTTGACGGCTCATATGCCTTTGCAAAGTTATCTAGTAATACTTGTACTAGTCGGTAATAGACCATTTGTCTTCTTGTGTTTAAATGAGTCAAGAACCACAGACAACATAGCAGTTGGGACATTCCCATACGTGCTCCGTACTCAACAGACAGTGAAGAGTCCCGATGCTAAAGGCACCAGTAGCAGTCTGTGTGCATCTGGCCTTTCCTCGGAGTACAGATCCTCTGGTCACTCCCTGGAACACCATTCTCTCCAGGCCATGAAGATTGATCTGTTCTTCCATACTATATACACCATCCCAAATGGTCCTGACCACGTCTGATTTATTGCGCACCATATACCACCCAACGATGCACACTCAAACAATACTCATTTCGCATCACATCAATATGTCTAGGGCAAAGATCCAACATATGCTCCCTATCATTGCTGTTTTTTTTTAAATTGAAGCATGTCACTCATTACGAAGCATGCATTTCTTCACATCTCTTTGCATGCTCTTTGAGTCCGTTACAATCACGACAGCTGTGTGCTGTTTGTCCTCCAGCCAGCGTAATGCCGCTGTGATTTCATCCATCCCTTTTCTCACCCTAGATATCGTGGTATCATAAACCAGGCTCTCATGTACTACACAGAGAGAGAGAGAGAGAGAGAGAGAGAGAGAGAGAGAGAGAGTTAGTTGAGCGCACGCATGTCATGTAACATGCTATTCCACATTTTGTTATGTATTCTCATCTTTCATATACCGAGGTATCATTTTGTATGCAACTTGAGTTTATCATGTATAAAATGAACACATACACATTATTGTAGAGTGAGTGAGAGAGTTAGTGAAGTGTGAGTGAGGGAGTGTGTGTGTGTGTGTGTATATATATATATATATATATATATATATATATATATATATATATATATATATATATATATATATATATATATATATATATATATATGTGTGTGTGTGTGTGTGTGGAAGGGTGTAAGGAAAGAGAGAGAGAGAGAGAGAGAGAGAGAGAGAGAGAGAGAGAGAGAGAGAGAGAGAGAGAGAGAGAGAGAGAGAATTGAATTGCATCACACATATGTAAAATTCTTTCTCCATCTTTTTACAGTTTTGCGAGAATGCTCACGACAATCGTCACTTCATGTGTGTGTAAAGTGTGGGAGTTTGTTCATACTAATTTCATTAATTATGTGAGGCATCATGTATGTGTCTAGATCTGAAGGGGTGTGTGTATGTGTGTGTGAATGTGTATGTGAGGGATGTGTGGTTGTGGGGTGTGTGGGGGTGTGGATTGGTTGTGTGTGGGGGATGTGTGCGGGTGGGTAAAGGATGTGTGTGTGTGGGATGTGTGTGTCTGGGTGTGGGATGGTTGGAAGTGTGTGGGTGTTGATGGATAGAGGTTGTGTGGGTGGGGAATGTGTGTGTATAGGTGGGTATGTAAGGGATTGTGGGTGTGAAATATGTGTTTGGTTTGGAGGATGGGTGTGTGAATGGTGTGTGGGTGTGGGATATGTATGTGTGGGTGTGTGTGTGTGTGTGTGAGGTAAGTGTGGGTGGGTGGATGAAATGTGGGTGGGTGAGAGATGTGTGGGGAGATGAGTGTGTGTGGGTGAGGGATGTGTAGGTCGGTGTGGGATGTGTGAGGGTGGGGAATGTGTGTTTGGCTGAGTGGTTGGGGTGTGTGAGTGTGGGTGGGTAGGTTGGGGAGGTATGTGTTGATGTGAGGGTGCGGTATGTGTGGGTGTGAGTGGTTGAGTGATGATTACGTTGGTGGGGGATGTGTGTGGCATGTGTGTATGAGTGGGAGATGTGTGTGTGGGTGGAGGATGTGTGTGGGTACTGTATGTGTGGGTTGGTGGGGATGTGTTTGGGGGTGGGGGATGTGTTGTTGAGGGATGATTGGATGGAGGATGGGTGATTGGGGGTGTGTAAGTCGATGGGTGGAGGATGTGTAGAGGATGTGTGAGTGTGTGGGATGGGGGATGGATGTGGCATGTGTGTGGGTGGGGAGATTGTGTGGGTGGTGAATGTGTGTGGGTTGGGGATGTGTGTGGGTTAGTGATGTGTTTACGGGTGTGTTTTGGATGTATGTATGGGTTGGGGGAGATTGTTTGGTGTGGGAGTGTGGGTGGGTGCATGATGTGTGGGTTGGCAGGGGATGATTGTGTGGGGGAATGTGTGGTTGGGGATGTGTGTTTGGCTGAGTGGTTGAGGGTGTGTGGGTGGGTGGGTGGGTGGGGGATGGGTGGGTGTTTGGGGCATATATGTTAGTTATTTAGTCGAGGTTCCAACTTCACGGCAACGGGTCGTCCCCATTGTGCTCCATTCCTGTGCCAGGGGCATATATGTATGCCTGGGGTATGTGCGTCGTTGGGGGGTGTGTGTGGGTGGGGAATGTGTGTGTACGGGGATGTGTGTGTGGTGGATGTGTGGTGGGTTGGGGATGTGAGGGTGGTTTTGGGATATGCCTCATAACATGGTAATATGCATTGTTTATGTTTACAACATTCATTTAGCAATGACTTTTTCCTATGTCAATGCAACATGCACTATTGATGAACGAAAGATAAGTGACAGGAAGTGCCGAATGTAAGACGGGCCTGCGTGCCCAATTTGTAACCCTTCTAAAATAAAGATCAATCAATCAATCAATTAATCTATTCCAGCATGGGTCACAGACATGATGGTTCGCTTGAAGTCTTCACAGATCTACGAAGGGTCGCTCCAGTCTGCCAGAATACCTCATCACGAAGGGTCGCTCCAGTCTGCCAGAATACCTCATCATGAAGGGTCGCTCCAGTCTGCCAGAATACCTCATCACGAAGGGTCGCTCCAGTCTGCCAGAATACCTCATCACGAAGGGTCGCTCCAGTCTGCCAGAATACATCGCCACGAAGGGTCGCTCCAGTCTGCCAGAATAGCACGCTCAGTTAGAAGAAGTCAGGACAGTCTTCTAGGACAGGATTTGGAGTTTGTTTGAGCGCTGCACGAATGCCGGGGACAGAGTATCTTCAACCATGATATTGCCTGTATACATGAAACCCATAAACGGACACTCTCCCGCTGTTTATGCTTCACCTCGACACCGCAAGGTACAAGGGGCATAAGTTGGGATGAGTTGATATGAGACACTCTTCAGTGTTGTTTGGTTCAGAGATACCAGACGGGGCATGATTTATACTTTCTCTCACAGACCTGGTATCATGGGCTTACCTGTCTGCACAGTGACCAGTCTGACCACTCAGACATGACGCATTCTCCGGGACAGGGCAGCGAGCACTGCTTGACCGCCTGAGGTAGGTCATCGTAGCTACAGTAGCTTTCGTCCACTGTCATCTCCGAGCCCTCACTGCTGACTGACACACACCTGGGGAGGGCAGATGATGAAGAGGGAAACACAATGTGTGTGTGTATGTGTGTGTGGTGTGTGTGTTTGTGTGTGTGTGTGTGTGTGTAGTATGGATATAGAGACACCGAGGCAAGAGGAGCCTCGTGGAGATAGGGGGAAACACAATGTGTGTGTGTGTGTATATGTGTGTATGTGTGTATGTGTGTATGTGTGTGTTTGTGTGTGTGTGTGTGTGTGTAGTATGGATATAGAGACACCGAGGCAAGAGGAGTCTCGTGGAGATAGGGAGAAACACATTGTATGTATGTGTGAGTAACATAGCTATATGGGCACTGAGGCAGAGAGAGATAGAGGGAGAGACATTGAGGTAGACAGGGGGAGAGAAGAGAAAGAAACAGGGAGAGTCACAGATATATACATAGAGACAGAGAGAGAGAGAGAGAGAGAGAGAGAGAGAGAGAGAGAGAGAGAGAGAGACAGACAGAGAGAGACAAGAGAAATACACAGGGAGAGCTATAAAAGTAGACAAGAGAGAGAGAGAGAGAGAGAGAGAGAGAGAGACAGACAGACAGACAGACAGACAGACAGACAGATTCACAGAGAGACATATTTAGAGGAAAAGCCATGGAAGCATTCAAAAACTCCCACCTAATGTTTGTTATACTTGTAGCAACGAAACAATAAAATCCTCACTGTGCAAGTAAATAATTCAGTTGTAGATGTGCATTTATAACTATATATAATTTCTGTTTTCTTATAGTTAATGCCGTGTATTGTTGGTGATCATGTCCACAGCCCTCTGTCTCATGTACTGCCAATCATTTCTGACACTGATTTTCCTCCATACAATGATGTCAAACTGTCTAGTATCTTCCTCCACCCCCAACTGTCCCTTTATGATGACATACTCTAGCTTTCCCGTTCTCGTGACACGCCATACCACGCAGCTTCCACACAATTCCTCACACGCCGACTAACTGTCCATGATTAGCTTCCGTACAAGTAGAATAACCTAAAAATAAAACTACTTGACTGCGATGGAAGCTCACAGATCTCTTACCTGACAGTTCTGTTGTGTGTTCCTTCCCCGCAAGCTCTAGCTCCGTTTGGTATGCACTGGCCCCAATCCTCGATCCTCCAGATATGGTAGTTACATTCCACACTGCAGACTTTCGTTTGAGTTTCCTGGTAGCGAATACGTGTCTGATCACACCAGCAATGAATAACACATGTGTGAGTGGGAGGCTTATGTATGTGATTTGTCACGCAGAGGAACGGATGCTTATGTATGTGGTTTGTCATCCAGGAGATGGGAGGCTTATGTATGTGGTTTGTCATTCAGGAGATTGGAGGCTTATGTATGTGGTTTGTCATTCAGTAGATGGGAGGCTTAAGTATGTGGTTTGTCATTCAGGAGATGGGAGGCTTATGTATGTGGTTTGTCATTCAGGAGATGGGAGACTTATGTATGTGGTTTGTCATTCAGAAGATGGGTGGTTTATGTATGTTATTTGTCATTCAGGAGATGGGAGGCTTATGTATGTGGTTTGTTAGCATGGAGATATGAGTATAAGTATGTGGTTTGTCAGCATGGAGATAGGAGTCTTAAGTATGTTGTTTGTCTAGGGCAGGGGTCACATTTCACGGCGGGCCGGATAACTGACAAAATGACGAGCGCGGGACGGATACTCATTCAGTACAATACTTGCGCCGTCTCCGTGGCGAAGGCCTTACGGACGCGGTTCGTAATCCCGTATACCCACGTTCGAAATACAACTGCGAGCGATTTTTACGCTATGTTATGGGTGCCGGTCGTTCGAAGAGCAATGGTAAACTACTGAACGTAAACTTGCCAAGACATCAACAACAGCAAACAATGCTTGTGTTGACTGCAAACGTCCCGTAAAGGATATACAGCTAACTTTAACAATAATTTTAAGCTAGAACGAAAGCTCTGGGAAAAAAGACAAAACACTAAGTTAATCATGGAAAGGGCGTACAGTGCACACAAACAAACAAACAAATAAACAAACAAACAAACAAACAAACAAACAAAGACAACCAACATATTTATAGTTATTTACTAAACAAAGTTATCAAAGAAGGCGATGTTAGCAAAAAGATAGTTACATCAGACATATCGTGCACATATCACATATCCGAATATCACAAACTAAGCAGCAAAAGAGGATAGTGAGTTTTGTGAAACTGGCGTGTGGCTTTCAAAATACCATCAATGTTTGGTTTGGAATTGCTGCATCCAATCAAGAGAATTGCTTTCAAATGTTCATCAGTCAATCTCATTCGATGTGGTGACTTCACAGACTTCCTTTTTGAAAATGTTAGCTCACAGACAGATGTTGTTCCAAACAATGATGTCATACCAGCGGCAAATTTCTTAAGTTTCGGAAACTCAACATCAGGTAACCAGCGGTACTTCCTTCTCAATGAGCTCCAACTGTAGTTAAACTGGCACACCATTAAGGTTACAATCAAACGGATTCTGGAACAGAAGGATGTCACTCTCAAATCTGTCAAGATCTGAAAATCTCTCCAAACTCTTTGAAACAGTGAAAATGAGAAAGGTTTTCTCCTTCCAGTTATGCTTTCAACAATGATAGCTTTCTTCGAAATCCTTTGATGGTTCTATAGAGATCACAGACGTGGTAATCCTTTCCCTGAATTTTCAAGTTCAGTTCATTCATATCGACCAAAATTGACAATTTTGACAGCCAGGTAAGATCTCAACTGCTGTCTGGAAAAACAGTGGCTACGCTCGGGCGTGCCTGGGGCATGTTCGCCCATCTACTTGGTAGTGGCTCAGGGTTTAAGTTCAAACCCTCTGCAGAAAATTAGACATCAGCATCTCTTCGGCCTAAGTTGTTCCCAAGGCCAAAGAGACAGGAAGATGGCTTTCGGGGCTGTTATATGCATGCGGGGTGGTAAATATAATAAATGAGAATAAGGACAAGTTCGCTAGGGGTATTCGGTATGAATGGGTTCTTAATCCCAAACACGCCCTCTACAGGAAATAATATACTGACTCGTGAAACCCCAAGCATTTAACAAGGCAGAAAAGGGTGCAAGTTCAACACTAACATAGAAGAAAGGTTTCCCATAGAAGGCTGGGAGATCCGGGAAGTTCTACCACAGACACCCGAGTAACTAATCACTCTACCCAGAAGATGTGTTTATGTGTAAGTGCCCAGCCCCACATTTAATCTCCCATATATATATAAACAATGACAAGTATCCACTATCATGCACATCCACAATATTACATAGACAGATGGGGAACAATCACTGTTAAATAAAAACATCACATTGAATCACTGTATCACATAACAGTAATCATAACTGGACTATAAACATCAATTTTGGAACAACATGTTTACAATGAAGTAACTTCAAGGCTTGATTAAACTAAAGAAACAAACAACTGTATTGTGAAAACATTTGGGTCCTGGACAAACCCTGTTGGCTGACTCATGGTGACATACATGAAAGCAATGATCATATTCAGGTAATGCACACAAATTATACAACCATAACAGAAGTCCCCAAAATTTATACACCCAGAACAAACTTCCCAGTAAAGGTTCACATCAAATACATGTGTCACACACAAAACAAAGTAAATAATCCATACAAAGACATAGATGAAGGAAATCTATCTAATCTGTCTCTAGAACTATCCTATGGGTCTGATGATGACTCCTTCTCCTTCATTATCCACTAGAAAAAAGTCTGGCCATAATCCCACTTGCTATAATCCAGGAAAACAGCAGCTATATCCACCTATTCAGAAAATTGGGGATTGCTCACACACACACACACACACACACACACACACACACACACACACACACACACACACACACACACACACGGAGCTTTCACATCCGGATCATATATCCAAAGCGTAAACATGAAGGGTTAATCCATATGAATCCAAAGTGGATATACTGTAATCTCCAAAGTCACAGCTGCTAAGTAATTGGGCTAGGAGCATTCCGGAGTGGTATAACAGACAGATATGAGTCGGAAACGTTCTGGCGTGGCGTGACACACAGGAGTCCATGTGATTGATTCGATCAGGATCAGGCACAAACACTTTCAGTATATCTTTGGATGAGGAGTGACATCACATTATCCATAGTATTTCCTGGCAGAACTATCTTGGATTGGGCATGAATATTCCAGCCCTTTTCTGGGTTAAGATGTAGGTTATATCTTTCTTCAGCTGAATATACGACTTGATTGACAGGGAGTTGGTATAGTGCTTGATTGTCCATGTCTGGAATATGATGGATGAGAAGATTCAAAGGAAGCTGGGAGTCCACAGAAGCAGTTGGTAAATCCATACTGTTCAATGATGGTGAACTCCAGACTATCCGTGAGCCTCTGGTATATGACAGTTGAACGTGGAATCAGGCGGTGACCTTTAGAAGAGGGTATACGCTGAAAACCATCTAGGCCATGCTTGCCTCATGTCTTTGCAGACATTGAAAAGATTAACACCGTCTGTAAGCTCCCAGAGGTAGGGAATCCACTTCAGCATATTCAAAATCCATTAATTATCCAGGCCTTGACATACATGTTCAGGGTGTGTAGCAGTAATCAGCACTCGCTGTAGAATATTAGGGGTAGGCTGATATCCCAGTTTCCTGCCTCTAAATCCAAATAGGTTGACTATAACTCCAGTTCCAATATACTCCACCCTCATCTCTCCAGCGCCTAAGCGCGGAGAATAAGTGGGCTATTAAATTAAGCCCCACTGAACTAATGTGTGGCTACTTTCTAGAACAAAACATGGCGAGTCCTGGGCCCGGCTTTATCCAGCTCAGCCTTTGTTCCGGGTCTCAGCCAATCACTGGCCTTAATTCAAACCACAGTTCGTTTCGTTAAGTATCCCGCCCTTACTTTTAATAGCGCGTATACCAACGTCTGCTGGAAAGGACTGAGGGATGACACATACATGTCACAAGGCACGCCAACACAACATCCCAGCATCCTATACATTTTTTTACCAGGGTATCAAGGGACATGCTACTCCATACTCTTGTAGAGTCGCGGCAGGCGGCTTTATTTTGTAATAGAATATATCTCATAATAAGGTTCGCGAAATTTATAAATAGGGCCACCTAAATAAACAACTTAGTGCAGCCAGGAGGTCTCCGCACGTGTGAAGATCTACTATTATTCTAAACATAATATTTACATTTAAATTGTATCACAACGTCTCGTGTTTCATAGTTATATCAAGCAAGTTCGAGTACCGACTGCGGGCCGGATGAAATGACGTCTCGGGCGGATCCGGCCCGCGGGCCGTAGTTTGTTGACCCCTGGTCTAGGTGATAGGAATGAGAGAGATGACGATTAATAGGCGAAGTGAGTAGGACAAAACCTGGTCTGGCACAATCAAGGCCTGCATGCACTTATTTTTGCACTGGCGAAAGTCCATGCAAGCTTATGGGGCTTATGTTGACAAATATTATAAATAGTTCCCCCCCCCCCACTCTTCCTCCCTCCTCTCTCTGTCTCTCTCTGTCTCTGTCTCTGTCTGTCTGTCTGTCTGTCTGTCTCTCTCTCGCGCTCTCTCTCTCTCTCTCTCTCTCTCTCTCTCTCTCTCTCTCTCTCTCTGCTAAATGCTGGTGCAATTAAATTTGCTTAGAGAATATTTTAAACATCATAATAACATGATAGTAATTCCTTGAATGATCACTACACTTATGTTCAAGCATTCTGCGGATTTTTTTTTTTTCGCATATCCTATTTACATCGCTGTTAACAATAGCATTTTACCGCTGTTGTTGGTCTTTGCAAGATTACGAACAGTATTTTGCATTGCTTACTGAGCGACAATCTCAGATACCCCTGCAAGTAACCAACGTGACCCGATTCTCTACCGAATCTCGCGCAGCTGTTTCCTCGCACGTGGATATACGTAATTACGGAGAAAATCGTTAACAGCTTCGCCAGGGAGACCGGGTCCGCGGAATTGCTAGATATCTAAAAGAAAAACACCCCGACAAACAAAATTGATGGTCCTTCATTATTATTCTGATGATCATATTGTTCTTGTCTTGTATCATTGTCACGGAAAAACTTGATAGTTTCGATCGATGAAAAAACAAGACCCGACATTCGTCTGCAAAAACAGGCAACCCTTCGATGAGCAGGGGACTGAGGAACAAAATACGTCGCGAAAACTGTCTGTACACGGTTGTCATTTCTGTATGATGTTGTTTGTTCGAGAAACGTACAATGGCGCCATCCGTCTACAAGGCGGGAGTCAGCCTTTGAAGTGATAGACGGAATGTCTGGCCAGACGTCGGATGGAGTCTTGTGACGTGGAGAAGGTGCTCCAGATCACAGACAGTAGACAATTTCCCAGATGAAAGGGGACACCAGCCAGATGTTCACATTGAGTTGGGAAAAATAAAAATAAAAACAACTTCTCGACGCCTCTGCGTCTAGACGATTTGGTGACGTCACTCAAGACCCGATATAAAAGCAGTTGCCGTAAACAAGTTGGAGGAGTCGACCAAAAATTCTGAAGGGTTAAAGATCGGCGCAGTATTCCGAGTTGTGTTAATTGAAAGAGACTATAGTGTCAAAGTGTTGATAATGTATCGGCGGACATAGATCCTTCTGTGATTGCATAGTCTCAATCATCAACCGGAATAGGCATTTGGTATTCTATTAATCAAATATAACTCAGAGTATGATTAGGAAAAGAGTACAGTACTGTGCGGTGATAGAATGTATTATTGGTGCGGTGATAGAATGTTCTATAAGTGCGGTGCTAGAAAGTATTATAGGAGCGTCGGCACTAGTGTCCTATTTATGGCTTTAACTAGCTTGTGTAATATATCATTTTACTCAGGGAGTTGAGGACAATGTAGTGGGATAATAATTAGAGAGATTGAGGATGGTTGGGAGGGAGGAAGGGAATGTGAAAAGGTAGGATCCCCCAGTAGGGCATCTGCTGGGTTTCTACCCGTTCCTTTATTCTTTCCTGGTGTTGCCATGTATCAGACCAATGTGATGAGCTATTTGGCCGTATGACAGAGATCGGATATCTGTTATAGATCTGAGTCCTGCTATTGGCCTACACTCACCTAATTACGGTCAGGATTGAGTTGCTCTCACCATGATGTTCTCTACTCAACAGGTTCCACTTGAGTGTGAGATGATTTATTACGAAGAATCAGTTTCAAAGTTTTATACAATGATGGCTCACGGAATGAAGACAGAGGTTACTGAGAGGCTTTTACACGGGGCTCAGATCCTAGTTGGTCTGTAGAAACCTGGCTTCTGCTGAGCCGGACTTGATGAACATAAGTGTTGTGTTTACTGAGTAATAAGTTTCATCATCAAAGATTCATAACTCGTATACCAAGAATATATATATATATATATATATATATATATATATATATATATATATATATATATATATATATATATATATATATATATATACCCAGAAACATTAATAGGTTGTTTGTTAAAGAGGGGGAAAATCTTATAATCAGAGACTTGTGAACAGTAGATTTTCCCAAGTGACATTTCAGTTAATTGAAAGATTCTCTGTTCAACAAACATTATTAAACAGAGTAACTTCACCGTGTTTGTTAGAGCGAAGACCAAGATCGAACAGTGTCTAACTGATGACCAGCATCCTGTTTGTTCGAGCGTTATCGGAGAAAGTCGTCACGTGGACGGAGAAACAATGTCTGGGTGAGGTTCACATTACGGAATACATGGTGCTGTTGTGTGCTCAGCACAGTGATGTAACAGACTTTGCTCCTAAATCACTATCTGATTCTACATACACATTAGAATATTCGACACACATTCTACACATTACATACACACACACCTCTCACATACATACTCTTTGTTTTAATAATTAATTATTGTATTTATTTGTTAAAGCTAGAGTTGTTGAGTATGATGTGTTGGGGAAGAATGAGAGGGGGCATGATCCAGGGGTGAGTGAGAGTAAGAAAGAGGTGTCTACAGACTGAGGGAGTTTTGTGGACGGATTCTGGTGGTTTCTCTAGGACAATAATATTGGGTTAAAAAATTGTGGGCGTTGATTCCCCTCACTCCAGGGACGACACTAAAGTAATAAAGGATTACTTACGCCAATTATTGGGGGCTCGTAAACGTGATCTTTGGACAGCGGGATCTCTCGTAAACGTGATCTTTGGACAGCGGGATCTCTTGTAAGCGGGATCTCTTGTAAACGGGATCTTTTGACAGTGGGATCTCCTGACAACGGGGTCTTTTGACACGGGATCTTTAGTTAGAGGACGGAGATATTGTTAGAGAGAGAATCCAGCTAGAGTGATTGTGGATAGGGGTTAAGACACATATCTTACCTGTTCACACTTCACACGTCTGCATAAGTCTGTGGTCCTGGTTCTGCTCTTGTCACTGTGTGATTGTGTTGTGTTGTGGTCTTAAATATATAGATTAACTGTAATTGTTCATTATCTATATATTTATCTTTGAGTTAATCTATACTCTACCTGCTATCTTATCTCTCTGAAAAATGGCCACTCCTAAACTAACTGTGGCAGAACTAAGGACAAAGGGGGAATAAATGGGTTTGTCGCGTTCTGCACTAACAGACTACATACAGGACGTGGAGAGAGATTATCGTCAAGCAGAAAGGGAAGATCGGAAGGCCGAGATGGAATTGAGAAGGATGGAGTTAGAGCAAGCTGCTAAGATATTTGAGGCTGAGCAAGCCACTAGAAGGCTGGAACTTGAAGCTGAGCAGGCAGCTAAGAAACTTGAAGCTAAGCAAGCAGCTAAGAAATTTGAAACTGAACAAGCAGCTAAGAAACTTTAAGCTAAAAAGGCTGCTAAGAGATTGGAAGCTGAACAAGAAGCTCAGAAAAGGGAGCACGAGTACCGGATACGAGAACTCGAGCTTAAGAGGCAATCTAGTGGGGAAACTGAGGGAGCAGTGCGAGGTTCCTCTCTCCCTGGCTCAACACCAGTAGGTGGACATAGCTGTTATGCTATGAAATTCCCTCTAGCGATCTACGAAGAGGACAAAGAGAAGATTGACCAGTACCTTCAAAGCTTCGAGGCTATGTCTGTAGCGATGGGTCTGGAACGTGATTAATTGCATCTTAAGCTATCCCAGGGATTACGTGGGACCGGTTAAGAGGTTTATTCTCGCCTGCCGCCAGGGCATGAGACCAATTATGATGAGTTGAAAACGGATCTGCTGAAACGATTCGAGGCTACGTCACATACCTACCGGAAAAAATTTCGAGGAGCGAAACGAGAACCGGGGGAGTTGTTCGCCGCCTATAGTCTGCGTCTGAAAGCCTATCTCCATAAGTGGATGGATTTGGCTGGGTTCGCGCATGACTATGAAAGTCTGGAAGAGCTCGTGGTATTCGACCAGATGCGAAAGCAAATGTCGAAACCTCTCAGGACATTCTTGGGATTACAAGGGGCGGAACGAATCGACATGGTGACGAAATTGGCAGAACGGTTCGTCGAGGTACATGGGGAAGCAGCAGAAAACCTTTCTACCAACACCAAATGTCAGGAAAAATATAACCTGAAGAAAGCCAAGGCACAGGAACTATGAAGGTGGAACCATATGTTAAAACTTCAGAGGAGAGTTTGGAGAAGACGAAGGAGGGAAGCAAGAGCACTTCGAGATCTTCACAAAAACGACCATGGTCGGAGAAGTGGTGTTCGATTTGTAAGTCACCTTCTCACAATACGAATGATTGCAAATCGAAGGCTAAGAACCCTCACTTTGCGGCATGTCAAGTGACTTCAACGCAGGTAGTCTCTGACAATACCAAGGTCAACAAGGAAGCTCGCCACCAGAAGAGCTCACTAAAGTCCGGCACTAGAAAATCTAGGACAGGGAAATGGTGCAAACACTGCAGGTCAAATACACAAAATACTATTGACTGCATAGGAAAATCAGGAGACTCTCAATTAGTCGTGTGCCCCGGGAAACCTAAGGTGGAGCCCACCGATCAGGTCGAGGCCTAGGAAGAGACTCCAGACCAGGATAAACCACCTGTAGTGGAATTGGTAGAAATTAACGGTCGTCAAGTGGAGTGTTTGTACAACACAGGTGTCAGGGGCTTATATGTAAGCAATAGTGTAAGTGCCGGTATGTAAGCGAGAGTCAGTGTAAGCATAGCTGAGGTCAAGGGCAGTAGGAGACATCACGGCTTGACTAACGGAGGGTCAAGCAAGAAGCCCGTGAACAGACCCACGTGATGTGGGAAGGTCAAGGAGGACGGAGGCAGTGTGTGTGAGACAGCGGATAGAGACGGACGTGTGAAGAATAGCGAGAGATAGAACGATCGAAAGAGAGAGTTGTGACGGATAGCTGAGATGAACGTTGTGTAGTTATATTCGAGGAATGTACTAACTGTGATATGTGCGAGATGATGTGAGGCTGTGATTTGCGAATGATCATGCGGGCGACAGTGTAAATATCGCCCATGTGAGCTAGCGCGTAGCTGCTGGTGTTGAACGATTGTTTGAGCGTGAAGTGCGACCATGTTGTCAGCCTGTAATATATATTGTAATAAATGTTGTTCAGGAGATAGCTCCTGCGAGTTTCCGATTGCATTAATGTGTTATTAGTATATGTGTCGTAGATGTTGTAATTTGCCTGTCCAAGTCCAGTGAGCTAGAAGGAGCAAATAGTTAGGACTCTGACAGGTATAATGGTGTCAGAAGTACACACGAACCACATACCCAAGTAAAACGCATAAAAGTACGCTACTTATGCAAAGAAGAAGATCTAGTGCATAATTTTGTAAAAAGTTGTAAATCGGAGATTTGGTAATAGAATCAGAACGAAAATAACATCATTTCTTTCCACAGCAGGTTTCAATTCTACAAAGCGACCGACGTAACCAGAACAGGTCAACGGTAACCAGCACGAGAATCACGTTCCTGGTCATCAAGCGTTCGAGTAAACAGCAGATAAAGATAAGTTGATTAATTTTGATTGCTAATTACCCAAATCTGCATTCTTTGATTTTCTTGTATAAATGTCATCATTGACGGAGGTAAATATTAATTAACAGAAAATGATGTCAGGTGATGAACACAGCCCAGATCAATCACACTTCTGGGGCATAAATCATTACAGAAAGTTGCAAGATTTTTTCGAGAGTACACGGGCACAAGACAAAGCAAATTGTAATAGAAAACATGACCTAATACGTGATTGGACACAGAAATTTGAAAAGAAAATGCAAGACTACAAAATCCCAAAAGATTTTTTTTTTTTTTGGGGGGGGGGGGGGGGCATGGTACAGAGGACACTTACCAATAAAACACAAAAAACTTCAAGAGATCATACCTGATTTGTCAAGGGTGGACTATGAATATTATAAAACAAGAATATTAAAACACTATATGAACTCTTTCAAGACTCTACAATTAGAGGCACAAAAGTTGAAACCAGCCACAGACAAGTCATTCATCCAGTATATAAGGGAAATAGAAGAATTTTTCAGAAAGGTAACATTTGAAATTAAACAAACAGACAACAATCAAGAAGCAATAAATTTCTTGCTAATAGAAAAACTAAAAGCAACACTCCCAGCCGAATGCGAAAAATATTTAGAAGAGCACAACACAGAACCTATCAAAAACTTACTAGAAAAATGCCGTGAATATTACAACCAAAGTATAAACCTGGTTAAGAACACTCAACAGAAAAGTACCGTGAAAGCAACGGCATCTGCAGCCACAGATTGTCAAAACAAACCACAGAAAACAAAGCCAGTACTGTGCAAACATTGTAGCACTCCACATACAGAAAATGGAATATGCGATAAGAATCCCACTTATCCAGAATACCTGAATACTATTATAGCACAAAAATTGGGGAAGGTAAATCAAAGGAAATATAGAACAAAATGTCATTTTTGCCTTGCGTATGGCCACAGACGTTTCGAATGTGAAGGAGTAAAAAGAATACAGAAAGCAAAAGCAAATGCAGCCATAAACATTACAACAGACAGTTCAGCAAAGAACTTAGAAAAAGTAAACATCACAGAGACAAAAACAAGACCAAACACTACAAATTCAGAACAGACTGAGTGTTACCCAACAGACTTCGTACCATATTTTAATAATGTTGTTAATATCACTCAGCCCCATTCCTTATTTAAAGAGGGCAATACTCAACAAGAAAGTGAGGAAATGAACAAAACCTCAAGACTGTCGTTAGGAAAACTAACATTCCATGAGGGATACATTAATGACACAGTATGCACATGTGTACGCGATACAGGGTCCTGTCTTATCGGTCTTCGGAAGACCCTAGCTGATCCTAAAGACTACCTAGATGAGTACATCTATTGCAGAACTGTTTCAGGGACAATAGAGAAATATCCAATGGCATGGGCCAATATAAAATCACCGTTCCTATCAGGCAGAGTAACTTGCGCATTATTAGACAATCCATGCTGTGATTTATTAATTGGAAATGTATTAAATGTAATAGACCACACAGAGTCCACAACCCAGACACGGCCACAACAAACACTGCCTTAACTACACCACTCATCATACAACAACATGATGAACAAACCAAAGTACCACACCATACCAACGTGATTACCATCTCACAACAAGAAAAAACAGAAACTGGTGTGTTTCAACAAAGAAAAGAAAATACAGATAACAAGCATTTCACACGGGCGAGAAAAGATTAAAAATCATCATGGTACATACTATACCTCCTGTACCCCCTGTTAACTACACACATGCCCAAGTGCACACAATGGATGATTCTACTCGCACTACTCATGTTAAATGCAAAACAAATGTCTTCACAAACAATTTTATTCACACATCATCATGACGCAAAACAGATGATATTACTCATGACAAAACAGCTAACTTTGTTACTTATATCATTACTGTTGAACCAAAGTTTGTTGTTGCCAATGATAAACTCTATGTCAAGTCAACTCAGAAACATACTTATGCTGAACAATGTAAATCATCAGTCGGTGGAATTACTGACAAAAATCAGCAACAAATTACCCTACATATTTTGGAAAATATACACAAATTGCAGATTACATTTCAAAACTATACATAGTGTATTATTATTATTTGAACTATTGAATGTATACACCCATGTACGAGTGCAGGTTTGGAGATAGCACTCAAAATGATCTCAACATGAAATTTGAAAAAATCCCCACCCTTCGGAAAATTAATTTTAACCGTAACCCACTTTATATCCGTAGATCGCGTAACTCCAGAGTTGCCTTGTCTGCTGTACGACTCCAGCGCTATGATACTAGCACACTTCATTGTATAGACCAACTTAAAAGTTCCTTCAACGTGAACAGTTTCATCGACAGAACAGTAAGACTCAACATGTGATTTCAGGTATCAAACAGTAAGATATACCAATATTGACTTTGTTTCAAACGAGTATCTACAAAATCCACCTTTTGAAATCGACTAACAACGACAAGAACTTCACAAGTACAGACACTGATTTCTAGTGAACAGTTTAATGAACCAGATGCCAACCTACCAACTATGGCAAAGACAGTCACAGACAGGCACACCATGGCCACACTCATAATTATATTTTATATGTGTGAATTCCAGCAATTTTACAGAACGGACTTACAAATTGTCCAAACTTGGTGAAAAGTCTTAATCACTATACAGAAGGAAAGGCAATATCATGATATACAGAATACGTCAATAATCTTGTCAGAAAGAAGAAATGCCAAACATTTCAGTACCACAATGAACATTGAACACTGATAATTTAATTCCGTGTGCATAACTTTCACAGGACAATAACAGTATCCTATACGTGTATAAAGGCAGCGACGATGAATATTTTATTGTAAATGTAGTAACTGTATTACATCCAATGTCTAATTTTATTATTATATTAGTTAGTATTGTTAGAATATGATGTGTAAATATAAACGTAAGTACAGTGTGAAAGGTATAAGGTGTAATGCTGAGAATCAACGCCTGGCATTCCCAATACGCGAGTGTTACCAAACTTGCTTTCGCGTATGGTGGATAGCCCGACGAATGACGCTTAGCAATAGTGGTACAAAATTAACATCATAATATCATAACAAGAAATAACATACCAACAGGGTTATACCAACCAAAGAGATTAATAATAACTCTCCAGAACAGTAAACGAGGTGTACCCAAAAAGGGAAACAAGTCAAGGTCTGACATAAAAAGAGGTAAGGGGGACTATTATATACATGAAGTATATTCGAACCATGACCACAACAGTGACATAGCGTGCTCATAAAGAATCGAGTAGGGTGCATTAAATAAAGACGAGGGGGACCACGTCTGAATAGAGAGAAAATTTAAGAATGCTGTAAGAGGAAGTTGTAGCCTTATTCGAGGCGTGAATCAATGGAGAATCCTTAAACCAGCATAGCCACAATAACTATGAGATGATAATACACAGTGAATCGATTGAGAAACATGAACAGAATGTAATGTCACGGAGTGGGGATTGAAGAATATAACGAAGTATGATGAATAGACCCAACCAGAACATTTGCCAGACCACGACAAAACCTTGAGAGAAACCTCAGTACTGAAAAAGAGAGAAGAATAGTAATTTAATCTCGAAAAAAAGATCAGAGCAAAAAGGGACGCAAGAGTAGACTTATGATCATATAATCCCCTGACAAGGTTAGAAAGATGTACCAAGAGTAACAACAGCAGAATGTGTCACATTTCCAAGAGAAAGTGCCACATTGTTTGTGCGGGGGGGGGGGGGGGAGGGAGTGTCAGGGGCTTATATGTAAGCAATAGTGTAAGTGCCGGTATGTAAGCGAGAGTCAGTGTAAGCATAGCTGAGGTCAAGGGCAGTAGGAGACATCACGGCTTGACTAACGGAGGGTCAAGCAAGAAGCCCGTGAACAGACCCACGTGATGTGGGAAGGTCAAGGAGGACGGAGGCAGTGTGTGTGAGACAGCGGATAGAGACGGACGTGTGAAGAATAGCGAGAGATAGAATGATCGAAATAGAGAGTTGTGACAGATAGCTGAGATGAACGTTGTGTAGTGATATTCGAGGAATGTACTAACTGTGATTTGTGCGAGATGATGTGAGGCTGTAATTGCGAATGATCATGCGGGCGACAGTGTAAATATCGCCCATGTGAGCTAGTGCGTAGCTGCTGGTGTTGAACGATTGTTTGAGCGTGAAGTGCGACCATGTTGTCAGCCTGTAATATATATTGTAATAAATGTTGTTCAGGAGATAGCTCCTGCGAGTTTCCGATTGCATTTATGTATTATTAGTATATGTGTCGTAGATGTTGTAATTTGCCTGTCCAAGTCCAGTGAGCTAGAAGGAGCAAATAGTTAGGACTCTGACAACAGGACTGGACGGGGAGGCCGTGATTTCTGCGGATCTGGTACATCCAGAACAATTCACAGGTGATACCATGGAGATACAGCATGCACTGAAGAGTGCTGTAGCCATGAAGTTGCCCTTCGCCAGAGTGGAGATTCGGTCAAGATATGTCACCGGCGCCATCAAGGCAGCGGTGTTGACCGATCCCAATTTTCCCGTAATCCTCGGTTGCCGGTATGTCTTTCTGGGAATGCCCAGGGAGCCAATCCATATGGGAGCAATACAGACTCGCTCTCAGACGAGAACGGATGAGGCAGAAGCAAATGTGACTAACCCGCTACCGGGGAGTTGCGAACTGCCCAGAGTGAGGATGCTACTCTACGTCCTTGCTACAAAAAGCTGCAGAAAAGTGCTGATCCACCCAAACGGGGGAAGTACTATATGAAGAAGAGGATACTCTACAGGAGAGCCGGAAGGGGAGACAACCTACATGGTCAGTTGGTGGTCTCGAAGGCCCACCGCTCCCAGATTCTTCATATGGGGCATACTATCTCATTCGGTGGACATATGGGTATTGCAGCCACGATGCAGCGGATTTCCTGCCATTACTATTGGCCGGGAATGACAGGTGATGTGCGTCAGTATGTGAAGTCATGCCCTGAGTGCCAGAGGGTGGCACCGAAACACTGAACAGCGCCGGTGGTTTTGGGTGAAATGCCCATCGTGAACTCTCCTTTCGAGAGAGTAGCCATCGATATTGTGGGTCCACTTCCTAGGACTAGGAAGAGGAACATGTACATACTCACCATGGGGGGTTGCTGTACAATGTGGAGTGAAGCCATACCGTTGACCACGTTTGACTCGAAACGAGTGGCGGACGCACTGATGGAGGCCTTAACAATTTAAGGTTTTCCTGATCAAATACTGACGGACAATGGGTCCCAGTTTTGTGGAAAACTAATGGAGGAGGTATTTAGGGTGTTCCACTCTAACCATATCCATACCAGCCCTTACCACCCTCAAGCCAATGGACAAGTTGAGCGCTTTAACGGCACGTTGATAACAATGCTCAGGAAACTGGCACAGGAAAAACCTGATAGGTGGGATGAGTATATCCCAGCAGCACTTTTTGCTTATCGGGAAGTACCTCATGGCTCAACAAGACTACCACCCGCTACGTTGCTGTTTGGTCGTCCAATCAAGGGACCTTTGGAAGCCATGTTGAGGAGTTGGACTGAAGAGGGGACGTCAGAATAAGTGATCTCTTCTTGTAAATATGTGGAGGAACTGAAAGAAAAACTTTACAAGGGATGGACTCTGGCAAATCAAAACTTGAAAAAAGCCAGAAAAAGACATGCGGCTTACTACAACCGTAGGTCTAAAGACAGGTCTCTAGAGGTGGGAGATAAAGTTTTGTTGCTACTCCCAACGGGAAACAACAAACTGGAGATAGGTTGGCAAGGACCTTTCCCGTGGAAAGAGTGATATCCAGGACCAACTATCAGATCCGGATCCGGGGAAAGTGGAAGATTTTCCATATCAATCTCTAGCGGAAATACGAGGAGAGACCTGGATAAAAAGCAGCTCACCTCATTGCAATGGCAGTTGCAGTGGAGACAGAAGTGTTAACCAACGAGGGCAGGGAATATCCCCTGGTACACCAGGAAACCTACAAGAATGTGCAGGTGAACCCTGATCTGACTTCCCAGGAGAGGGAAAAGATAACCCAGGTTCTCGAGTCTCATAAGGAGATACTGCCTGATAAACCAGGAAGAACGAGGTTGGTGGAGTTCGAGATGACTTTGACCACCCAAGAGCCTGTTCTCTAAAGAAAAGGCCCTGGAAGAGGAAATACAGAAACTGTTGGAGGATGACATGATTGTGCCATCCACATCCCCATACAATGCAGGGGTAGTTTTGTTACGAAAAACCAAGTGGAGGACACCGGTTGTGCATAGACTACCGACTTCTGAACAGTCATACACAATTTCAGGTGGAACCTTTGCCGAATCCAACTCAGTTATTCGCAAGGCTCCATAAAGCAAGGTATTTCTCAAAGGTGGATCTGAGTCGCGGGTATAAATAGATTCCGGTCAAACCAGAGATTCGACCACTGTTGGCTCTCAGTACCCCCAGTGGACATTACGAATTTAAGGTCATGGTCTTTGGACTCAGCAATGCACCTAGTGTGTTTACTCGCATGATGAGGACTTTACTTGATCCTTTACAGGATCCGTCCATCATCTCATTCATGGATGATATTCTGATTTCCATTTACAATCCTTGGAAAGAGTTTTCAATAGGCTCGAGGAAGCAGGGCTTACTGCTTGCCCAACCTAGTGCATGATTGGTTACCAGACTCTGGAATTTCTAGGTCACACCATAACTGCAGGACACATTGTCCCAGAGGAAAAGAACCTAGAGAAAATCGGAAGTGCTCCAAGGCCAAAAACGAAGAAAGATGTGCGATATTTTCTCTCGTTGTGTGGATTCTACCACAAATGTATCCCACATTTCACTGAACTGGGAGCTCCGTTAACAGAAACCTTGAAAAAAAGATTCCCGGACCAAATCGTTTGGAAACAAGAATGTGAGCGTGCCTACAGTCATTTGAAGGAGGCCTTGATCAGCAAACCTGTGTTACAGCTCCTGGACCTTTCCAAACCATTTGTGTTGAGAACGGATGCAGGTGGTATTGGAATTGGAGCAGCTTTGTTACAGGAAGGAAAAGACGATGCTTCGGTTTTGAAAACAGTAGCATACGCAAGCAAGAAACTTCTCCCGGCTGAAAGGAATTACTCGATGGTAGAGAGAGAGTGTATATCTCTCGTATGGGCCGTGCACAAATTCCAGCCCTATTTGTATGGAGTTCAGTTTCGAGTTCAGTCGGATCATCACCCCTTGATGTTCCTGGCCACTTCTCAGAAGCTCAACGCCCGTTTGATGCTGTGGTCGTTGCTACTTCAGCCATACCACTTTACAGTGGAGTATATACCTGGGAAGGAAAATGATGGAGCTGATTTCCTGTCTAGACATCCAGCTTCTGATGAAGAGGAATAGATCATCTGGATCGAACCTCCAAGAAGAAAGAGTTGTTGCGGATTACTCTCTTAGGAGGGGGTCTATGTCGCGGAAAAACTTGATAGTTTCGATCGATGAAAAAACAAGACCCGACATTCGTCTGCAAAAACAGGCAACCCTTCGATGAGCAGGGGACTGAGGAACAAAATACGTCGCGAAAACTGTCTGCACACGGTTGTCATTTCTGTATGATGTGGGTTGTTCGAGAAACGTACAATGGCGCCATCCGTCTACAAGGCGGGAGTCAGCCTTTGAAGTGATAGACGGAATGTCTGGCCAGACGTCGGATGGAGTCTTGTGATGTGGAGAAGGTTCTCTAGATCACAGACAGAAGACAATTTTTCCAGATGAAAGGGGACACCAGCCAGATGTTCACATTGAGTTGGGAAAAATAAAAATAAAAACAACTTCTCGACGCCTCTGCGTCTAGACGATTTGGTGACGTCACTCAAGCCCCGATATAAAAGCAGTTGCGGTAACCAATTTCGAGGAGTCAACCAAAAATTCTGAAGGGTTAAAGATCGGCGCATTATTCCGAGTTGTGTTAATTGAAAGAGACTATAGTGTCAAAGTATTGATAATGTATCGGCGGACATAGATCCAGTCTGTGATTGCATAGTCTCAATCATCAACCGGAATAGGTATATGGTATTCTATTAATCAAATATAACTTAGAGTATTATTAGGAATAGAGTACAGTACTGTGCGGTGATATAATGTATTATAGGTGCGATGATAGAATATTCTATAAGTGCGGTGCTAGAAAGTATTATAGGAGCGTCGGCACTAGTGTCCTATTGTATGGCTTTAACTAGCTTGTGTGATATATCATTTTACCCGGGGAGTTGAGGACAATGTAGTGGGATAATAATTAGAGAGATTGAGGATGGTTGGGAGGGAGGAAGGGAATGTGAAAAGGTAGGATCTTCCAGTAGGGCATCTGCTGGGTTTCTACCCGTTCCTTTATTCTTTCCTGGTGTTGCCATGCATCAGACCAATGTGATGAGCTATTTGGCCGTATGACAGAGATCGGATCTCTATAATAGATCTGAGTGCTGCTATTGGCCTACACTCACCTAATTACGGTCAGGATTGAGTTGCTCTCACCATGATGTTCTCTACTCAACATGTTCCACTTGAGTGTGAGATGATTTATTATGAAGAAGCAGTTTCAAAGTTTTATACAATGATGGCTCACGGAATGAAGACAGAGGTTACTGAGAGGCTTTTACACGGGGCTCAGAACCTAGATGGTCTGCAGAAACCTGGCTTCTGCTGAGCCGGACTTGATGAACATAAGTGTTGTGTTTACTGAGTGATAAGCTTCATCACCGAAGATTCATAAGTTATATACCAAGGACACACACACACACACACACACACACACACACACACACACACACACACATATATATATATATATATATATATATATATATATATATATATATATATACCTAGAAACATTAATAGGTTGTTTGTTAAAGAGGGGGAAAATCTTATAATCAGAGACTTGTGAACAGTAGATTTTCCCAAGTGACATTTCAGTTAATTGAAATATTCTCTGTTCAACAAACATTATTAAACAGAGTAACTTCACCGTGTTTGTTAGAGCAAAGACCAAGATCGAACAGTGTCTAACTGATGACCAGCATCCTGTTTGTTCGAGCGTTATCGGAGAAAGTCGTCACGTGGACGGAGAAACATCTTCTGGGTGAAGTTCACTGTCCGGAATACATGGTGCTGTTGTGTGCTCAGCACAGTGATGTAACAGACTTTGCTCCTGATTCACTGGTCTGATTCTACATACACATTAGAATATTCGACACACATTCTACACATTACACACACACACACCTCTCACACACATACTCTTTGTTTTAATAAATTATTGTGTATTTATTTGTTAAAGCTAGAGTTGTTGAGTATGTTGTGTTGGGGAAGAATGAGAGGGGGCATGATCCAGGGGTGAGTGAGAGTAAGAAAGAGGTGTCTACAAACTGAGGGAGTTTTGTGGACGGATTCTGGTGGTTTCTCTAGGACAATAATCTTGGGTTAAAAAATTGTGGGTGTTGATTCCCCTCACTCCAGGGACGACACTAAAGTAATAAAGGATTACTTACGACAATCATCATAAAAGTCTTTCACGTAATCTGACCACGCATGTAAAATCTGATAATTTTCTATTATGATTTTGCCATCTTTGGTTTTTTGGCAACCTGTTGTGTCTGTTCTTTTGTTAGTGATGTCATTAATTCTTGTGTGCATTAGTTTGGTATTCTGGGTGTTGTGTTGATTTTAAATGTCCTTGCAATATTCCTCAAGCCATGTTTCTTTTGCCTCTTTGCATAGCAGTAGCTTCCTAATTTTCCTGTGAATCTCTTCGTATATTTCCTTGTTATTTTTGTTATTTTTTGTCATGAGTTTTAAGATGTCTTCCATCATCCATTTCTTGCGCCCTATTATCTTTATTTTTGGGATTATTATTGTTGTTAGTGCAGCTTCTTGACTGATTTCTTTTATATTTTCAATTGGTCACTGACGTCTTGAAATAATATTGCATTGCCATATCGGACAATGCATCGAATCTGTTCTTTACCTCTACGTTGAATTTACTTTTATCTCCTCACTCTTCAGTGCCTGTAGATCAAATTTTACGTTTCTATTTGTATATTTGACTTTCTTTAAGTTTATATGTAAATTGTCTAAGATTAATCTATGGTTGCAGTAGCAGTCTGCGCTTGGTAGGGGGACATAATCATCTAATATTGTTACAAGGGAGGTTACTGCAACTTGAAAATGAAAATAGTATACCTAGGTACAATACTTCTAACTAACATTAAAATCTTTTACTTTTATTTGAGAAATAAAGCAGTCAGTACTGCAGTAATATTTTACACTCCTGAGAAGAAAGCTATTAAAGAATTTATACAACATTTGTTTAATCTTTTCTTACTTACATTTTATAAACAACTTCTTCAATTCTGCGTTTGTGTTTAATTTTTAAAACTGTACTTTTAATTATAGCTGTAGGAGGTTGATGTAAATAATTCCTATCTGTGGGGAATCAATATTTTTTACTGGCCTCTTAAGGCCACCCACAATTTAAAGAAAATTTACTTACATTAACGGCGAAAGACCTTGCAAGTCTATGGGGTTTATGTTGATAAATATGTTTAGAGGAAATGTCATTTATGTTTGTAAATTTCATTCAATTTGAACAAATAGTTCACTCTCACTCTCTCTCTCTCTCTCTCTCTCTCTCTCTCTCTCTCTCTCTCTCTCTCTCTCTCTCTCTCTCTCTCTCTCTCTCTCTCTTTCTCTCTTTCTCTCTCTCTCTCTCTCTGTCTCTCTCTCTCTCCTATCAAAGGAGAAGTAAGGCGCCTCCTTCCCTCGGCTAGACTACGGGACACCCTTGGGCAAGGTGGAGAACCCGTTTAGCCCTCCGATCAGGGTTACGCTCCCGGGTAGGTGGAACCCGTTAGCTTTGGACAGCAATCCATCTAGGAGACGGAAAACTACAAATATAAACCCCCAAGTTCAAGGTGGACCAGCGTGCTGAGGAACTGGATGGCCATGGGTTAACTGGCCGTGAACGTTGGACGTCTGGCAGGCGTGCGGGGCGGCACCAGGCGTATGGACTCCTGCGGGACATCTCCTGCCTCTTCCCTAGCAAGCAGGCAATGCTAGGGTGACCGTTTATTTCCTGCAATATCCAAACTTTGCCTATGGATTTATTTAAATATGGGAATCGTCGCCGGAGCTACGGAGCACGTGCTCTGCTCTTGACACATCCCTCAGAGGCTAGCGAAGAGAGAGTGAGGAGGAGAAGACGAGGAAATGGTGTGAGTCGACGGCATAGAAATAGGAGGGCAGGCGCCAGGAGAACAAGACGAAAAGTGGAGAGACTAGGTTTCAACTATGTAAGAGTGGGATACTGGCATTGTCGCAGTGCCAGACAGAGAGGTCCTGTATTGGAGAGACTAATATATGATTTTGACGTCCTCATGCTCCAGGAGCTAAATACAGACAAATATCTTTGCCCCGGGTACGCCAGTTATATAAACCCTACTGGGCAGAAGAGACATGGACAAGGTCTGCTGGTGAAGGAAGGAGTGAAGCATGTGGTACTCGACTTGAGCCAGTGGAATCACAGTGCAAGAGAGGTCCAGGGTATACAAATGGAGATTCGTGGCTTAAGATGGAACATCATAAATGTATATGCCACAGTGGACTGTTTTGTCAGAAAGGAACACTGGGACTGGCGTAAGGAACCGGAGGAATTACCAGGTGATAGGATACTCATATGTGGAGACTTCAATGCAAGGAATAGAGATTGGGACAGTAGTGGAGAAAACCGACAGGGAATTGCCCTTGCAGATGCCATGGTGGACTCCGATGTGGTCTGCATAAATGATGGTAGGCCGACAAGAATGGCAATGAGGCCTGGTGATGCAGACACAGCTATTGACTTGGCACTTGTCTCCCAGTCATCAGTCCTTGATGTAAAGTGGAATGTTTTGAATGACCATGGGAGTGATCACATGCCATGCTCCGTCCTGATCTCTAAACCCAGGAAAGTAAAAGCTGGGAGAGCGCGCAAGACCTTCCGGTATGAGTGGAACGATTGCCTTCTTGGACGCCTCAGACAAGGGGCATGCAACAGGACTGTTAAAACTCCCTTTTTGCAGCGCCTATGATGGACCCCAGAAGTAGACCATGCTTGGAAAGTAAAGAAAGCTGCAGTGAAGCATCTAAAGAAAGTGCGACAGACACTTCGAAGCTCACGAGAGGAAGTGGACACAGCGGAAAATGTCAAGAAAGACAAGGTGGAGGTTTTCAAGCGCTGTGCTGCAGAGGCCAAAAATGCAAAATGGGATTGTTTCATGAAGGAGATTGGAGGTGATAAAACACTGCAACAATTCTGGAAACTGCACTGGCAAATGCAGAGAAAAGATCGGCCAATGACAGTGGGAACAATCTATAGAGATGATGGTGTGCGCGTGACAACAGATAAAGAGAAAGGGTAGGCGTTTCTCCAGAGATTTTTAGAGCAGACCAATCATAATGATGCGGACACCAGGGATGCAGTTAGAGAGGAGCTGTCTGGCACCACGAAGAATATGTAGTATGAAGACATCATACGGGTGGAAGATGTTAAACACGTTTTGAAAAAGGCAAAAGACACGGCACCAGGGCCCGATGGGGTCCGGTATGGCCACATGAAGGGTTTGAGCGAAGCAGACCTGGAGGAGATGACCGACTGCTTTAACCAGAGCATTAGGACAGCATCAGTACCGCAGGACTGGGTGCACAGCTATCTCATCCCTCTCCCAAAACCATTCAAGGATCAGTCAAAGCTTAGCGGCTTTAGGGTCATCACCCTTCAAAATACTTTTGTGAAGGTTTTGGAGAAGATCGTCGCTGTTAAGCTGCAGGATATTTTGGAAAGGGAGAAGCTTCTTCCAAGAGGCCTGGGAAGCTACAGGCCAGGAAAAGATACCTGGTCAAATGCAGCCACTTTTGCCTTTGATGTTTATGAGGGGTTCCAGAGTAGACAGGAAACGATGGCGGTAGCGCTTGATCTCGAGGATGCGTACAATAGAGTTCGATATGATATGTTGATGACCGCACTGATGGAGAAGGGGGTCAATCCCTGGTTGGTGAACTGGATAGCAGCCGTCCTGCACTCTCGTTGGATTGCTCTCCGTCTGGGCGCATGGACCTCAGAGCCACATATGTTAACCCCGGGACTGCCACAGGGATCTGCAGTCTCACCGGTGCTCTTTAATGTGTATATGAGCAGAGCAAGATTGCAAACCTAGAAGCACCAGGGGTTAGGAGGATACTAACATTTGCAGATGATATTCTTGCATATAGGCAGGGGAGAGATAGGGAGCAAACAACCCAGGAGTTACAGGCGACAGTAGATAAAGTGATTGACTGGTGTACAGAAATGAGTGCTGTCATCCACCCGGAAAAGGCGGCTGTTTTGTGGTGCTCTCTGGACAACAGGATTGTAAGAGCTGATGTCCCAAGCCTAACGATAGATGGTAGAAATGTCAGCAGAGAGAACAAACTGAAGTATCTGGGGATCACATTTGACAGGAGCCTATCCTTCAAGGACCATGTGGAGACGGTCGTGACAAGAACTCAAAAGGGACTCAATGCACTTAAAACTATGGCTGCAATGGACATAGAGCAGAGAATGCTTTTCACACTATACCAGCACTTGATCCTCTCAGTAATTGATTATGTATTAGGTCTGCTCACTGTCTAAGAGAGTCAGCTGGTGAAGTTAGAGCGCATACAGAACGAAGCTATGCGGGTCATTCTGGGATGTACTAGAGACACCCCAGTAGTGTGTATGCGTTACATCCTTGGTCTGCCGATTGTTGCTGGTAGGCTCAAGGTGATGCAGGCGAAGGCATACTTCAGAGTAGTTGCAGACACAGACCACCCACTGCATGAGGCGCTGGACGCAGTTAAGGGTCAGCGACTGATAAGAGGGAAATCATGGATGGCTCAGGCGGAGGATACGATCAGGCAGGTGCGCCCCTTAGAGAACATTAGGCGTGGAGAAGAGTGGGTCAGAGTGCCAGCGGAACAGTCAGACTTGTGCAGAGTTATAATCACATTAAGCCGGGAGTGAAGGGAGTGGCCAGCAGGGGCCACGGAAGTGGAAATCCAGCAACTAATTCAGGACAATGCTCACTCGAGTGATGTGATTATCTACACAGATGGTTCGGTGTCAAGAGGTGAGAGAAGTGGCTAGGGGTTTTTAGCCAAAGCTAATGGTCGATGTTTGGGGCAGAAGAGCCTGGCATATGATACCACATCCAGCTTAAGAATGGAAGTGGAGGCAGTCACTTCGGCTCTCCGCTGGATGGAGAATACGACACACACACACACACACACACACACACACACACACACACACACACACACACACACACACACATCGTGATTGTAACTGACTCAGAAAGCATGCTGACGAGGGTGAGGACGGGCAGACTTCGTGTGGAGTGGCTTGCTTCGCATTCGGAGGTCACGGGTGACCAGCATCGCCTGGATCTTTTCTCTGGGGCATGCCTGTGTGCTGGGAAATGAACAGGCGGACAGATTGGCTGGCTCTGCAGAACTTGGTGGAGTATTGATACATGACAAGGCAGACGTGGTTGCGGCCTTGTGGGAGCACTTGCACACCTCGGAGGAGCAAATGGATTACCATGGTCTGGCAAGAATGAGACAACGAGGAGTGAGGAAGGGATCTGGCCGACGCTCAACGCTCAAAGGAAAGGCGAGACGAACTTATAATCAGATTGCTACTGGTACTATTAGTGTTGGAACTCTTCGCTGGCTGCTGAGGATGGCGACGGAGCACTTATGGGAATGCCCCGAATGCTGTGATGTCGATTCCTAAATCAATCAATCAATCAATCTCTCTCCCTCTCTCCCAAATGCTGGTGCAATTACGTTAGCTTAGAGAATATTTAAAATATCATAATTACATAGTAATGCCTTGATGGGTGCCTCCTTCCCTCCGCCAGCCTATGGGACACCCTTGGGCAAGGTGGAGTACCTGTTTAGCCTCCCGATCAAGGTTACGTGAAGCCATGGGTGCAAGTGGTGGATGAAGTTGAAGAGCAGCCGACAGATAGTTGTAGGTTATGGTCTCCAGCTTCACGACGGAAGGCAGATGATCTCTTTTTTGGGAGACATTGGCTACGGTCATCGACACGTATGGTAACTGCTAAGAAGGAAAGCAATGGCAAACTACCTTCTTTACAGATGCCAAGAATATCATGTACTGAAGTCTTATCGATAATCAGAGAAACGGCGTAAATCGGTGCTCCATAGGAGCAGCCTCGCCTGGTAGGGGTAGTCATGTGCACCAGGTGCCTCCAGACCGTCATCAGGAGACTGAGTGCAAAAGAATATCAACATTGAAATTAGGAACTTGGAATGTAAGAACTATGAGTGGGAATGGGAAATTTGATAACATTAACAATGAAATGAGAAGATTAAATATTAACCTGTTAGGTGTACGTGAGAACAGATGGACAGGAATGGGCATTGTGACATCTGAGGAATGGAATAATCTATTCTGATGGGGAGAAACAACAGCGAGGAGTAGCAATTATAATGAATACAGAGAGATCAAAATCGATCAAAGGATATTGGACTGTATCAGACAGAGTGTTACTGGTGAAGTTGAGGGGAAGACCTTTTGATGTCAACGTCATACAAGTTTATGCACCAACAGCAGACAGTAGTGATGACAGCATCGATGAATTTTATAGTGATTTAGAGAAAGCCTTCGAGAAATGCAAGAATTCTGAAGTAACTATCATAATGGGTGGCTTGAATGCCAAAGTTGGAAATCAACAGGACGGATGCATAGTGGGCAAGTATGGACTAGGGCAGGAGTCACCAAACTTTTTTTCAGTGCGGCCGGATAACTGACAAAATGACGAGCGCGGGCCGGATATCAGACAAAATGACGAGCGTGGGCCGGATACTCATTCTGTACAATACATGCGACGCTCTCCGTGGCGAAGATCTTACGGACGCGGTTCGTAATCCCGTATACCCACGTTTGAAATACAGCTGCGAGCGATTTAGCAGCAGACAACGTTGCGCTGATATTTACGCTATGTTATGTGTGCCGGTCGTTCGAAAAGCAATGGTAAACTACTGAACGTAAACTTGCCAAGACATCAACAACAGCAAACAATGCTGGTGTTGACTGTAAACGTCCTGTAAAGGATATACAACTAACTTTAACAATAATTTCAAGCTAGAACGAAAGCTCTGGGAAAAAAGACGAAAAACTAAGTTAATCATGGAAAGTGCGTACAATGCACATAAACAAACAAACAAACAAACAAACAAACAAACAAACATAGGCAACCAACATATTTATATTTATTTACTAAACAAAGTTATCAAAGAAGGCGACGTTAGCAAAAAGATAGTTACATCAGACATATTGTGCACATATCCGAATCTCACAAACTAAGCAGCAAAAGAGGATAGTGAGTTTTGTGAAACTGACGTGTGGCTTTCAAAATACCATCAATGTTTGGAACTGCTGCATCCAGTCAAGAGAATTGCTTTCAAATGTTCATCAGTCAATCTCATTCGATGATGTGACTTCATAGACTTCCTTTTTGAAAATGTTAGCTCACAGACATATGTTGTTCCAAACAATGATGTCATACCAGCGGCAAATTTCTTAAGTTTCGGAAACTCAACATCAGGTAACCAGCGGTACTTCTTTCTCAATGAGCTCCAACTGTAATTCAACTGGCACACCATTAAGGTTACAATCAAACGGATTTTGGAACAGAAGGATGTCACTCTCAAATCTGTCAAGATCTTAAAATCTCTCCAAACTCTTTGAAATACTGAAAATGAGAAAGGTATTCTCCTTCCTTTTTTGCTTCCAACAATGACAGCTTTCTTCGAAATCCTTTGATTGTTCTGTAGAGATCACAGACGAGGTAATACTTTCCCTGAAGTTTCAAGTTCAGTTCATTCATATCGACCAAAATTGACAACTTTGACAGCCAGGTAGGATCTGACAGCTGTGAATCAGCTTTATCTTTTTCAGTGAAGACAACATCTATTACGTTTCGGAGCTTGTAAAAATGAAGCAGGACTTTACCGCAGCTGAGCCACCTGACTGATATGTGATAAGGCAAGTCACATAATTCAGATTCAATTTCTTCAAGAAAAGCCTAGAACTGACGGTGACTGAGTGCATGTTCCCGAATGAAGTTCACATCAGAAACTACTGGTTTCAGTACACAAGAAATATCTAAATCTTTCCCACGGAGTACTTACTGATGTACGATGCAGTGTATGAACAGAGCGCCCGGAACTTGCAAATCTTCCAAATGAGTCCTGATCTGCCCCAAGAGACCCTTCCTCACTCCAGTCATGTTTTTTTCCTCATCAACTGTAACACCTCGAAGCTGATTTCACCAAAGAAGGTTGGCTATTCTTGGAAAATTGTTTGCACTTCCACGAAAATGACTTTCCCAGTTGTTGTTCCATGCATGCTGCAAACGGACGCCAACTCTTCCGTTATCTGAAAGTCCAAATTGACACCACAAATGAACACGAGAACTTGTGACGTTCTCGAGAGATCAATAGACTCACCCATTGCCAGAAAATACTACAACAAGTTCCTAGCTTTCTCGCGTATCTGTAGCACTATGTTCTCTCCAGGTTCTTCTGTTCTACGCACAGCTGAACTTGCCGAAAGGCTGATAGTTCCAAACAAATCGGCTTTCTCAGGACACAAGTCATTTGCTGCTTCGATCACACACACTCTTTAATGACGTTGCCATCAGTAAACGGTTTTCCTCGTTCTGCCATCTTTTGCGCTGTTATGTAACTTGCACGAGTGACAGATTCATTTTTAGCAAATTTTCTCGTGAAGAGACTTCTTTGCGTTTCAAAACCACGTTTAATGGTCTCATATTTCCCAGAAAACTTTTAATATGCTGATGGATGTTTTGTTTTTTAGTGACGCTGAAGATTGTACTCTTTCAAAACGGTAACACTTTCGCTGCATATTACGCAGCTGGTTTTCTGGTCCTTTGTTTCCACAAAGAAGTACTTAACTCCTCACTCGGCGCCCACTTTTCTCTGCCTACTAGCCATAATTAAGGGTGAAGTACACGGGATCTGAAAATGAAAAAGACATTACATTAGAAACATAATTAAAATCCTATTGAAACACAAGAAAAGCAGAGGACTATGGGTCACTGGTGAAGCTACAGCTCATCAAAGGTACATATACAGTTTATAGGTACCTTTGTGTAACCGCACAGAGATGATAGAGATAATAGCACAACGCCGACTATTCATGTACCGTAGAAGAAGAGAGGAATAAGAAGACAAAGAGAATCGCATTCTATCTCTACGGCTAACAAGAGAAAACTACGATTTAGAGATATCAGAAGAAATTCAGGTCAGGTACAGGGAATTAGAATAATGTAATTATAAAGATACAACAACATCTGATTAATAATGCCAATGCCCTAATATATAAAATTCATGATTAGATGCAATGACAAAATAGACATCGCCATGAATAAACATACACATGATCATCCTTCACAGTACCATTGATATTCCATCACAGCTTGGGTAGTCATCCAACACAGTACGAGTGATGTTCCATCACAGCATGGGTAGTCATCCAACACAGTACCAGTGATCCTCATCACAGCATGGATAATCATCCAACACTGTAACTGTAGTCTGATACACAACACCAGCAATTATCAGACAACAAGATGGAACAAAGGTCATTCATTCAGTAGCATGTCCTTTGCAGAACCTCGCTCCCATAACAACCTTCCGGAAATCCTCTCGATCATAAGCAAGATTTCCCGCTTCAGATACATCCATCTGGAGATCATCCGCCACATCCTGCACCCATCTTCACTTTGGCTTTCCTCTTCCTCTCTTCCCATGCATATATCCCTCCATTATTGTTCTCATGCACAGACATAGCTATTGTATTCCTATATTCCTATTTAAAATTTGAAGGTTCGTTCAAAACTCACCCCACGGCAGATAATCGTCAATCCACAATCAAGATCCTATTGGATCTTTTGGATCTTCACAGGGCCTGTCTACCCTCTCAACTGCGGTCTGGAAAAACAGTGGCTATGCTCGGCCGTGCCTGGGGCATGTTCGCCCATCTACTTGGTAGTGGCTCAGGGGTTTAAGTTCAAACCCTCTGCTGAAAATTAGACATCGGCATCTCTTCGGCCTAAGTTGTTCCCAAGACCAAAGAGGCGGGAACATGGCTTTACTGGGCTGTTATAGGCACGCCAACACAACATCCCAGCATCCTATACATTTTTTACCAGGGTATCAAGGAATATGCTACTCCATACTCTTGTAGAGTCGCGGCAGGCGGCTTCATTTGGTAATAGAATATATCTCATAATAAATAGGGCCACCTAAATAAACAACCTAGTGCAGCCAGGAGGTTTCCGCACGTGTGAAGATCTCCTATTATTCGAAACATAATATTTACATTTAAATTGTATCACCACGTCTCGTGTTTCATAGTTATATCAAGCAAGTTCGAGTACCGACGGCGGGCCGGATGAAATGACGTCGCAGGTCGGATCCGGCCCGCGTGCCGTAGTTTGGTGACCCCTGATCTAGGGGATAGGGGTTTTCGTCTCAATGTTTATATTAAGTTTAGTTTCCTTTAGTTTAGTCGACGGATCAACATCACGACACAAGGGTGTAACCAATAAATGCTCCGTTCTTCTCCTAACTCAAACCTGAGTTTTGAGAAACTCAGCCCAGTGCACGAACTCCGTAGCACGGCGAGGATCCTGAAATACTTTGGTGTGGCGAAACGCCAGTGGCTCATGTCCTCATGCCTTCTATAAATTTGGGGAAATAGAGAGAAACAGCTTTCGGGAACCCTCAGTTCTCTTGTTCGCTCAATCCCCAGGGAAGATACTTTCACAACACGATCTTCTTAATAGAATTATTAGAAATATATCTTTCTTCGGGGAAAACCCGATAGGGTCCCCTACACCAAATGAGCACCAGTGCAAGTTCTGGTGCAAGTCATGGCCGTTCCAGCACATACCGTTTGGTAGTTGCAGCATGTCAAGTTGATTTAAAGATTAAGACAGAGGTGCAACCTACTACTGATGCAGTTGGAAAGGTAATAATTGGGTTGTGGGTGGTCCAGCCAGACCTGGACCTATAAATGTATTTTGTCTCGACGGGGAAGCTGAATTGGCGAAAAGCCAATCATAACATATGAAGAGTTGGTTGACCGTTGGCCAATCTAACTAGGCGTCTTGTTTTTGGCATAGCCGGGGAAGTGAATCTGAACAATATATCTCCCCAGAGGATTTCATTTGTTCTTGGCGGCAGATGAGCTGTTGCTATCTTTCTTTCTACGGCCTGAACTGGGCATGTTGTCATCTTTCTGTAAAATATAATCATTGGATAGCTACGGTGTGCCGGAAGGAGGGAAGCGCTCCTTGGGGATGGGGTCCACCAATCTATGATCTATCTTCTTGAGCCGGAAGAGGCTATCCACAGTGCTATCTCTTTCGTCTTTTGGTCGATAGGATGATGTCGGGAAGATAATGGACTTCTCTATCTCACTGAGAGAACCTGAACTCTTCTGAATCTATGGGTTATTTGAGGCACTGCCGCTACATTGCGGCGACAGCTCAGACAAGAGCAGCGGCCGGAAGGAGTAGTATGTTTTTTTTTTCCTATTCTTGCTGGGAATGGGGAACGACACTTCTGTACATACACATAATTACCCACACAACACCACAAGAGCTTTGTCGTGAGAAAGGCATGGTTTGCAAGGGAGAGAGAGGCCGGGAAACGAATGTGCCCAATAATAATAAAGGCTTGGTATGAGTGTAAAGAGTGAGTCTTGTGTGCAAAAAAGTGCATAGGGTAGCCGACAGGACGTCTACAAGCTGGAGGTCTACTCAAGCTCGGACGTAGCCAATCCAGGGGCTACCTGACCGGTAAGGCCCATTCATGCGGGTATCTTAGCTAATGTATTGAGTAGGGAACCTTTATGTCAAATGTAGTAACTGAGGCCCTATTGGTCCTCAGGATTGTGTGATACATGAGTCGGCCCAGTCGCTCAATATTGTTTGTCATCTCCAGGGTCCTCTGCGGTTGGACGGGACTAAATCGGACAGTATCCACAGGGCTTCTATGCTAAAGCCAAATACGTCTGATGAAGCCAGGTCAAGGTATTGGCCATACCACACATGGTGTGACTAACTCTGAGAGAGAGTCAAGGTTGGTCTTGGGAAAAATGACAATTTGCGGTAATGGCGCATCTCAAGTCCTTTCAGCGACATAGGCTCGAGAGCAGTTGGTTTCTTGGCTGGGCCTACGCATGATTATCCTGCATACCCATTTTGTACAGGACAGTGAAAGGCACCTATCCATTATACCTCCATGAACAATTCCCATTATTGGAAACCATAATTCATTTCCCAATCAGTGAAAACCTTGTGCCAAATTAACTCAATTGACTATGAATAGAGGTCCTCAAAAACCAGTGGCTTTGATTCTACAGAAGCCTGTTGTACGTACAACCAATTACCTGGAAGGAAGGAGATTCTTGCACACGCGGTGAGCTGTATGTGGACAGATCGGACAGTGTATGAAGCTGGGTCTGTGACGCTAGCTACCTGAGGCTCTGTGCCTGAACTTTATCCTTGTTGTGTCTGTTTAGAACTATCTGTTTTCACTGCCTTGATGTTTTCCTGTGCTGTTCTTTATTAATTTAATAAATCACGTTTTAGTTTACTCCAATGTTCACTGTGGTATATATATGGATCAGCCAGAAATACACTTTAGAGATTAGGTCCCGAGGTCGAAAGATAGAGTGACAGTGAGTCCGGGGAACGGCGGAGGGTTGGCAAGCAAAGACCTATCCCAGCCAGGGCTATAGACTAATTTTGAAATATTGTTACATAGTTATTTGGGACCCTCCACGTAGCTTGTTACATTTGGGTAGATCTTTAACTCAAAATTTTGCCCGGGCAGCGCCGTTAGGCTACTCTTTTTCGATTTCCAACTGCCAAGGGATTTTTTACGTGCGCAACAATACACACGGGCGTCCGATATCATTACCCAGAGACCAGGGGCAATTTTATTACTAGAAGTCCACGTGAAAAGAGCCCGGTCCATACCGGGGCTTGAACCCGGGACGTCCAGCACTCGAGGCGGACACCATACCTCGAGACCACGTATCCCCCAGTTTATATTAAAAATAGACCAACAGTCAATAGCTGGCCCAACCTAGACGGAAGTAAGGATTGTTGTTATGAGTTGGTATGTCAATGTGATATGTCGCTAACTCGTATATATTATTATTTGGTATGTCAAAGTATTACTTCACCAGCTCACAGAGGTCAGATGGTAAGAGTATTACTTCCCCAACTCAAATAAGTCATGGCGTGGTATTTCAAAGTATGGCTTTCTCAACTCAAGTAATCAATCAATCAAGCAATCAAACTTTATTTTCAAAGGGTTACGCAGGCCCATCTTACATTCGGCCCTTCCAATCACTAATCTTTCGTTCATTAATTGTGCATGTTACATTCACATAGGAAAACAACAATATCAATTGGATGTTGTAAACTTAAACAATGCATATTACCATGTTATGAGACAGGCAGACACACGTACACACGCACATCCATAAACACACACGCACACATATATACCTGCATGCATACTTACATCATTTACACAAGCTCTCACAGTTATGCACACACTCAATAACATACAAATACACACTCCCTCGCATACAATGCATGCATGCACACATACACACACAAACATATACGCATACATGCACGAACATACACATATATACACATACACACATGCACATACACACATACCTACACGTACACACACATACATACACACACTTACACACCCCCCCCCACACACACACACACACACAAGTTCACAAACATACGCACATATGCACACACTCATACATACACACATGTACACACATAAACAAACATACACGCGCATACTCACATGCACACAAACACACAAACACACACGCACATACATATGTACACACATACACATGTACACACATACACATATTCACACATACACATATACACACATACATATACATACACACATACACACGAACATAAACACATACACATACATACACACGAACATAAACACATACACACTCATACACACTCATGCATACACATACACACACATGCAAACACATACACGAACATACACGCACATACACACACATGCATGTACACATACATACACGAACATACACTCACATGCACACATTTACACATGTAAACAAACATACGCACACCCACACACACACACACACACATACACACCTATACACACATATGCACACATCTCATCTTATTATTTTGTATGCAACTTGATTTTATCATGTATAATATAACATTACTGTGAGTGAGTGAGAGAGTTAGTGAGAGAGAGAGCGAGAGAGAGAGAGAGAGAGCGCGCAAGAGAGAGAGAGAGAGAGAGAGAGAGAGAGAGAGAGAGAGAGAGAGAGAGAGAGAGAGAGAGAGAAATAGAGAGTTGAATTGCATCACTAATTTTTACGCTACATAATGTATATGTACAATGTTTTCTCCACTTCTTGCAATTGCGAGAATTCTCACGACAATCGTCAGGGTCTCAATTGTGTGTAAAGTGAGGGAGTTTGTTCTTATTAGTTTCAGTGATCATGTGAGGCATCATGTATTTGTCTAGATGTGAGGATGTATGTAATGGTGTGTATGTGAGGGATATGTGTGTGTGTGTGTGTGGAGAATGTGTGTGTGCCTGTGTAATAAAGAGAGAGAGAGAGAGAGAGAGAGAGAGAGAGAGAGAGAGAGAGAGAGAGAGAGAGAGAGAGAGAGAGATAATTGAGTGCTCGCATGTCCTGTAACGTGCCATTCCATATTTTTTGTGTATTTTCATCTTTCACATTATCATTTTGTATGTATGACACTTGATTTTATCATGTATAATATAACATTACTGTAATGTGAGTGAGAGCGTTAGTGAGAGAGAGAGAGAGAGAGAGAGAGAGAGAGAGAGAGAGAGAGAGAGAGAGAGAGAGAGAGAGAGAGAGAGTTGAATTGCATCACTAATTTTTAAGTTACAAAATGTATATGTACAATTTTTCTCCATTTTCTTTACAATTTTGCGACAATGCTCACGACAATCGTCACTGTATGTGTGTGTAAAGTGTGGGAGTTTGATCATAATAGTAGGTTGGGGGATGGGGGATGTGTGTTTGGGTAGATTCGTGATGTGTGTGGGTGGGATTTGTGTGTGGGTGCGTGCGAGATGTATGGGTTGGCGGGGAGATGTGTTTGTGGGTGGGGATGTGTGTTTGTCTAGGTGGTTGTGGGTGAGTGGGTGAAGGAGGATATGTTGGTGGATGATTGATGGTGGGTTATGGGATGGGTTGGGGTATATGTGTGGGTGGGGAGATGTGGATGTGGGAAGATGTGGTTGGTGGGAGATGTGTGCAGGCGAGGGTGGTTGTGGGTTTGGGGATGTGTGTGTGGGTGAGGGATGTGTATGGGTGTGGGATGTTTGGGTGGATGGGTGGGGAGTGTGTGTGGGTGAGAGATGTGTGGATGAATGTGTGTGGGGGTTGTGTGTGGGTTGGGGGAAGGGTGCGTGATGGGTGTGGGTGGTGGATTTGGAGATGTGTGTGTGGGTGAGGAATATGTCTGGCTGGGTGGGTGTGTGTGTGTGGCTGGATGGAGGATGTATGTGTGGGTAGTGAGGGTGATTGTAGTTGAGGGATGTGTGGATGGGTAGGAGATGTGTGGATAGATGTGTGTGGGGTGAGGGATGTGTCTTTGGGATGTGTGTGGGTGTGGTGGTGTGTGGGAGGGGAGCTGGGTGTGGATAAATGATGTTTGTGTGGGTGGGTGAAGGTGTGATTGGGTTTGCGGATGGGTGAAGGATGTGTGTGAGGGTGGGGGATGTGTGCTTAGATGGGTGTTTGGGGTGTGTGAGTGTGGGTGGGTAGATAGTTGTATGTGTTGATGAGTGGGTAAGGGATGTGTGGGTGTTAGTGGTTGAGGGATAAGTACGTGTGTCTAGGGATGTGTGAGGGGATGAGTGTATGGGTTGGGGATGTGTGTGTGGGTTGTGTGTACGTGGATGGGAGGTGTGTGTTTGTGAATGGGGGATGTGTTGGTGGGTGGGGATGTGTGTGAGGGATGTTTGTATGTGTGGGGAGATTGTGCGTGGGTGGGGATGTGTGTGTATATGGGTAGGGGTGTGTGGTTAAGGGATGTGTGGCTGGGGGAATGGGTGGATGGAGGATGTGTGGTTGGGTAGAGGATGTGTGGGTGGGTGATTGTATATGAGTAAGGGTGTGTGGTTAAGGGATGTTTGGTTGGGGGATGGGTGGGTAGAGGATGTGTGGGTGGGTAGAGGATATGTGGGTGGGTGAGTGTGTGCAGGTTAGGAGATGGTGGGGGATGTTTGTAGGTGTGAGCTCGGGATCTGTGAGTGGGCTGGGGGAGATGGGAGATTATGTGGGTGAGTGCGGAATTTATTTGTTGGTAGGTGCGGAATATGTGAGTTGACCGGGAGATGTGTGTGTGGCTGAGGAATGTGTGTTTGGCAGGGTGGTTGGAGGTGTGTGGGTGGAGGAAGATATTGCGTGAGTGATTTTTGGTGGGAAATGGGACGGGTAGAGGATATGTGAGTGGGTGGGGAGATGTGTGTAGGTGGGGGATGTGTGGGTTATTGAATGTATGTGTGCTTGGGGGTGTGGGTGGATGGGATGTGTGGTGGGTGATAGGTGTGTGTGGGTGGGGAGATGTGTAGGTGTAGGGACGTGGTGGATGGGTGGGGAATGTATTGTATGTGTGTGTGGTTGGGTGGGGGAGTTGGAGTGAATGGGGGATGTGTGAGTGGGTGGGTGGATGTGTCTCATAATATAGTAATATGCATTGTTTATGTTTACAAAATTCATGTGACAATGTTTTTTCCTATGCACTGTTGATGAAAGAAAGATGAGTGATTGGAAGGGCCGAATGTAAGACGGGCCTGCGTGCCCAATTTGTTACCCTTTGAAAATAAAGTCTGTTTGTTTGTTTGTTTGTTTACACAAATACTTACACACACGTACATATTCATACAGCCACGCACACACACACATATGTAAGTCATGACTGGGAAACGGTTATTCTCTAACTGAAAGTAATTATGACTTGGTATGTCAAAGTGTTACTTACGTTGTGTGTGTGTGTGTGTGTGTGTGTGTATATATATATATATATATATATATATATATATATATATATATATATATATATATATATATATATATAGATATGTGTGTGTAAGTCGTGACTGGCAAACGGTTATTCTCTAACTAAAAGTAATTATGACTTGGTATGTCAAAGTGTTACTTATGTAACTCAGAGAAATAATACCTTTGCATACTAGTGTTTGGTTTTCACTTGGTGATAGTAACTATGGAAGCACAGACACTGAAGTGTCTAACTGCTCCAGATATATGTTTCCGTAAGTAGCAATTCTACATGAAGCATTCGAACACAACAATAAGAACCAATACATGATACTAGCGGCTGGCCGAGTGGCTAGAACGCCGGACTCTCATTCGGGAGATCCGGGTTCGATCCGTCGGTAAGGTGTTGGATTTTTTCTGTCGGGGGCAAAAAGAAAATCCTAACCTGCACAGTTCGCGGCGACTGCACTAGCCAGGCGGCCTTAATTCCTCAGGCTCAAAGACCCCTCTGCCATACACCGCAAGGTACTATATTGGCAGTAAAGGACAGTTGACAGTGGTAGAACATTCGTTTTCGCTATAAGTGCGAGCCACTGTATATTATTTAGTATTTGTCAATACACGAGATGACACTATCCAATGCCACCCATCGGGCGCTGGAGCGTCAACTATTTCTCCCCACGAGTGCCTGACCACAAAATGGAATGTGATTATGATGCATGTTTTCACAAATATTAACATACCTTGGATTTTTAATTAACAGAAATGGTTACTGCTCAATAATAGATTAGACGCGTGTGACGGCATTTCCTCACTCTCACTCTACGATGGCTACCCCAGGTTAGGTCGAGAAGGGGTTACTGATGCAGTTCACAATCCCGCATACCGCATTCGAAAAACAGCTGCGGGCGGTTTGACAGCAGACCTCCTTGCGTTGGTGTTTTAAAAATAAATGAAATTGTATTGATACCGTCGTTCAGAAAGCAATGGCAAACTACTGAACGTAAACTTGCCCAGGAATCACGAACAGCCAAAGCATGTTGGGGTTGACTGCTCCGTCCTGTAAATGATATGCAACTAACCTTAACCCCATGTTAATTTATAATTTGGATTTATGGGGATTTCGAACACATTACGGCGAGCTATAGAATAATTTTTAAACACCTGTATATATTATGTGGCCCTTCGCTTTTGAATATCAATGCGACCACCAACACCCATATAGGATATTAGTCAAGAGCTATACTCCCAGATGATATGTACTCACACAAACATAGACAACCATGAGATCAACAGCATGCTATTTGAAGCTTCAGCACATACCTTCTCCTGTGCACAAAAATGTACCGGAAGCTTCTGTGCCCAACTGACAGGATAGGACCATGTATCTTTTACGTACTCCACAGAAGACTTGAGGCCCGATTCCTGGTACCTGTCACAGAATGATGATAGTTTAGTGATTCCCAGATAAAATTAAATATAACATTAATGGCAATATCGGAGAAGGGTTAACAATCGTGTACTTCATTCTGAGATGAGGACGAATAAAAGATCATTGACCGACAAATATGAAAATAGGATACAGGTGTTCGCAAAGTTCATTGCTTGTCGATCTGACCTGACACGGGAAACGGTACGATCGCGCTGGGGGAAAACTTCGACACCGGACAAACACCACGGGAGACGGTGATCAAAGAAATAAGAACTCTTTGATGGGCGACGAATGATGAGCGTAGGGGAATAGCGGAGAAGACGGAGCGAACCGGAGCACGGAGCGCCCTGACGTATACGTGATTTCACTGAACTTTTGATGTTACGGGAACGGCAAAGGCGATTGTTGATGTATGGACATCAAACACTAACGAAGAACGGAAGGCCCAATATAAATAGTAGCAACTGGGGTTGTTGTGTTAGTGTGTGCTACCTAAAGGGACGGCAAACTGGATTTATGTCTCTTGAAAATAGCAAAGAAATCATCCCGGGAAATGAGATAGAAGTGATTGTGTGCTAATAGATTTCAATGCTTGGAGTATCATTAATTCTAGATATATAAGGTAACACTAATATTAGAGTAATATTAGCATAGGGAAATGTGTGTGTGCTTAGGGTTTACTATTGCTTTCTATTTAGTGAATAGTTTATACTTTAGTGAATTCTGCTGTTTATGTCAGAGTAGTCTTTCGGAAGCTGTTCATTACGGCTGGAGAAAGACAATCACATAAACAGTAATATGAAGCAGACTTAAATCATCTGATTTAATGTTTATTACCCAGGTTCCACTACACAGTCTGACATATCAAAGAAGATAAACCAGTACATCTCTTGTATAGAGAAAGCAGTGTTGATAATAAAGGAAAGAACGTTCACTTTTATCAAGCACTTCACAGGTGCAGTGAAAATATGTCACTATAGAAAAATCAACCTACACAGTCAATAAGAGGGGGTGACATAACGAATGCCAAGAAACATGTTTTGGTGAACCTCAGTGAAAGACCTTTATTCAAGCAGAGCAAATAGGCTAGAATATAGTGCAATTAGGTAATCACCTAAAAGAAACATTGAAGAACACGAGAACATTTAACATAGAAATAGACATTTATAAACAGTCGTAATGTGTATTCAGTGGTGGACTATACTACCTTCCAAAACAGGACATATCTGAACTTCAGTGACTTACCTTTATTGGATTATATTTCTGATGATAAAACATTGACAATTGTTTTCAATAATTGGATTAAGTCAAGACTCAAGCCGGAAAGGAGCATCCAGGGTGAGACCGTTCCACGTCTATGTTTGATGTCTGATGTTTTGGCCGTTTGAATGCTAGAGAAACTACGAAGACTAACAGCTAAAAGTCCTATCTTGCACTCACATTAGCAGAAAATACAAACTACATATACACAGTCCATACATACACCAGACATAGTTTTTATTAATAAATCTTTTATTTATCGTTGAAAGGAACTGTTGTCGGAGTATGTGTGGAGGGAATAACAGAGAGAGTGAAAGAAATAGATATATGGAAGGGAAGACAGAAGGGAGGAGTGTAGACAGAAGTCAGTCAATAATCCCAACAGATAATAAGTTTGAAGATGTGCTTGTTGATTCCACATTCCTCCCGGGGAAACAAGTGACAGTACCCCCGACTCGTTTGTCCGTCTGTAGCGTGCACTGATGCTGGTCAAGGACATGCTAGCAAATTTCATATCTTCCTGAAAGTGAACGTTAGATATTCTTAGGTAATGTTTAGTTTTTCAAGACTGAAAGTAAAATGACATAATTATAACTGGAATAGGACAAACTTGCAAGCACGATAAGCTACTTGCATGTCATTTACAGGGCGTTGCAACCAACCCCAGATTTACTGGCTGCCTGTGATTTACAAAGCAATCTTATGTTCAGTAGTTTGCCATTGCTTTCTGAACGATCGACACTTCATACCATCGAAATCAATGGACGTTTCCAGATGGCAAGCTGATGGTTTCGAATCGTCAACCTGGTATTTCGAGGAACTGTGAACCCTGCATTTCACTATCTGTTAGTTGCATATTCTTTACGTCTGTAGCAGTCAACCTCAACATTATTTGGCTGTTCGTGATTTCTAGACAATTTTACATTCAGTAGTTTGCCATTGCTTTCTGAACGACCTGCACGCATACCATTTCATAAAAAAACCAACGCAGCTGTGTTTCGAACGCGGTTTCACTATACATTCAGTCATAAATTGTGAATGTAACAGTAAAACTTAATACTGAATGTAAGAATCCACATGACTGCACCCGGGACATCCCTAAACGTGCCACGTCACCCTGTTCAAAGGCCACCAAGGAGTGTCCATGCTGATTATTCCAGTAGCAACTTCAGTAAAAGTCCGCCTGGCCTTTCCTCTACGCGTGGAGTATGGTTCAGACGACCCTCTACTCACTTCCCTCGGAGCCAGTCTTTCTAGATACGGATACTCCATCTGTTCAGCTGCACTGTCCACTCGATCCCATAGTTCTGGTTAAATCACCTGTATCATAAAGTAGCTCTCCACCCACAAAGGCAGTAGCAGCTAATCTATCAGTCACGTCTTTGCCCCGCACACCCGTGCGCCCTGTTCAGAGCGTTCATAATGTGCTCTAAACTTGCGTCCTGTCGAGCGATACTAGCCACTCCACCAGAACATACACGCACGCCAGTGTCCACTTCCCGAAGCACTCTGTGAGTACGCCACAAATACATGCCTGGCTGTGCTGTCCTCCAGCTATAAGAAGGATATCGTGACAGCCTCAACTTCCATTCTTGTGCTAGATGATGTACAGGGCGTATTGTTAATGACTGTGTAGTGTTCGAAAATATTGCCCGTCCAAGTTTTGTATTTACCTATTATGTTGCATGTACATTACAGAGGGTGAATACAAAACTTGGACCGGCAATATTTTCGAACACTGCACAGTCATTAACAATACACCCTAGAGTAGCATATGCCAAACCCCCCTGTTTAACTGTTTAGATATGTATCCTTTGTGGAGTGTACACTACACATCGTGGTTTACTTCATCCAGTATATAAGAATAGTAGCACAGATGGATTGTGGCTAGTGCCATAGAAGTAGTTTTATGGAAAACTTTGGCTAAGACAATACAAATCCTGGACTTAACACATTCAATGCTAAACAACAGGTAAGTTTGGACCAAACAAAAATGGATGGCGGAAAATGGGAAGAATGAGTGGATCACGGTTATGACCTATGAGTTGTTAATATGATAGCAGATAGTGGCACTTTGCCGTCTTTACAGACGAAAGTATGTGGATTGGGACTAGAGCTAGAGTTCCATTGCACAATGCTTGGGCATGGATTCAGAGAACATGTGTTGCCCTCTATTGAATAACGCAGTGACAACATGTCGGCGAAATATAAGTCCATGATAGATACGGGAAGTCTCTTAAGATAATTAATCATCCCGTGACATTAATCATTTAATAAGTAAATAATCGTGTAGTCCAGCCATTGGATAGCGAATTGTTTCTGAGTGTGTTTGTGCCCCAGATATGTACACACTTTGAATTATTTTAACCCACTCAAACTTTCTCTCTCATGTGCAACTGATTTAGAGTAATGGCAGAATCAAGTTAATTCCGTGAGAACAGACAGTTTATCTTAAAGTGGCATATCATGTGGAAGAACATAGCTGAAGTGCATAGCGACTCAGATACTCCAATAGGAGCCATTAGGCACTTTAAACAGCTGTGAAAATAGCCACTAAGGATACGGATAACCCGAAATACCAAATCCGGGGGAAAAAATAGACGCCACGGAGTTGTGTTGTGTCTTCACAGAAAACCAAGCATTCCAATTATGACTAAAAAAAGCATTAACCAAGTATTGCAAAAAGCAAAGATATATTTGCACAACAAGACACAACTGTCATGTGTTAGTCACACTGTTATAAGAGAATGTCTGAAGAATTCTGTGACAACAGGAAAGACGCCAGGTGTTTGAGACACTGTCGACAAAAGAGAGGAGATGCTGGTTGGTTTAGCAGAGTGGAACGGAAGAAGATCAGTGCATATTTTCATAAACATGGATGGTTTTGGAGGCACTGCATCGAATATGTCGCACAGCGTTACACGTGATGATGATAATGTCCATGTTCTTCTTCTTCTGCTGCCGTTCATCTCTCCAAGGAGCATAAGCCCTCGACCAACTCACGCAAAGCCCTTTATTGACATGTTCATGATAGGCTGGATTTTGGAGCTAAAGTATTTTACAGGAAGTGGTAACCAGACTGAGGACAAACCTCCTTATTCGCTGCTTACGGCATGTTTGTTAGATCACAGTGTTATTATTCTTTGCTTCCTTCGTGGGTTCTGGTAACAGATGGCCGGCTGATGCTATTAGGAATGCCGGATTGTAACAACAAGGAAGGAAATCGTGGAGATCTACCCCATAGTTTGACTGGATAATGCAATCGGACCATCCTCCGGTCAGGGAAGACTTGAGCTGGTCACATAGACAGTCCTGGTGCTCGTCTCGGGGATGCAGTTCCGTGTTACGACATTCAGAGTTGTTCTTGCTGGCTTCTGGGGAGAGATGTGTAGCATTGGCCTTTTACAGATCATGTGACAGACTGTCAGGAGAGGACGTAAATAACACGCTAGAAGGTGTTCAGTCACAGGCAGACATACATACAGACAGAGAGTAATGGATAGATACATTAGACAAACACGCAGGCAGATAGACATACAGGCAGGCAGACAGACAGACAGAGAATGATAGACAGATAGATGGACAGACAGACAAGCAGATAGACCGCCAGACATGCAGACATATATACAGACAGACAGACAGACAGACAGACAGACAGACAGACAGACAGACAGACAGATAGATAGATAGATAGATAGATAGATAGATAGATAGATAGATAGATAGATAGATAGATAGATAGATAGATAGATAGATAGAACGAACGAACGAACGAACAGACTTTATTTTCAAAGGGTAACAAATTGGGCACGCAGGCCCGTCTTACATTCGGCCCTTCCAATCACTCATCTTTCTTTCATCAACAGTGCATAGGAAAAATTTGTAAACATAAACAATGCATATTACTATGTTGTGAGACACATCCACCACCCACCCACACATCCCCCATTCACTCCAACTCCCCCACCAAACCACACACACATACAATACATTCCCCACCCATCCACCACATCCCTACACCTACACATCTCTCCACCCACACACACCTCTCACCCACCACACATCCCATCCACCCACACCCCAAGCACACATACATTCAATAACCCACACATACCCCACCTACACACATCTCCCCACCCACTCAATATCCTCTACCCGTCCCATTTCCCACCAACAATCACTCACCCAATATCCTCCTCCACCCACACACCTCCAACCACCCAACCAAACACACATTCCTCAGCCACACACACATCTCTCCGTCAACTCACATATTCCGCACCTACCCACTCACAAATTCCGCACTCACCCACATAATCTCCCATCTCCCCCAGCCCACTCACAGATCCCGAGCCCACACCTATAAACCCCCACCATCTATTAACCTGCACACACTCACCCACTCACATATCCTCTACCCACCAACACATCCTCTACCCACCCATCCCCCAACCAAACATCCCTTAACCACA
>OY992878.1:116692995-116732995 GCA_963921405.1 Cepaea hortensis
AATTTTATTTATTAGGGCATTGGCATTATTATTCAGATGTTGTTGTATCTTTACAATTACATTATTCTGATTCCCTGTACACTGGCCTGAATTTCTTCTGATATCTCTAAATCGTTGTTTTTTCTTGTTAGCCGTAGAGATAGAATGAAATTCTCTTGGTCTTCTTATTCCTCTCCTCTTCTACCGCCCATGAACAGTCGGCGTTGTGCTGTTATCTCTGTCATCTCTGTGCGGTTACACAAAGGTACCTGTAAACTGTATATGTACCTTTGATGAGCTGTAGCTTCACCAGAGACCCCTAGTCCTCTGCTTTTCTTGTGTTTCAATAGGATTTTAATTATGTTTCTAATGTAATGTCTTTTTCATTTTCAGATCCCATGTACTTCACCCTTAATTATGGCTAATAGGAAAAGAAAAGTAGACGCCGAGTGAGGAGTAAATTACTTCTTTATGGAAACAAAGGACCAGAAAATCAGCTGCGTAACATGCAGCGAAAGTGTTGCCGTTTTGAAAGAGTACAATCTTCGGCGTCACTACGAAACAAAACATCCATCAACATATTAAAGGTTTTCTGGAAAATTACGCTCTGGGAAATATGAGACCATTAAACGTGGTTTTGAAACGCAAAGAAATCTCTTCACGAGAATATTTGCTGAAAATGAATTGTCACTCGTACAAGTTACAAAACAGTGCATAAGATGGCAGAACGAGGAAAACCCTTTACTGATGGCAACGTCATTAAAGAGTGTCTGTGATCGAAGCAGCAAGTGACTTGTGTCCTGAGAAAGCCGATTTGTTTGGAACTATCAGCCTTTCGGCAAGTTCAGTTGTGCGGAGAACAGAAGAACTTGGAGAGAACATAGTGCTACAGATACGCGAAAAAGCTAGGAACTTGTTGTAGTATTCTCTGGCACTGGATGAGTCTATTGATCTCTCAAGTACATCACAACTTCTCGTGTTCATTTGTGGTGTCAATTTGGACTTTCAGATAACGGAAGAGTTGGCGTCCGTTTGCAGCATGCATGGAACAACAACTGGGAAAGTCATTTTCGTGGAAGTGCAAACAATTTTCCAAGACTATAACCTTGGGTGGTATCAGCTTCCAGGTGTTACAGTTGATGAGGGAAACAAATATGACAGTAGTGAGGAAGGGTCTGTTGGGACAGATCAGGACTCATTTGGAAGATTTGCAAATTCCGGGCTCTCTGTTCATACACTGCATCGTTCATCAGCAAGTACAATGTAGGAAAGATTTAGATAATTCTTGTGTACTGAAACCAGTAGTTTCTGCTGTGAACTTCATTCGGGAACATGCACCCAGTCACCGTCAGTTCTAGGTTTTTCTTGAAGAAATTGATTCTGAATTCTGCGATTTGCCTTATCACATATCAGTCAGGTGGCTCATCTGCGGTAAAGTCCTGTTTCGTTTTTACAAGCTCACTGAAAAAGATAAAGCTGATTCACAGCTGTCAGATCCTACCTGGCTGTCAAAGTTGTCAATTTTGGTCGATATGAATGAACTGAACTTGAAACTTCAGGGAAAGTATTACCTCGTCTGTGATCTCTACAGAACAATCAAAGGATTTCGAAGAAAGCTGTCATTGTTGGAAGCAAAAAAGGAAGGAGAATACCTTTCTCATTTTCAGTATTTCAAAGAGTTTGGAGAGATTTTAAGATCTTGACAGATTTGAGAGTGACATCCTTCTGTTCCAAAATCCGTTTGATTGTAACCTTAATGGTGTGCCAGTTGAATTACAGTTGGAGCTCATTGAGAAGGAAGCACCGCTGCTTACCTGATGTGTAGTTTCCGAAACTGAAGAAATTTGCCGCTGGTATGACATCATTGTTTGGAACAACATATGTCTGTGAGCTAACATTTTCAAAAATAAAGTCTGTGAAGTCACCACATCGAATGAGATTGACTGATGAACATTTGAAAGCAATTCTCTTGATTGGATGCAGCAATTCCAAACCAAACATTGATGGTATTTTGAAAGCCACACGTCAGTTTCACAAAACCCACTATCCTCTTTTGCTGCTTAGTTTGTGAGATTCAAATATGTGCACAATAGGTCCGATTTAACTATCTTTTTGCTAACGTCGCCTTCTTTGATAACTTTGTTTAGTAAATAACTATAAATATGTTGGTTGTCTTTGTTTGTTTGTTTGTTTGTGTGCATTACACACCCTTTCCATGAGTAACTTAGTTTTTCGTCTTTTCCCCCAGAGCTTTCGTTCTAGCTTAAAATTATTGTTAAAGTTAGTTGCATATCCTTTACAGGACGTTTTCAGTCAACACCAGCATTATTTGCTGTTGTTGATGTCTTGGCAAGTTTATGTTCAGTAGTTTACCATTGCTTTTCAAACGAACGGCACCCATAACGTAGCGTAAAAACCAGCGCAACGTTGTCTGTTGCCAAATCGCTCGCCGCTGTATTTCGAACGTGGGTATACGGGATTATGAACCGCGTCCGTAAGGCCTTCGCCACGGAGCCCGGCGCAAGTATTTGTGGGATGTGGATTTTAATTTATGAGAATATTATGTTAAGTTGTCTAGGGGATTTAATTTGATTATCTATTATTTTAGCCACGTGAGGTGATCCTGGATCTCTACCATAAACACTAGAAGGAACATACTTCACTCCTGTTTACAACTGTATTCATGAGTACATCTCCAGTCCCACTTATCACCTTATAAAGTTTATAGAGTGCTAGAAGAGATTGATTGTTCACAACATATAAACAACCACTGTTGAACAGATATCACATTTACTTGATGTACATTCATTCATTCAGTAGCATGTCTTTTGCAGAACCTCGCTCCCATAACAACCTTCCGGAAAACCTCTCGATCATAATAAGCAAGATGTCCCTCGTCTGATAAACCCATCTGGAGATCATCCGCCACATCCTGCACCCATCTTCTCTTTGGCTTTCCTCTTCCTCTCTTTCCAGGCATATATACTTCCATTATTGTTCTCTCCAAACTTTCGTGACGTTTCAAGTGACCAAAATATTTCAATGTTCTTTGTTTTATCGTCTGTAATAGCCAACCTTCTTCAATATTCAATTCTTGAAGTATGGATGCGTTTGTTCTTTTCTTTACCCAAGATATTCTTAGAACTCGTCTATAACATTTATATTCAAAGACATTTATGCTCTGTTCAGCTTGTTTAGTAAGTGTCCATGTCTCACAGGCGTATGTTGCAATGGGAAAGATGCATCCTCTTAAAAATCTAATTTTTGTAGTTCTGTCTGTCCCACTCCATAATTTATTCAGTTGTATTAGTCTTTGAAGAGCAATTGATAGTCGTCTTTTAATTTCTGTCATTGTGACACCTTTGTTGGTAATCAATGACCCAAGATATTCAAAAATTTTCCACCACCTTCAATTTTTCCCCATTAACGTATATTTCTTTCTCCATAGTAGTTTTGTATGTATGCATTATCTTTGTTTTTGCTATGTTAAGATATAAGTTGTGATTTTCACTATTCAATTGGTATGAGGCTATTAGGTTTTCTATGCCATTCTGTGTTGTGGATAGTAATACTGTATCATCGGCATATCGAATCTCTGGTATGTCATGACCACCGATATTTAGGGCTTCATATAACTCCCTGTTTATATCATCTCTTACATTTCTCATTATATTTTCGGCTTTCAGGTTAAACAAATAGGGTGACAGCACGCAGCCCTGACGGACTCCTTGTTTGATGTCAAGCCAATCTGATGTCTCGCCATCTATTCTAACTGCTGCTTGTTGGTCTAGATAGAGCATTTTTATGAGTTGTACTACATGTGATGGAAAGCCCATATTCCTCATGATTTCCCAAAGTTTCTGATGCTGTACACAGTCAAATGCCTTTGAATAATCCACAAAACATGAGAATAGGTTTACATTAAATTCTCTGCACTTCTCTATTATTAATCGCATGTTGAATATGTGATCTCTTGTTCCTCTTCCTTGTCTAAATCCAGCTTGAACCACGTTAATCTCTTCTTCCATTTTCTTACGAAGTCTTCCCATTATGACTTTCAGTATAATTTTACTTGCATGACTGATCAGGGCAACAGTTCTATAGTTGGTGCATAATTTCAGGTTGCCCTTTTTTGGTATTGGAATGAAGAAAGTTCTCTTCCAATATTTTGGCCATATACCATATTTCTAAATCTTTTTACATAATGCATGATATATGTGTATGCTTTCTTCTCCTCCCGCTTTAATTAGTTCAGCTGGTATCTCATCACATCCAGGTGATTTACCATTCTTCAGGTTCTTTATAGCCCAAGCAATTTCATCTAATGAGGGTTCAGGTTCTGTCTCTGCTGTCATTGGCTCATGTATCTCATTCATATCCTCACTGTCACTCATATTATACATTCCACTGCAGTACTCCTGCCATCTTTCTAGAATTTGTCTAGATTCTGTTAAGGTATTTCCCATCTTGTCACAGATAACATTCAACTGAGGTTGAATATTTCTTGTCAATAACTTCATTTCTTTGAACATTTCATAATCTCTTCCAGTCTTATGATATTGCTCTATTCTGGTACAGCAATCTTGTATGTATTGATTTTTGTCCTTTCTTGTGTTCTTTCTTATTTCTCGAGTTAAAGATTTATACTTCATCCTGCTGTTATTGGATTCACCTCCTTTCTGTTTCAGTTCTCTTCGTTGTTTAATTAATTCTAACGTGTCTGATGTAATCCATGGCTTAAGTTGCTTTTTCTTGGTTGGAATTAAAGATATTATCAAGAGATCTCTAGCTTGTACTGCCAGTTAATCAGGTGTCATTTCCTCTTGTAAAGACATCAAGACCCCAAAGCGATCCATAACTTCTATCTTGTATGCATCCGGTATTTTTGTGAGATCAAAATGAAGTGGCTTTGGTCCTCGGATAAGCTTTTTGAGTTTTAATTTCAGATCTGCTTCTAATAACTGATGATCTGTATCACAGTCTGCACTTCGTAGGGTTTTTGCAGATGTTATACTTGGTCTCCATCTTCTTTGTATTAAAATATAATCTATCTGATTTTTGGTAATACTGTCCGGAGACTTGCATGTGAAGAGTCTTCTTGGATGTTGTTTAAAAAGCGTGTTGGCTATCGTGATCTCATTTTCTGTGCAAAATTCAATTAATTTGTCACCTGCATCATTTCTATTTCCCAATCCAAATTTTTCCACAACGTGTCTCTCATTTTCAGCTCTTCCTGCACCTACTTTTGCATTAAAATCTCCCAATATTATTGCTATATCATTATGACCAATCTTATTTAATGTGTCAAATTACTAAAACAAAGTCTATGTTAATAGGAACCAGGCAAAGACTTCACACTCTAAACTCGCAGAGAACTCTTCAGCTGCACATTGGCAGCACGCCTGTAGAAAGTGTCACCGAGCACAAGACACTGGGTGTTATCATAGATCAAAATCTAACTTTTAACTCACATGTTCATGCTCTAGTTAAACAAATAGCCAAAAAAGTATACCAACTTGCCAAAATTAAAAATTTCCTTGACGAAAACACAAGAAAGATATTCTATACTTCTCATATACAAACACATATTGATTACTGCTCCACAGTCTGGGATGGATGCTCCAAATCAATAACAAAACGCCTATATTCACTCCAGAAAAGGGCAGTGCGTTTAATTAATGGTGAAAAGCTTACCGACAATTCTAACCTATATAAACGTCTCCGGTTACTGCCACTCCACAAGCGCCTGCTTTTTAATAAAACCAAACTAATTCACAAAATCCTATTTCAAAATGCTCCAAGCTACCTTTGGCCATTGTTTAAATATAACGCTAGACATAGCGAACAACTAAATATACTTCATGTCCCTAAACCTAGGATAGACTTATATAAAACAAGCTTAGCATACTCTGCCGCTCAGTTGTGGAACAATCTTCCACAAGAAATCAAAGACACCACCAATCATGATACATACATTCGCAACCTGTTTGAACACTACCTTAGTACAGACTACATGCCCCCATAACAAACAACACAAAAAAGACAATAATGGTAACTTATCTCAAACGACAACTAGCCAAAAAACATTCCCTTAGGTATGGCACGTTGCACCCTCCTTAGGTATTTATAATGCCCATGTTAAACACTGCTTCAGTGAGTCATTTGTTATTGATTATTTTTCATGCGTTTTAATGTTCTTTTGTTGTCAAAAGTTGCTTCATTAGTGATGTTGAATGAAAGAATGTATGAGAGGAAATAGAGAAGAAGGGCAGAATGTCAGACGGGCCTGCGTGCCCAATTCTTAACCCTTTGAAAATAAAGACTTATTATTATTATTATTATTATTATTATTGTCTTGCAGTGTGGTGTAAACATCTTCAATTTCGTCCTCCTCTGCTGTTGAAGTAGGTGCATATATCTGTACAAGAATTGTGTTTTTTGGACGGCCTTTAAGTCTAATAGTGAGTATTCTATCACTAACTGGATTATACCGAATTAAAGCTTTTGTAGTTGTCTTTTCTAAACAAAATGCCACTCCACTCTGGCCTCCGACGTCTCTACCAGAATAAATGAAAAGACTTAAAATTTTCAGTTGTAAAATGTCCCTTGCCGCTCCAGCGATGTTCACTAATTCATAAAATTTGAATGTTTAACCTCTCAATCTCATCACATACTACTTTAAGCTTTCCTTCATACAGACTTCTCATATTCCACGTTGCTATTCTCACTCTGTTTCTTAGTCTGACACAGGGGATTTCCTTGGTAACACAGTCGGGATTAACTCCGTCATCACGATTACTAGTACTGGTAGTTGTGTCACACTCTTCCCCATTGTTATCTGATCTGCCTGGCCTTTGGGTCATCGCCACCAGATCTCTTTCTTATTATATTTTCTTTCATGGTTGTTATGGTTTCTTGGCAAGTTTTGCAGAAGGTAGTTTGCCATTGCTTTCCTTCTGGGCAGTGACTGTACTAGTCGGTGGCCATAGCCATTGTATCTAGTGATGAGATCATCTGCCTATCGCCACAGAGTGCAAGACCATAACCAACAACAATGTGTCGGCTGCTCTCACACTCCAGCCACCACCTGCTTCCATGGCGTCACGTAACCCTGATCGGGGGGCTAAATGGGTACTCCACCTTGCCAAAGGGTGTCCCGTAGACTAACGGAGGAAAGGAGGCGTCTTACATCTCCTTTGATAGGGGATACTCCTACCCGCTAACCGGGTGTACACATGATGTATACATCAACAATTTTGGACAAACAGTTCAGGTATTAAATCAAGATCTGTAGTAACATATATATGTGTAATGACCACAATGCATTTTCAGAACAGGCATGGGAAAGATTTGCATTATCAAAACATATTAACCCCATTGTCCCAAGAAAAAACAATGTTATTACAAACAACACAACAACCACAAATTGGGTCTACTATCCTTGACCCACCTTACATAATTAAGGCAAACGATGATCTAAGCACATATAACCCAACATATAAGACAGTTGTTTCTGACACCCTTTACAATTCTCATATTTAGAAATAATGAGTTGGTGTCAAAATACTCACTATACCATAACCTTCATTGAAAAAAAAAGCTACTGACCTTTTACATCCATGGGAAAAAGCACATATAAAAGCCATTAGTTCTAATAATTAAACTAATTATTTAATTACAGTCTATTTCCTTTGGTGTTGCTGTCGGTTATTCTTAAGTATTGTTAAGTAGATAATGTCCATATTTATCCGGGCAGACGCAAATGTACTCACAGTCATGTTCTCCTTACATTATGTCCTTTGAAGTTGGCTGGTGAATATTTTAAAATCCATAATCCAAGAATAGAATTATACACAAGCACATATTTCCTCCGTTCGGCTGAATTCACGAATCTTGTGTTGCCAGTGGCTCGGTGCCATTGTGAAGTTGAGGCCTGGGTTGATAATACCTTCAGTAGATGCATCTTGAGTCTTGGACCAAGGGTCTTCCCTATATTACCATATCCGAAGAAAAGGATGCCGACCTTTCAGCTTCTCGGCTTCTATTATCCGAATCTCAATTATAATCACAAAGATATTTCACCCACCTAGTCACCAGTCTATAAACTATCCCACAGTTGATGGCATTTAGGCTGACATGGGACCAGCAAAGAGTTCTGATTTAGTATTTTCATTTCAGTGTAGACATACAATGCTGCGAGTCATTCATTTGTTTCGTCTGGAAATATTTCCAGGATATACCTGTTACAGGCATGGAACTGAAGAATATTAACTCCAACACACAACTGGGAGTTGCTAACAATCAGATAATTCTTTTTGGTTGCATGCGTAGAGGCATTTACTCCACTAGCTTCTTTCATATGGTCTTCTTGATGGTGTTCCGGTCTGAGATCTGGAATTGATCTGGCTTATTTCAGGGTTATTCAGTTGATATTAAGTGGATACCTTGGTTGTATTGGTTTATGGTGTTTCAGTGTCTCTTCCCATTTTTTTGAAGGGGTGTTCGTACCTAGAACTTGGTGTTGAGTCTGCCGCTGTATGACTGATTGAAGGATTATTCGGTCCTGAATGTCCCATGGTTTCGTTGACCTCGCGGATTGATGGCGTACCAGGCGGTATCTCTCAGTTAGATATGTTGGAGAATTGTGAAATATGTTTACTTCCTCTAAGCCATAGAGGCTTGGCACTAAAACATTTTTGGGGAGGTAGTGCAGCTGATATGATATTGACTGCACTACTTGTTGAGTGCTGATTGGTCACAGAAACCACCATCTTCAGCATGCCAAGGTGCCATGGAAATAGGCTCCTTTACCTCCATATATATATATATATATATATATATATATATATATATATATATATATATATATATATATTAATGAGGGGAAGTCAATAAGTAAGTCACAAATGGCTGAGAAAAAATAACTAAATATAATGACAACATGAAACCAGGTTATTTTTATACATACATTGTCCCTTTATTTCTCAACAAAATTTCCACCATCATTGATGCACATATCCCATCGTTTTATCAGTCTTCCCAAACCGGCTGCATAGAACTGCGTGCTCTGTTTTCTAAATCACGTTTTCACTTCACATTCAACTTCGGCGTGATTTGCGAAATGTCTCCGGCCAAGGTGGATTTTCAGTGCACCAAAAAGGTGGAAATCGCTAGGGGCTAAGGTGGATGGTCCAAAACTTCCCACCTTAGTTGGTTAATTTACTCCTGAGTTAATCGAGCATGAAGAAGCAACACTCCTCTAGTCAGCAGTCCTGAAGCATTGCTTTACGGGCTAACATTTGTCAGCATAAACAGGAAGCATTTCCTTATGAATGTCCTTTGCAGGCAGTCCTTTTGCTCACAAAAACCGCACAACAGCACGTTGCTCTTTGGTTGTACACTCCGTAAGGACAGTCGCTATATTGTATATGCGCTGCGCATGCACATGACAACTAGCGCCACCTGACGAACGGGAATATAAAGTTCGATATTGCTGTTACCTAATGACACCTGTAGAAAACACCAAGTACATTTACCTGCCATCCCACAGAACTGTGTGATTTACTTATTGAATCGCCCTCGTATATATATATATATATATATATATATATATATATATATATATATATATATATATATATATATATATATATACAGTCAGACTGCTACTGGTAGCATTAGTAATGGGACTCTTTGCTGGCTGTTGAAGATGACTGAGCACGTATGGGAATGTCCCAAGTGCTGTGATGTTGGTTCTTGACTCAACTCAATTTGAGGGGGGGGGGGATGTGTTTGTGTAACTTACTGACTTTCATACATATTTGCTATAGTTTACATCTGCCTGTGTATGGTGGTCATGTCATTTTATTGTGTCTATAACATGAAGCTTGTAAAGTATAGGGCTTTGTTTTTATGACTACTTTTGTATATTTACATTGCTTGCTATTGTGCAATCTGTCAAATGACTGAATTAAAGAAGAAATAAAGTCTGTTGTGTCAAAGAAATGCTTATGAAAGGAAGCACATGTGTTTTTGTGGAACATGTAGTCACATCTATTATGTTGTTGTAGATTAGTCGATGGATTAACATCATGGCACACGGGTGCAACCCATAAGTGCTACGTTCTCCTCCTAACTCAAACCTGAGTCTGGAGAAGCTCAGCTCAGTGCACGAACTCCGTAGCACCAGCGAGGATCCTGATTTCAGTTGTAGATGTTATGTCTAATTATAGTCAAGTAAGAAAAAAATCCTGTTACTTGCCCTAGGGCATCTTGGGTGTTTTGTGAGGGTCCTATAATTTGTATAGACCAGTCGGCACCCCATGGGGACTGTGGGCAGTTGGCACCCCATGGGGATTTGGTCAGTCGGCACCCTGTAGTGGCTGTGGTCAGTCGGCACCCTGTGGGGGTTGTGGTCAGTCAGCACCCCATGGGGTGGTCAGTCGGCACTCCGTGGGGGTTGTAGTCAGTATGATGTCGGATGCCTTTACTTCTCCAGCCATGTCCTGGCACCCAGGTTTTAGGCTGGGGTGACCCTTGAGCCCAAGTCAGTTTAAGAAATGCGCTGGATTGGGAGTCACAAACGTGACCACTGGGTAGGCAGGCATGTGTGCTATCCACTGTGCCTCTGCTGCTCCTCATGTTTAATCACATTGTCAGTTTATAAGTTCAAAGACTGGTATGACATTGTTTCCAGCATGTCACTCCAACAAACGGATTGTGTGAGTACCTATAAACTGACTTAATGTTGTATAAACTGAATTAATGTAGTATAACTGAATTAATGCTGCAGTTTTCCCTTGAACTACTCATCCAAATAAGATATTTAAATTGCTATAGCTATTCTATTTTAGCTGGCTCTGTGATGAAGGGGTTACGGAAGCAGTTCATAATCCTGCATACCTGCGTTCGAAACACAACTATGGGCGATTTGGCAGCAGACCGCCTTGTGTTGGTTTTTTTGATGAAATGCTATGGGTGCCGGTCATTCAGAAAGCAATGGCAAACCACTGAGCGTAAATTTGCCCAGGAATCATGAACGGCCAAACAATTCTGGGGTTGACTGCTACATTGTGTAAAGGATATGCAACAACTTTTTGCCAAAGCAGCAACCAGTTGTAGCCTATTCCTTTGTCTGATTTCCAACTGCACACAGACCTTCCTGTTTTGTTACCATTTCTGTGAAAACTAAACACTCCTGCAGAATCAAGGCAAGCATAGCTTCTCAGGGTTCCTTATAATCATACAACTGGCAACTATCTTGGAGGGCTTGCACTGAGCTCTAGGGTTTAAGTCCAGCTGTTCCTAACTGATGATAATTTTAAACCAGGTTTCCAAAAGTGAGAAATATCATGACCTGGTTAATATTTACACTGGCCAGGCAGTATGTTGTTTTGAGTAAACAGTTCAGACTCTGACCTGGATCTTGTGATTGTGCTGTTCTTGATAATCTATATATTCAGGGTTTTCTTATGGCTGTTTGGTGTTTCTATTCAAAGACAAGAGAAGCTACGAAAAGAAAGAAAGGTCTACTTTGTTCTTATGTCCCATGAACACAGTTGTTGGGCTGCTGTCAATAATATCATTTTTAGTGCGTCTTTCAGCTTACACTATCTTTACCTGTATGTGCCGGTGTACTAAGAATGAATGACGGCCCGTCCTCACCTGGTTTATTTTGATCAGCTGCATACCAGTTGTGTTCAGCTGAATACCCGATGTGTTCAGTTGCATACCCCATATATTCAGCTGCATACTCCGTGTGATCAATTGCTTACCCGATGTGTTCAGCTGCATACCCCATGTGATCAATTGCTTACCCGATGTGTTCAGCTGCATACCCGATGTGTTCAGCTGCATACCCGATGTCTAATACCCACAGTAGCATCTGATGGAACATGTGACACAGGGTTAAAGAAAAGAATTCAGTTATTCAAGGACTGACAAGAACATAGATCGTATTTAAAGAGACCCTCCACACCCCCCCCCCCCCCTGGGCATGCGACTGGAGTATGTTGACAATGACATCATTACAACTCGTGGAGTTGGGAAGGGTCAGGAAGAAATATGCCAACCTCATTCCAGTAGATGGCACTTTGTTATAGGGTCAGGAAGAAATATGCCAACCTCATTCCAATAGATGGCACTTTGCTATAGGGTCAGGAAGAAATATGCCAACCTCATTCCAATAGATGGCACTTTGCTATAGGGTCAGGAAGAAATACGCCAACCTCATTCCAATAGATGGCACTTTGTTATAGGGTCAGGAAGAAATATACCAACCTCATTCCAATAGATGGCACTTTGTTATAGGGTCAGGAAGAAATATGCCAACTCATTCCAATAGATGGCACTTTGTTATAGGGTCAGGAAGAAATACGCCAACCTCATTCCAATAGATGGCACTTTGTTATAGGGTCAGGAAGAAATATGCCAACCTCATTCCAATAGGTGCCAGCCCCTTCTCAGCTCACCATCATCATCATCACATCTGGTTCTTCTTGTACCTTGTGGGAGAGTACCCTATCATGGCTTCATGTATGGAGATTCCCATGGATTCTGTTATTTCCCTCTGTCCATCGTTTACATCAGGGGTCACCAAACATTTTTCTCGGCGGGCCGGACAACTGACAAAATGATGTTCGCGGGCCGGATACTCATTCTGTACAATACTTGTGCCGGTCTCCGTGGCGAAGGCCTTAAGGACGCGGTTCGTAATCCCGTATACCCACGTTCGAAATACAGATGCGAACGATTTGGCAGCAGACAACGTTGCACTGGTTTTTACGCTATGTTATGGGTGCCGGTTTTTCGAAAAGCAATGGTAAACTACTGAACATAAACTTGCCAAGACATCAACAACAGCAATCAATGCTGGTGTTGACTGAAAACGTCCTGTAAAGGATATGCAACTAACTTTAACAATAATTTTAAGCTAGAACGAAAGCTCTGGGAAAAAAGACGAAAAACTAAGTTAATCATGGAAACGGCGTGCAATGCTAACAAACAAACAAAGACATCATACATATTTATATTTACTTACTAAACAAAGTTATCAAAGAAGGCGACGTTAGCAAAAAGATAGTTACATCGGACATATTGTGCACATATCCGAATCTCACAAAGCAGCAAAAGAGGATAGTTAGTTTTGTGAAACTGACGTGTAGCTTTGTTGCGAAACGCCAGTGGCCCTTGTCCTCATGCCTTCTTTGTTTTGGGTAAACAGTGGGAATCAGCTTTCGGGAACCCACAGTTCTCTTATCCGCTCAATTCCCTTGGAGGATAATTCTCTGGGTTACTTTTATAACCCGATCATCTTAATCGAACGATTGGAAATGTATCTTTTCTTCGGGTAGACCCGATGGAGCGCCTTGCGCCAAATGCGCACTGGTGCAACTTCTTGGGCAATTCATGTCCGTTTCTAGACCTACCGTTACCCACTGCATAATGTCAAGATGTCAAGTTGAAGATTGGGACATTTTAAGTGCAGCATACTGCTGGTGTATGAAAGGTAATCTTTGGTTGTAATTAGTCCTGCACTTATAAATCTCTATTGTCTCGACTACTGAGATGAATTGGCGAAACGGCAGTCTTGCCATATTGGGAGGGGGTGACCGTTAGTCAATCTGGCTAAGCGTCTTGATCTTGGCATGGCAAGGGAACAAATCTGAACAATAAATATTTCCCAAATGATATCGCTTGTTATTGGCAGCCGATAGACGAGTGCTATCTTTCTTCCTACGGCTTTACCTCTACTTAGTGTCATTTTTCATTTGAATATAAACATTCTATAGCTATGGCATGTAGTTAAGAGGGGAAACACACATACTTACCTACACCCCACCACAAGAGCGATGTCGTGAGAAAGGCAGGGTTTGCAAGTGAGAGGGAAGCATGAGAAGGAATGTGCCCAAGAATAATAAAGGCATGGTATGAGAGGGGAGAGGAATCTTGAATGAAGAAAATAGAGTACGATAGTGTATGTATTTTGTGTATAGCAACCGACATGCTGAGACCATTGTGAGTCTCCATGTCGGCTGTACCTGAAGTGTAAGCTGGAGACTTTCACCAATATTTATAATCTCCAGGATCCTTCCTTTTGGTGGTGAACAGAGCTACTACCCAGACAGTTATGTATTAACCAAGGGTTGATCAAGTTTTGGGCCATACCAGGCCAATGGGTATGATCTTTACAAGATAGAGCCAAGCTGGCCCGACAGAAGGACCATCGGGTTTTTTTTCTAACACCTCGCCAGTCATCTCGATACGATTGGATCGAGTCATTTTGTATTTTGGACTGAACCCCGACTACATATCAAACCCACCCATCCTTGTCTGAGACAGTGAACGGAACCTACCCAATTCCCGTTCCTGAACTATTTCCCATTGTAGGAACTTGTACTTCGCATCGTGACCAGGGATCACTGGACATTTTCCCACGAACAGTATTCTGGATCTACAGCAGCCTGTTGTTCGAACAACCTACGCTGGAAAGAGAGACCTGAAGACTTCTTCGGTGAGGTGGATGTGAATTAACGGGACAATATTGAAAGCTGTGGTCTATGATGTTCATAGTTGCGTTGCTCTATATCTGGACTAGTTGTATCTCCCCAGTTTGTTTATAGATGTTTATAGGTTTAACTGTCTAAGTGTTTTTCCTGTGCTGTCATGTATTGAGTTATTAAAATACAATTATAGTTTTTGTGAAGATCGTCATGTTGTATGTGTGTCAGCCAGAAAGACACCTCAGGGAATAGGCCCAGAGGTCAAGAGAGAGAGAGAGAGAGAGAGAGAGAGAGAGAGAGAGAGAGAGAGAGAGAGAGTGACAGTGAGTCTAGGGAACGGAGGAGGGTTGGCGGGCAAAGACCTATCAAATTCAGGATTAAAGAATCATAATTGAACATTGTGACATAGTTATTTGGGACCCTCCACGTAGCTTGTTACAGGCTTAAATACCATCAATGTTTGGTTTGGAATTGCTGCATCCAATCAAGAGAATTGCTTTCACATGTTCATCAGTCAATCTCATTCGATGTGGTGACTTCACAGACTTCTTTTTTGAAAATGTTAGCTCACAGACATATGTTGTTCCAAACAATGATGTCATACCAGCAGCAAATTTCTTAAGTTTCGGAAACTCAACATCAGGTAAGCAGCGGTACTTCCTTCTCAATGAGCTCTAACTGTAATTCAACTGGCACACCATTAAGGTTACAATCAAACGGATTCTGGAACAGAAGGATGTCACTCTCAAATCTGTCAAGATCTGAAAATCCCTCCAAACTCATTGAAACAGTGAAAATGAGAAGGATTTTCTCCTTCCAGTTATGCTTCCAACAATGACAGCTTTCTTCGAACTCCTTTGATGGTTCTGTAGAGATCAAAGATGAGGTAATGCTTTCCCTGAAGTTTAAAGTTCAGTTCATTCATATCGACCAAAATTGACAACTTTGACAGCCAGGTAGGATCTGACAGCTGTGAATCAGCTTTATCTTTTTCAGTGAGGACAACATCTATTTCGTTTCGGAGCTTGTAAAAACGAAACAGGACTTTATCGCAGCTGAGCCACCTAACTGATATGTGATAAGGCAAGTCACAGAATTCAGAATCAATTTCTTCAAGAAAAGCCTAGAACTGACGGTGAATGAGTGCATCTTCCCGACTGAAGTTCACAGCAGAAACTACTGGTTTCAGTACACAAGAAATATCTAAATCTTACCCACAGAGTACTTGCTGATGTACGATGCAGTGTATGAACAGAGCGCCCGGAATTTGCAAATCTTCCAAATGAGTCCTGATCTGCCCCAACAGACCCTTCCTCACTACAGTTATGTTTTTTCCCCTCATCAACTGTAACACCTCGAAGCTGATTCCACCGAAGGTTATAGTCTTGGAAAATTGTTTGCACTTCCACGAAAATGACTTTCCCAGTTGTTGTTCCATGCATGCTGCAAACGGACGCCAACTCTTCCGTTATCTGAAAATCTAAATTGACACCACAAATGAACACGAGAAGTTGTAACGTACTCGAGAGATCAATAGACTCATCCAGCGCCAGAGAATACTACAACAAGTTCCTAGCTTTTTCGCGTATCTGTAGCACTATGTTCTCTCCAAGTTCTTCTGTTCTCCACTCAACTGAACTTGCCGAAAGGCTGATAGTTCCAAACAAATCGGCTTTCTCAGGACACAAGTCATTTGCTGCTTCGATCACACACACTCTTTAATGACGTTGCCATCAGTAAACGGTTTTCCTCGTTCTGCCATCTTATGCACTGTTTTGTAACTTGTACGAGTGACAGATTCATTTTCAGCACATTTTCTCGCGAAGAGATTTCTTTTCGTTTCAAAACCACGTTTAATGGTCTCATATTTCCCAGAGCGTAATTTTCCAGAAAACTTTTAATATGTTGATGGATGTTTTGTTTCGTAGTGACGCCGAAGATTGTACTCTTTCAAAACGGCAACACTTTCGCTGCATATTACGCTGCTGGTTTTCTGGTCCTTTGTTTCCACAAAGAAGTACTTTACTCCTCACTCGGTGTCCACTTTTCTTTTCCTACTAGCCATAATTAAGGGTGAAGTACACGGGATCTGAAAATGAAAAAGACATTACATTAGAAACATTAAAATCCTATTGAAACACAAGAAAAGCAGAGGACTAGGGGTCACTGGTGAAGCTACAGCTCATCAAAGGTACATATACAGTTTATAGGTACCTGTCAAAGAGCTACGGAAGAGCTAAGAGCTAAGAAATATAGAAATAGATCTAGAGAAGAGAAATATAACGATCTAGGAAACCAGACAGAAGGGACACAAGCACGAGTGAGAACTATAAATAGTTCTCTAACGGGACACACTCGTGTCAACAAGGAGGTCATTGAGTAGACGTGAGCTGGGGTTACCCAAGAGACTGGGAAACCCGCATCACGAGAAGTAACACTGGTTACTCTAACCAGTTGACCAGCTACTAACTGCGTGCTGGAACTCCAAGCACGCAAACCAGCTGATGCACGAAGAGTCAACTGCTCGTGGCTGAACACGCCACAGAGATTCGTCAGATAGGGACTCGACGGCGTAAAAAACGGACTGTGTATTCACTGTGAATACTTTGTTGCTAAGAAGGACAGTAACAATAGTTAGGACTTAAGCTTAGCTTCAATAGTTATTACCATCAACATCATCTTCTCATTACATCTTTATAACATACCATGATGTTTAATACCGATGTGGTTATCCTCTCGCGGAGCTAATGTACTATCAGGTCCAAATAAATTGTGTTGTACTTGTATCCTTTTGTACGACGTACGAGTTGTTATTTTTGTGTGGTACAAAAGAAGAGAATCCTTGTATGCCGGTCGCAGTTGAGTTGTTGACAGTACCTTTGTGTAACCGCACAGAGATGATAGAGATAATAGCACAACGCCGACTGTTCATGGGCCGTAGAAGAAGAGAGGAATAAGAAGACAAAGAGAATCTCATTCTATCTCTTCGGCTAACTAGAAAAAACAACGATTTAGAGATATCAGAAAAAATTCAGGTCAGTGTACAGGGAATCAGAATAATGTAATTTTAAAGATACAGCAACATTTGATTAATAATGCCAATGCCCTAATAAATAACATTCATGATTATATGCAATGACAAAATAGGCATCCCCATGAATAAACATACACATTATCATCCTTCACAGTACAATTGATATTCCATCACAGCTTGGGTAGTCATCCAACACAGTACCAGTGATCTTCCATCACAGCTTGGGTAGTCATCCAACACAGTATCAGTGATCCTCATCACAGCATGGATAATCATCCAACACTGTAACTGTAGTCTGATACACAACACCAGCAATGATCAGACAACAAGATGGAACAAAAGTCATTCATTCAGTAGCATGTCCTTTGCAAAACCTCGCTCCCATAACAACCTTCCGGAATACCTCTCGATCATAAGCAAGATTTCCCGCTTCAGATACACCCATCTGGAAATCATCCGCCACATCCTGCACCCATCTTCTCTTTGGCCTTCCTCTTCCTCTCTTCCCAGGCATATACCCCTCCATTATTGTTCTCAGGCACAGACATAGCTATTATATTCCTATATTCCTATTTAAACTATGAAGGTTCGTTCAAAACTCACCCCACAGCAGATAATCGTCAATCCACATTCAAGATCATCTTGGATCTTTTGGATCTTCACAGGGCCTGTCTACCCTCTCAACTGCGTCTAAAAAAACAGCGGCTACGCTCGGCTGTGCCTGGGGCATTTTCGCCCATCTACTTGGTAGTGGCTCAGGGGTTTAAGTTCAAACCCTCTGCTGAAAATTAGACATCAGCATCTCTTCGACCTAAGTTGTTCCCAAGGCCAAAGAGGCGGGAACATGTCTTTACTGGACTGTTATAGGCACGCCAACACAACATCCCAGCATCCTATACATTTTTTACCAGGGTATCAAGGGATACGCTACTCCATACTCTTGTAGAGTCGCGGCAGGCGGCTTCATTTGGTAATAGAATATATCTCATAATAAGGTTCGCAAAATTTATAAATAGGGCCACCTAAATAAACAACCTAGTGCAGCCAGGAGGTCTCCGCACGTGTGAAGATCTCCTATTATTCTAAACATAATATTTACATTTAAATTGTATCACAACGTCTTGTGTTTCATAGTTATATCAAGCAAGTTCAGTACTGACGGCGGGCCGGATGAAATGACGTCGCGGGCCGGATCTGGCCCGCGGGCCGTATTTTGGTGACCCCTAGTCTAGGTAATAGGAATGAGAAAAATGACGATTAATAGGCGAAGTGAGTAGGACAAAACCTGGTCTGGCACAATCAAGGCCTGCATGCACTTATTTTCGCAATGGCGAAAGGCCGTGCAAGCTTATGGGGCTTATGTTGACAAATATTACAAATAGTCCCCCCCCCCCACTCTCTCTCTCTCTCTCTCTCTCTCTCTCTCTCTCTCTCTCTCTCTCTCTCTCTCTCTCTCTCTCTTTCTCTCTCTGCTAAATGCTGGTGCAATTGCGTTTGCTTAGAGTATATTTCAAATATCATAATAACATGATAGTAATGCCTTGATTTATCACTACACTTATGTTCAAGCATTCTGCCGAATTTGGTTTTTTTCGCATATCCTTTTTACATCGCTGTCAACAACAGCATTGTATCGCTGTTGTTGATGTATTTGCAAGATTACGCACAGTATTTTGCATTGCTTACTGAGCGAAAATCTCAGATACCCCTGAAAGTAACCAACGCGACCCGATTCCGTACCGAATCTCGCGCAGCTTTTCCCCACACGTGGATATAAGGGATTACGGAGAAAATCGTTAACACCTTCGCCAGGGAGACGGGCTCCGCGGAATTGCTAGATATCTAAAAGAAAAACACCCCGACAAACAAAATTGATGGTCCTTCATTATTATTCTGATGATCATAGTCTTCTTGTCTTGTATCATCATAAAGGTCTTTCACATAATCTGACCACGCATGCAAAATCTGATCTTTTTCAATTATGATTTTGCCATCTTTGGTTTTTATGCAACCTGTTGATGTGTCTGTTCTTTTGTTAGTGATGTCATTAATTCTTGTGTGCATTAATTTGGTATTCTGGGTGTTGTGTTGGTTTTCAATTTATTTGCAATTTTCCTCAAGCCATGTTTCTTTTGCCTCTTTGCATAGCAGTAGCTTCCTAATTTTCCTGTGAATCTCTTCGTATAATTTCCTTGTTATTTTTGTTGTTTCTTCTTATTTCCATGAGTTTTAAGATGTCTTCCATCATTCATTTCTTGCGCCTTATTATCTTTGTTTTTGGGATTATCATTGTTGTTAGTGCAGCTTCTTGACTGATTTCTGTTATATTTTCAATTGGTCACTGACGTCTTGAAATAATATTGCATTGCCATATCGGACAATGCATCGAATCTGTTCTTTACCTCTACGTTGAATTTACTTTTATCTCCTCACTCTTCAGTGCCTGTAGATCAAATTTTGCGTTTCTATTTGTATATTTGCCGGGCTCTCTGGCTGAGGGGTTACAACACTTTCTCCGTAATCCCGTTTATCACGCAGAGTCTCGTAGCGGGAGAGAACTGGGAGCGGTTCGACCCCCGCTGGTGACTTGAGGGATAATGAGCCGGCCGCTCAGAAAGCAATGGCAAACTACTGAGCGTAATCTTGCCAAGAAATAAACAGACAGCTGAAAGATGCTGCTGTTGACAGCGATGTCCTGTAAAGGATATGCAAAAAAAAAAAAAAAAAAAAAAATTGTATATTTGACTTTCTTTAAGTTTATATGTAAATTGCCTAAGATTAATCTATGGTTGCAGTAGCAATCTGCACTATGTTAAGGGACATAATCATCTAGTATTGTTGCAAGGGAGCTTACTAGAACTTGAAAAAGAAAATGGTATACCTAGCTACAATACCTTTAACTAACATCAACGTCTTTTATTTTTATTTGAGAAATAAAGAAGTTAATACCGCAATCAAGTTTTGCTTTTGTTAGTAGAATACTATTAAAGTTTTTATACAACATTTGTTTCATCTCTTTTTACTTAAATTTTATAATCAAGTTTTTCAATTCTACGTTTATATTTAACAGTTAAAACTACTTTTAATGATAAGAGTATTGTTCGCTTGGGCACATTTCACCTATGTGGGGAAACATTTTTTTACTGGCCTCTTAAGGCCACCCACAATGTAAAGAAAATTTACTTACATTAAGGGCGAAAGACCTTGGAAGTCTATGGGGTTTATCTTGATAAATACGTTTAGAGGCAATGTCATTTATGTTTGTAAATTTCATTCAATGTGAACAAATAGCTCTCTCTCTCTCTCTCTCTCTCTCTCTCTCTCTCTCTCTCTCTCTCTCTCTCTCTCTCTCTCTCTCTCTCTCTCTCCCTCCCTCTCTCTCTCTCTCTCTCTCTCTCTCTCTCTCTCTGAAATGCTGGTGCAATTACATTTGCTTAGAGAATATTTAAAATATCATAATAAAATGATTGTAATGCCTTGATGGGTGCCTCCTTCCTTCCGCTAGCCTATGGGACACCCTTGGGCAAGGTGGAGTACCAGTTTAGCCTCCCGATCAGGGTCACGTGAAGCCATGGGTGCAGGTGGTTGAAGAAGTTGAAGAGCAGCCGACAGATAGTTGTAGGTTATGGTCTCCAGCTTCACGGCGGAAGGCAGATGATCTCTGTTTTGGGAGACATTGGCTACGGTCATCGACCAGTATGGTCACTGCTATGAAGGAAAGCAATGGCAAACTACCTTCTTTACAGATGCCAATAATATCATGTACTGAAGTCTTATCGATAATCAGAGAAACGGCGTAAATGGATTCTCCATAGGAGCAGCCTCGCCCGGTAGGCGTAGTCATGTGCACCAGGTGACTCCAGACATACAAGTTTATGCACCAACAGCAGTCAGTAGAGATGACAGCATCGATGAATTTTATAGTGATTTAGAGAAAGCCTTCAAGAAATGCAAGAATTCTGAAGTAACTATCATAATGGGTGGCTTGAATGCCAAAGTTGGAAATCAACAGGACGGATGCATAGTGGGCAAGTATGGACTACGGTAGAGGCCACCAAACTTTTTTCACGGCGGGCCGGATAACTGACAAAATGACGAGCTCGGGCCGGATAACTGACAAAATGACGCGCGCGGGCCGGATAGTCATTCTGTACAATACTTGCGCCGGTCTCCGTGGCGAAGATCTTACGGACGCGGTTCGTAATCCCGTATACCCATGGTCGAAATACACCTGCGAGCGATTTGGCAGCAGACAATGTTGCACTGGTTTTTACACTATGATATGGGTGCCGGTCGTTCGAAAAGCAATGGGAAACTACTGAACATAAACTTGCCAAGACATCAACAACAGCAAACAATGCTGGTTTTGACTGTAAACGTCCTGTAAAGAATATACAACTAACTTGAACAATAATTGCAAGCTAGAAGGAAAGCTCTGGGAAAAAAGACGAAAAACTAAGTTAATCATGGAAAGGGCGTGCAATGTTATGGCACGAAAGGGAGTCATCACACGAACTGGTCCATGCCATCGGAGATTGCATTTTGTGGAGAAGCATGATTGCCCACGCCAGCCAGCAAGGCACTGAAGGATGATGATGATATCAACAACAATGGGGCTGATCAAGAGAAGTTAGACGCAGACTGGCCATATGCAATGCCATGCAGAGATGAAACAGTATGAAGCCCTATGGCACGACACCAGCAAAAAAGCTACAGTAACATTGTTGAGAACATATAAAGGGTGTTCATTTGAAATGCATTCGTGCCGCACCGCGCATAATTGCGTATGTTGAACATGGTCATAGTCATGTTATAAGTACTGACCAGTGAATAAAAGAGCAAGTGCTTGTCGTCCCATGATGCATAGGTTCTGTTTCTGACCGTTGAGAAAATGGCCGGGTTGATCCAAAATCTGTCCAAAGAAGCTCAAAGAGCGGTGATTCAGTTTCTTTCATTTGAAGGATGCCAACCAGTGGACATTAATCGAAGAATGCACGTAACAAATGTGTGTCGAAGACAACAATGACAGACTGGGCACAAATGTGCAGCAGTTTAGATGAACCGTTGTTGAAGCATATGTTCGCTAGCAAAAGAATTTGATGTGTCAATTGGGACAATTTAAAAGGTTTTTCGTAAGAAACTGCAATATCGGAAGGTGTGTTCACAGTGGGTACCACGGATGTTGACCGACCACCAAAAAGAGGAACTCATGGGATGGTGTTTGAACCACTTGCTGCATTACAGAGTGGAGGGTGATGCATTTCTCTTCCGCATAGTGGCAGGCGATGAATCATGGTCTCACCACTTTGAGCCGAACAGCAAAAGCGAGAGCATGCAATGGAAGCATGCTGGATCACCAAAAGCCAAAAAATCAAGTTATAGGTTTCCGTTGGTAAGGTTATGCTGAGCACATTTTTTTACCATGAAGGGCTATTGTTGGCCGACTTTACAGAACCTGGTGTTAACATCAGCTCTACCCACTAATTGCAAACCCAGACAAGCTGCAAAAAGCCATCAAGAATAAACGACCTGGCATGCTTTCTCGCACGATTGTTGCACGATAATGCTCGTCTGCATCTTGCAAAGATTGTGCAGGAAGCATTAGTAAGGTAGAAGTGGGAAATTCTGCAACATCCAGCCTATAGTCCTGATTTGTCACCATGTGGTTTTCATTTGTTCAGACCTCTAAAAAAGCTCTCATGGGGCAACGATTTCACAGATATGCAGATGTAATGAACGCGGTAAACACTTGGTTCAGTGAGCAACCACAATCCTTTTTTTGCGTCGGAATTCGCCGCCTACGCAAGCAATGGGATGTTTGCCTGAAAGCCTACGGCGACTTCTGACCAACCCATGGTGCATAATTCATTCAAAATGAATGCTTTGTTTAATTCTACCACACCTGTTAATGTTTCTTTCATGCTTTTGTAATACAGCCATTGGAAAGGGTTTCAATTGAACGTACCTAATATAAAAAGGTTAATTCCATACCCTTTACGGACGTAGCAGTCAACCTCATAATTTCTTGGCTGTTCGTGATTCCTGGGCAAGTTTACGTTCAGTAGTTTGCCATTGCTTTCTGAACGACTGGCACCCATACCATTTAATTAAAAAAAACTAGCACCGCTGTTTCGAATGGGGTATGCAGGGTTATGAACTGCATCCGTAACCCCTTTGCCACACATGCATCTTTCCAATATCAGCCAATGGATGTGAGTCATGGGCAATTTCACAATCACTAAAGATGAAAATGGTGTCTTTTGAGCTCAAACATTACAAAAGAGTTCTTAGGATATTGTGGACCAAGAAGAAGAAAACTACTGACATTCTACAAGACCTGAACATGAAGAAAACTGGCTCATAAACTGTTTTATGTCTCAGAAACTAAAATACGAGGGGAAGTCAATAAGTAAGTCACAAATGGCTGTAGAAAAATAACTAAATATCATAACAACTTGAAACCAGTTTATTTTTACACATACATTGTCCCTTTATTTCTCAACATAATTTCCACCAACATTGATGCACTTATCCCATTGTTTTATCAGTCCTCCGAAACCGACTGCATAGAACTGCATGCTCTGTTTTCTAAACCACATTTTCACTTCACATTCAACTTCGGCGTCATTCGCGAAATGTCTCCCGCCAAGGTGGGTTTTCTGTCATTTACTGCCAATATAGTACCTTGTGGTGTGTGGCAGAGGGGTCTTTGAGCCTGAGGAATTAAGGCCGCCTGGCTAGTGCAGTCGCTGTTTAGTTTAGTTAATGGATCAACATCACGGCACACGGATGTAACCCATAAGTGCTCCGTTTTCCTCCTAACTCAAACTTGAGTCTGGAGAAACTCAGCTCAGTGCACGAACTCCGTAGCACCGACGAGGATCCTGAAATCGCCGTGAACTGGGTGGGTTTTCAGTGGACCAAAAAAAAGGTGGAAATCGCTAGGGGCTAAGTTGGGGCTGTAAGGTGGATGTACCAGAACTTCCCAGCTTAGTTAATTTTCTCCTAAGTTAATTAAGCCGTATGTGGTCTGGCATTGTCATGAAGAAGCAACTCTCCTCTAGTCAGCAGTCCTGGACGTTTTCTTGGAATTGCACTATGAAGCACCACTTTACGGGACAAACATTTGTCAGCTTAAAAAGGAAGCATTTCCTTATGAATGTCCTTTGCAGGCAGTCCTTTTGCTCACAAAAAAACGGACAACAGCACATTGCTCTTTGGTTGTACACGCCGTAAGTACAATCGCCATTTTGTTTATGCGCATGAGACATCTAGCGGCACCTGACGAACGGGAATATGATGTTCGATGTTGCTGATATCTAATGACACCTGTAGAAAACACCAACTACATTTACCTGCAATCCCACAGAACTGTGTGACTTACTTTGGCCATTTGAAACATCACAGTGGATTGGAGAGATCAGTGATGGAAGGTGTGGTTCCTGGTAGTAGAGGCAGGGGTTGACCAGCATGAAGATGGACAAAGGACACAGCAGACACCTTGGGCATGAGGGTGCGTGACGCGGGACACAATAGTGAGATTTAAAGGGGTTTTTTAAGCACGCTGTTATGAGAGCGACATTCTGCAAAGCTGTGGCTACATGAAGATATCTCACCAGACAATCAAGCTGCATTCTGCAAAGCTGTGAAGCTGTGGCTACATGATGATGTCATACTAGACCAGTGGTTCTCAACCGGTGGGGAACTTTACAACTAATTATTTTACAATAATTAAGATTATTTCAAGATCCTGTTAATACAAGAACTAATTACTTGATATTGTTTTCCCCTCCATACTTTACAGTTCTGTACTTCTCACCCTTCTGAAATTCATTTCACCAATTACTTGATATTATTTTCCCCTCCATACTTTACAGTTCTGTACTTCTCACCCTTCTTAAATTCATTTTATAACGTTGACCCGCAAATCACATATTACGTATGCCATGTTCTTGCTTTGGCTCGTTGTAAAGAACATGACACTCTCATGACAACATATTTCGTAGTTACAGAATCAAGAGCGAACGCCAACGTCCTAACATTTCGATCACCAGTTTATTTGACATTGTAACATCATCCAGTCGCCCACTGTCTCGTCATCCTCTCAGTTTGTTAGAGGGTAGAAGGATCATATTATTGTGCGACGACTGGTGTAATACTTTATAGTCTCAGGTGTCTTGTGTTATCGTCTAGGGCGAAGCTATCTCGTCTATTCTACGATATGATCATTTATACAATAGTCAACTTACAACTCTGTCTGGCCATCTTGGGGTGAACACACAACAGCACTTGACGGTCGAAATTAATTGAATATAAGCTGCTGTCACCGCAGAAACCTTGTTCATTATTATAGCCTGTCGTAAAACATATTGGCTGTCTTGCAGGTGATGTTAAAACTTGCTGGTTCGCCATTTCTGGAACGCCTGGGTGCGTTTTTCCAACCTCTCGCTAGCTCTCTGTCAGCCTAACTAACTTCTAGTTCTTTGTTACTCCTGACGTCACTTCTGTCCTGTCACGTGATGTTTTTGGAGCCTAGTCGTTTGCATGATTTCCCTTTGTTGGGTCTGTCGTTCTATAGTTGATCTATCGTCACTATTGACCTGATCTATCGTCACTATTGACCTGATCTATCGTCACTATTGACCTGATCTATCGTCACTATTGACCTCATCTATCGTCACTATTGACCTGATCTATCGTCACTATACTCCGTCTATTCTACCATGCCACACTTTCATGGTGATTGTTACTCATTTACACCTTTAACTCTTCTTTGGTCTATTTTTGTCGACTGTCACTTGTACCGTGTGACCCTATTTCGGTACATGGCAATGTAGACGTCTTGACTTGTTCTAGTATGTGTTATTAAATTTAGCTTCCATTTTTACGTATACTGTGTAGGGGCGCCGGTCTCTCTGGTCTAGAGGTTACGCGACTTTCTCCGTAATCTCATATACTCTCATAAGTAACGTGACGTTGCGTGAGAATTGGAAGCGGTTCTCTCCATGTCGGTAACTTACGGGGTATTAGAGCCGGGTCGCTCAAAAAGCAATGACAAACTACTGAACGTAACCTTGCTAAGAAATCAACAATCAGCTGAAAAATGCTGATGTTGACAGCGATGTCCTGTAAAAGGATATGTGGAAAATTTTGTGTGTGTGTAGGGGCGGGGGAATTTATATGGAAGAAATACAAAAGGGGTGGAATGACATTCTGAACATACGGTGAAGGGGTGCATGGGCCAAAATAGGTTGAGAACCACTACTAGACAATCACAGTGACATCCTGCAAACTTGTGGCTAGAGGATGATGTCCTGCCAGACAATCACTGTGACATCCTGCAAAGTAGTGGCTACAGGATGATGTCCTGCCAGACAATCACTGTGACATCCTGCAAACTAGTGGCTAGAGGATGATGTCCTGCCAGACAATCACTGTGACATCCTGCAAAGTAGTGGCTACAGGATGATGTCCTGCCAGACAATCACTGTGACATCCTGCAAACTAGTGGCTAGAGGATGATGTCCTGCCAGACAATCACTGTGACATCCTGCAAAGTAGTAGCTACAGGATGATGTCCTGCCAGACAATCAGATATTTCTTCTTCAGGTGTCTGGCCTGGAGCAGACATTGGGTACCACAACTCTCCAGTTCTCACAATAGTCTGTTAGTGTGATGAAGTTTGTGTTACCTACATTAATATCTGCTGTTATTATTAAGCTTTTCAACAAAAAATGTCTCTGTCTTCCTCTGCCTCTCTTGCCTAGTAATATTTCACAAAAGGCTAATTTCTCTATTCCACCTCTTCTCTAGATATGCTGTATACATTTAGTTTGTCTTTTCTAACTAACTTCGATGGATGGTCTTCTAACACTTGCAGCGCTCAGTACCTCTGGGTTTATCTTTCAACGATTTCTGAAAATTCTTCTAACGGGTAAAGGTTCAGATTAAGAGGATCCAGTTCATTGCACCAGATTTTATCCCATCTGGATAGTCTCTCTACAGAATGGCAAGCTGCCTGATGAGAGCATGGTCTGAAAATGAACCCAATATCTCCAGAATGCAAGGTTGACAGTTTGACCACCTTGGTATGGGGGGAGGGGGACACGCACACACCCCCGCCCCTCTCCACTCCACTCCCACACTCCTCTCACCTTCCAGCTCAACATCACACTGCTCAAAAACCATATCTCCATTGCCTCCAGTTTCTTCACAACTTCACTACTCGTCTGTCATTCACATCCATACGAAACAGGCCACACTTTTCAGTAAGCGGATGTTTGTACATGATATGATGTTTCTATTTCTTCATGACGTAACAGAATCTTTGCACATGGGGATTCTCTTCTGGCACATTGACAGCTTTAGATACACTGACAACATTACAGTAAAGCTAGTCATGTAGCAGATTCTGCCATTGACGTGTGAATCGACAGGCCTGGACATATTTTGGTTTACCATGTATGAAGTGATGTGGACAGCTCCCTTCCTCATTCCCTTTCCTTTCAAGACATTTCTAAAAATTGTCTGGTACCCATTTGTATGAGCCTGGGTCAACCTTAGAGGCACACTGGTTGGGGAGACCTGTGTCTGCACACAAGTGTACAACTTCTCTTTGATTTATAAATATAATTTACTCTTCACAAATAAAATGCAACATCTATAAAAAGGAATGAACATGTTATTCTCTGTTCATAGGTCAAGATGTCATTCAAAAAGGCAGCTCCGCAAATCAGCCTGGGGGTAAGTTGTTGATTAGCTGTTCATGTTGTCCTGTCAGTGGTTGCCCTTGTGTGAGAATGTCTGTTAGCTGTTCATGTTGTCCTGGCAGTGGTTGCCCTTGTGTGAGAATGTTAGCTGTTCATGTTGTCCTGGCAGTGGTTGCCCTTGTGTGAGAATGTCTGTTAGCTGTTCATGTTGTCCTGGCAGTGGTTGCCCTTGTGTGAGAATGTTAGCTGTTCATGTTGTCCTGGCAGTGGTTGCCCTTGTGTGAGAATGTTAGCTGTTCATGTTGTCCTGGCAGTGTTTGCCCTTGTGTGAGAATGTCAGCTGTTCATGTCCTGGCAGTGGTTGCCCTTGTGTGAGAATGTTAGCTGTTCATGTTGTCCTAGCAGTGGTTGCCCTTGTGTGAGAATGTTAGCTGTTCATGTTGTCCTGACAGTGGTTGCCCTTGTGTGAGAATGTTAGCTGTTCATGTCCTGGCAGTGGTTGCCCTTGTGTGAGAATGTTAGCTGTTCATGTTGTCTTGGCAGTGGTTGCCCTTGTGTGAGAATGTTAGCTGTTCATGTTGTCCTGGCAGTGTTTGCCCTTGTGTGAGAATGTTAGCTGTTCATGTTGTCCTAGCAGTGGTTGCCCTTGTGTGAGAATGTTAGCTGTTCATGTTGTCCTGGCAGTGGTTGCCCTTGTGTGAGAATGTTAGCTGTTCATGTCCTGGCAGTGGTTGCCCTTGTGTGAGAATGTTAGCTGTTCATGTTGTCCTGGCAGTGGTTGCCCTTGTGTGAGAATGTTAGCTGTTCATGTTGTCCTGGCAGTGGTTGCCCTTGTGTGAGAATGTCTGTTAGCTGTTCATGTTGTCCTGGCAGTGGTTGCCCTTGTATGAGAATGTCTGTTAGGTGTTGGTGGAATTATATGCTGTGTTTATTATTCCTTCTTCCTCCCCATCCCCCATGATGGCATGATGCTGTTATTGTTGTCAGTTTTTGGCTCATCGTGGAAAACAGATGGGGACAGACTTCTTGGTAGTTGACAGCTTAAGCTGAACAGTCTTGCATCCAACCATAAGTAGTGCTGTATTAAACTGGGCAGTCTCGCATACAGTTCCTCAGTTTGCGTAAAACTGGACATCATCTTGGATAGAACTGAGCACAGTCTGCATAAACCCAGTCTTGTATAAACCCAGACAGTCTTGTATAAAACCAGATAGTCTAGCATATACCCAGTCTTGTATAAACCCAGTCATGTATAAACCCAGTCTTGTATAAATCGAGATAGTCTTGCATAAACCCAGTCTTGTATAAAACCAGATGGTCTTGCATAAAGCCAGATCGTCTTGCATAAACCCAGTCTTGTATAAAACCAGATGGTCTTGCATAAAGCCAGATAGTCTTGCATAAAACCAGTCTTGTATAAAACCAGATGGTCTTGCATAAAGCCAGATAGTCTTGCATAAACCCAGTCTTGTATAAAACCAAACTGTCTTGCATAAAGCCAGAAAATCTTGCATAAACCCAGTCTTGTATAAAACCAGACAGTCTTGCATAAACCCAGTCTTGTATAAAACCAGATGGTCTTGCAAAGAATGAGTCTTGCATAGAACCAGGCAGTCTGGCATAAACACAGTCTTGCATAAAATCATTAGAATATGTTACTTTCTTTTTAAATTTAAAAAGGCAACAGTGTCCTTTGATCATGTAATGAGAAGAGCGGCATTGGAAAACATTGTAATGCCCAGAAAGACGTAGATGAGGCAGAAAAAAAACGGAAAGGAATGACCCAGGATGGACAGATGGTGGCATGGAGAAATATCAGTGGAGCTGTGGTTGAGAGGTTGTTATGTCTGCCTCAAGCCCAGAAGGTACCAGGTCGAATCCCAGGATAGGGTTAGAATCCTTTTGCAAGAACCATTGGTATCAAATGATAACATGTCTCAATAGTTTCTTGGGTGGTGAGTTTGGACACCTAGCCTGCTCAGATAAGGATGAAAAAAAAGGAGGTCCTGTGTGCAAGTGATTCACTTTAACGTCACACCACAGTTTGAAATCGCAAAGAGTAGGCCATAAACCACTGCCCTGGCAAACTTGTTAAGAAAGAACACAGACCCACAGGAAAATAGAGCCTGTGAACTTGCATGGAATCTGTCTGGGGGAGGCAGACTTTAAACAAATGCTTGCCAAAATCAGACTCACTGACCTTTGAAGCATTACACCTAGTTATGCACTCCCCCCGGACAAGGGAAAATAAGTGGAATTGATCAGGACACACCAAGGATCAAGATCTGTGTAGATTCATGAATGCCTATGCCAGTGGCAGGTCATATGTTGCCTATGCCAGTAGTCGGGTCATATGTTGCCTTTGTCAGTTGGTGGGCCATATGTTGCCTAGGCCAGTAGGCAGGTCATATGTTGCCTATGCCAGTAGGCAGGTCATATGTTGCCTATGCCAGTAGGCAGGTCATGTTGCCTATGCCAGTAGGCTAAAAGAGCAAACCATATTCCCTTAACAATCGGAACTTGGAATGTACGTACCCTACTTGATAGAGACAGCGAGTCGGGTCCAGAGAGATGAACAGCACTAATTGGGAGAGAGCTGGGCAGGTACAACATCGACATTGCAGCCTTGAGTGAGACACGACTTGCAGAAGAAGGCCAAATCTGTGAAATAGGTGCCGGCTACACATTTTTCTGGAGTGGAAGGAAATGCGAGGAAAGATGCCAGTCTGGTATGGGATTCGCCATTAAGTCGGCTTTAGTTGGCAAACTAGCTGGATATCCAAAGGCTATAAATGACAGTCTTATGACCATTAAGTTGCCCCTGATGAATGGAAGGAAGCATGCAACCATTGTGAGTGTCTAAGCACCAACTATGACCAGCGAAGATGATGTCAAGAACAAGTTCTATGGGGACCCGCACAGTATATTAACATCTGTTCCCAAAGGAGACAAACTTATACTCCTTGGGGATTTCAGTGCCAGAGTAGGCATGGACACCACCTCTTGGAGTGGCATTATTGGAAAGCCCGGAGTCGGAAATTGTAACAGCAATGGATTCCTCCTCCTTCAGACCTGTGCCGAACACGATCTCCTGATTACCAACACAATTTTCCGTCTTCCCATGAGAAATAGGACATCGTGGATGCACTCTCGCTCAAAACACTGGCACCTCATTGACTATGTCATTGTCAGGAGGAGTGACAGACAAGACGTTCGGGTGACAAAATCCATGTGTGGTGCTGAATGTTGGACAGACCATCGACTCATTATCTCGAAAATAAACATACACATCAAACCACCACGGCGTCCTCAAGGAGTAAAAATGCAAAAACTAAATGTCACCCGCCTAAACAGCAAAAAAATGCAGCTGTCGTTTGAAAATATGCTGGAAGACCGCCTCAAGCCCAATGCTGCAGCTAAACAGGATGCAGAAACAGAGTGGAGGGCCCTAAAGGTCATAATTTACAACACTGCTATGGAAATCCTGGGTCCAGCTCCCCGAAAGCATAAAGGCTGGTTTGATGAAAATTCCGAAGACATCAACCAATTGCAGGCCGAGAAACATCTTCTCCTCAAGGCACATTTGAATGACCTGAAATCAACATTTTAAAAAAAAATGCCTTCAAGAATGTTCAGAGAGTAGTGCAGCAGAAACTTCGGCACATGCGGGACTCCTGGATGAGCAGCAAAGCTGATGAAATTCAAGGCTTTGCTGACAGACATGATATGAAAAACTTCTACGACTCACTGACAGCGGTTTATGGTCCTACATCACCAGGCATAGTTCCCCTCCTCAGTGCAGATGGGGGAACATTGGTCACCGATAAGAAAGAAATCCTTCAACGCTGGGCAGAGAATTTCAGCAACATCTTAAATGCAACTTCCTTCTTCGATGATGAAACCATCAACTGCCTTCCTCAAGTTCCCACTAATGATACACTTGATGACCTGCCAACCATAGTGGAAGTAAACAAAGCCATCCAGCAACTCTCCAGCGGCAAGGCACCTGGTCCTGACTCCATCCCAGCAGAGATATACAAGGCAGGTGGGCCGGTGCTAACAGAGCAGCTTCACCAAGTCTTTACAAACATATGGGTGAACGAGACCATGCCACAAGATTTCAAGGACGCGTCAATAGTCCACCTCTACAAACGTAAAGGCAACTGCCAATCCTGTGACAACCACCGAGGCATCTCTTTGCTTTCAATTGCAGGGAAGATACTCACCAGAATTCTTCTCAATCGCCTCATGGCCCATCTCGATCAAGATCTTCTTCCTGAGAGTCAATGTGGCTTCAGAAAAGAACGTGGAACTGTTGACATGATTTTCGCTGCAAGGCAGCTGCAAGAGAAATGTCAGGAACAGAACTGCGAAATGTTCTTCACTTTTATTGACCTTACCAAGGCTTTTGATACAGTCAGCAGAGAAGGACTGGAAGATTATGGCAAAATATGGCTGTCCACGAAAGTTTGTCCAAATATTGCAGCTATTTCATGATGGTATGCAGGCAAGAGTACAAGAACTGTCTGAGCCCTTTCCTGTCACCAATGGGGTGAAGCAAGGATGTGTCCTGGCACCAACACTGTTCAGCCTCATGTTTTCAGCCATGTTGACGAATGCCTTCAAGAACAACGACATTGGAGTAGACATGGAAAGTTATTCAATCTCAGAAGGCTGAAAGCTAAAACAAAATTTAACAGCGACACCGTCAGAGAGCTCCTGTTTGCTGATGATTGCACTCTATATGCCAACTCAAAGGCAGACATGCAACACAATGTTTCAGCTTTCTCACATGCCTGTGCCAACTTTGGGCTCAATATCAACTTGGAGAAGACTGTAGTTATGTACCAGCCAGCTCCAGGGAATAATCACACTGTACCGAATATCAAAGTGAATGGTCATAGTCTAAGTGTTGTGGACAAATTCTCCTATCTTGGCAGCACTGTGTCACAAGCCGCCACAATTGATGGTGAAGTGAATGCAAGAATATCCAAGGCCAGCGCGGCCTTTGACAGACTGTACAAGAATGTATGGGACAGAAATGGAGTAAGCCTGCAGACAAAGCTGAAAGTCTACAGAGCAGTTGTATTATCCACACTGCTATATGCTTGTGAAGCCTGGACTGTTTATCAGCGATACACTAGGAAATTGAACCACTTCCACACAGTCTACCATAGGAAGCTACTGAAAATTAAATGGCAAGACAAGATCCCAGACACTGAAGTCCTAGAAAGTGCATCCATGCCCAGTATCCACACTCTACTAATGAAAAATCAGATTCGCTGGGCTGGTCACTTAACTCGCATGCCAGATCACAGGCTCCCTAAACAAATTTTTTACGGTGAGTTGCGTTGTGGTAAACGCTCCCTAGGCGGCCAGAGGAAACGCTTTAAAGACACTGAAAATCTCACTGAATGCTTTTGGAATTCATCATGACACCTGATGCCAGAGACTGAAATTCGTTGCGTGCATCATTATGCAAGGGTGCAGTCACGTGTGAGGCAACTAGGATTGCAAGAGCTGTGAAGAATAGGCAGGACAGAAAAACACTGCAGGAAATCCTCCTCCAGTAACGTCAAGCATTCTTTGTCCACATTGTCAAAGAACATTTCGAGCCAAAATAGGCCTTATCAATCAATCAATCAATCATGTGCCATGCCGGAAAGCGTGAGCGGTCATGATTCGCCATTTCACTCGATCACCAGAGTCGTGGATCAGCTCAGTGTTCCTGTCTCGTCCATGCCATGTGGCCAAGCCATCCAGGTATTTTCCTCTCGGTCTTCCTCTTGGTCTGTTCCCTTCGATCATGCCAGCTGTCACTAAGTTCTCCAGTCCATTTCTTCTCATAACATGTCCAAAAAATGTTGACTGTCTACGTCTAATTTCTCTAATCAATCTACGATTTTCATTTGCCTCTTGTAGTACTTGGTCATTGGTTTTTCTATCTGTCCATGGTATTCTTTGCATTTTCCTCAGAAACCACATTTCTACAGCCATCAGATGTTTTTCAGCTTGACTGCACATTGTCCAAGTTTCACATCCATACAAAAGAATAGGCTCTATGTATCCCTTCAACACTCTTTTTCTCATTTCAATTGACATCTTTTTATTGGTCAGAATGTTTTTCATCTTGCTAAAGGCTACTTTCGCAATGGCGATTCTTGTTCTAATCTCTTCAAGACATCTGCCATCAGATGTTATGACTGTTCTGAGATAATTGTACCGATTCACTTGTTGAAGAATATTCCCATTTACTTGTATATTACATTGTGGTACTTCGTTCTTCCTAGTGGCGACCATAACCTGTGTCTTCCTACAATTTAATTCCAACGCCAGCTGCTCACTGTGTACAACAACAGCGTCTACTAATTGTTGCAGATCCTGTGCATTGTCTGCAATCAATACTGTATCATCTGCATATCTAATGTTATTTATGTTTCGTCCTCCAATGCTGATTACATTTAGGTCTTCTACATTTCTGAAAATATTTTCACTGTATAGGGAAAAAAGATCTGGAGACATTACACATCCCTGCCTAACACCTCTCTTAATAGGTTGATATTGTCCTACTTCATTATCAATCCTTATGGCAGCTTGTTGTTTCCAATATATGTTTTTTATAAGTCTAATGTCTTTCCCATCAATTTGTAGATCTGCAAGCATATCCACAATGTTGACATGTCTAACTCTATCAAAGGCCTTTGTGTAGTCAATAAAGCAAAGATGTATATCCTTGTTTACTTCTAAAGCACATTCAATAACTGTTCGCAGCATATACACAGCATTTACTGTACCCTTTCCTTCTACAAACCCACATTGTTCTTCCCCTATTTCAGGTTGTATTTTCTTCCTCACTCTTTGCATGATAATTCGTAACAAAATCTTTGTGATGTGACTCATTATACTAATTGTTCTATGTTGATCACATTCTAAGGTTCCTGATTTCTTTGGGATTGCAATAAATACAGAGTTACATAATTCAGGAGGTATATCTCCAGTATCATATAACGTGTTCAGCAGTCTGGTGACTTGCTCTAGTCCAAATTCTTCTGAAGCTTTAATCATTTCTGTTGTGATGTTATCTGCACCGGGGGCCTTACCAGCTTAAGAACATTTTGAACCTCCATCTTTAAAATGTCTGGTCCTTCATTATTAAATCTAATAGCATACTGTTCCTCTCTGTTATCATTATACAGGTCTTTCACACAATCTGTCCATACATGTAGAATCTGATCTTTTTCTATTATGATTTTGCCATCTTTAGTATTAAGACAACCTGCTGATGTACTTGTTCTTTTATTAGTAAGTTCCTGAATTCTTTTGTGCACTAATTTGGTATTTTGACTGTTGTGTTGTTTTTCAATTTCTAAGCACTTTTCCTCAAGCCATGATTCTTTTGCCTTCCTACATAATATTCTGACTTGTCTGTGAATTTCTTCATATTTGGCAGGATTATTTTTGTTGAGTCTTCTTGTTTCCATTAAGTGTAAAATTTCCTCTCTCATCCATTTCTTACGACCCACCTTCTTTAATTTTGGAATAGTTGTTTCTGCAGCCACATTGATTCAATTCTTTAACATTTCCCATTGATCACCCACATCCTGGAATAGGATCTCTAGATCAGACAATATTTCAAATCTGTTCTGTACTTCTATGTTGAATTTGTTTTGTATTTCCTTGTCATTACTCAATGTACACAAGTCATATTTAGTGTTTCCTGTTATATACTTGACTTTCTTCAACTTTATCCTCAATGTTCCTGTGAGTAATCTGTGGTCACTATAACAATCAGCACTGGGAACTGTTTTTGCTACTGTTAGCGCGTTTCTAAATCTTCTGCTAATGAGAATGTAGTCAATCTGGTTTCTAATGCTGCTATCAGGACTCCTCCAGGTCCATAATCTTCTAGGGTGTTGCTTGAACCAGGTGTTTCCTACAATCATTTCCTGTTCTTTTGCCCACTCTACTAATCTGTATCCTCTTTCATTTCTCTCTCCTAAACCATAGTTTCCTACTGTGTATCTATCCCCTTATTTCCTACTTTTGCATTGAAGTCCCCTATTATGATGTTTATTTCTGAATTTTTACATTTCTTTAAGGCAGACTATGTCATTATAAAATTCCTCTACACTATATTCACTGGACTCTCCTGTTGGGGCATATACCTGAATAACATTTATGTTAAAAGGTCTGCCACTCAATTTAACTAGTAGAACTCTGCCCGACACGGCCCAATATCCTTGAACAGACGTTGATGTTTTCCGGTCCAAAATTATTGCCACTCCCCTATGGTGATCTTCACCTCCAGAATAAATAATCTTAAAATCTTTATGTATCTTGATGCCTGCTCCTGTCCATCTCGTTTCGCACATACCTAATATATTAATTTTTTCTCTTTGAATTTCTTGTGTTATGTTCTCTAATTTTCCGTCGTTGTTTAACGTCCTAACGTTCCATGTTCCTAATTTTAATGTCTCTGTCCTTGTCTTGCGATGATCAGTCTTTAAGCGAATCATAATAAACTAGGCACTTTCAAAGAGGTAGTTTGCCGTTGCTTTCCTCTATGGCAGTGACCATACTGGCCGGATGACCGCAATCATTGTCTCTCGAAAGAGATCCTCTGCTTGCCGTCGCGAAACTCGAGACCATAACCAACAAATATCTGTCGGCTGCCCTCAAAATTTCATCCACCGCCTGCCTTCCATGGCTTCTTTTGAACACTTCCAATAAACGAACACGAAATAACATTACATAATCCAAAGGAAAAACACTATCCACATGAATTCCATGGGAATTTCCATAGGAAATCCACAGAAAAACACTGAACAGCGTCTCCCCTAAGAACAACGAGTCATCGCGTCGCCATTATACCGGAAGTATCAGCCATCTTAGAATTCACAACTCCATACTTTCAATCCCACTGGATGAAATGAATGGTCACCATCATTCTTGATGGACAAACAACATGCCAGTAGGCAGGTCATATGTTGCCTATGCCAGTAGGCAGGTCATATGTTGCCTAAATCAGTAGGCAGGTCATATGTTGCCTATACCAGTAGGCAGGTCATATGTTGCCTATACCAGTAGGCAGGTCATATGTTGCCTGAACCAGTAGGCAGGTCATATGTTGCCTGAACCAGTAGACAGGATATTGCCTATACCAGTAGGCAGGTCATATGTTGCCTATATCAGTAGGCAAGTCATTTGGCAGATATTTTGAAGTCTGTGGGAAATTAACACAAATCTAGGTGTAGATTAGTGAACTTTCTGAAGGACATTTTACATCATACTCATTTTCTTCTCTCACCAATTCACTGTAAAATATTTATTATTACACAGATTCCTTTCCTGCAACACTGTTCTCTCAAGATCTGAGCTCCGATGATGAAGATGACCACATCCTTCTGAGAACAGCTGTGAGAAAAAGAAAATTAGTTATAGATGAAAGTGATGAAGATCGTTAGACTTTCATTGGGTGACAATATTTAGTTTGTGTGTACTTATTATCTTTAGCCTAGTTTGGTTTTCTTTTATTGTTAAATGAAGCCTTGTCCCAGTGTAAATTCAATTTGAGAAGAAAGTACAAGTTACTTTACGGTTTGAGTATCAATGTTAATTGTCAACTCTGTAAACACTTGGTTTTTGTTTATGCCTGTATTTATCCTTATGCAATGCCACATGAAAGCAGTGGTTTCCTGTTGATGTGGGCAGGGAGCAATAATGACATATTGGCTAGTGTACTTGCCTGTCCATATAGAGGTCTAGGCAGGGAGCAATAATGACATATTGGCTAGTGTACTTGCCTGTCTATATAGAGGTCTAGGCAGGGAGCAATAATGACATATTGGCTAGTGCACTTGCCTGTCTATATAGAGGTCTAGGCAGGGAGCAATAATGACATATTGGCTAGTGTACTTGCCTGTCTATATAGAGGTCTAGGCAGGGAGCAATAATGACATATTGGCTAGTGTACTTGCCTGTCTATATAGAGGTCTAGGCAGGGAGCAATAATGACATATTGGCTAGTGTACTTGCCTGTCTATATAGAGGTCTAGGCAGGGAGCAATAATGACATATTGGCTAGTACACTTGCCTGTCTATATAGAGGTCTAGGCAGGGAGCAATAATGACATATTGGCTAGTGCACTTGCCTGTCTATATAGAGGTCTAGGCAGGGAGCAATAATGACATATTGGCTAGTGCACTTGCCTGTCTATATAGAGGTCTAGGCAGGGAGCAATAATGACATATTGGCTAGTGCACTTGCCTGTCTATATAGAGGTCTAGGCAGGGAGCAATAATGACATATTGGCTAGTGTACTTGCCTGTCTATATATATAGGTCTAGGCAGGGAGCAATAATGACATATTGGCTAGTGTACTTGCCTGTCTATATAGAGGTCTAGGCAGGGAGCAATAATTACATATTGGCTAGTGTACTTGCCTGTCTATATAGAGGTCTAGGCAGGGAGCAATAATGACATATTGGCTAGTGTACTTGCCTGTCTATATAGAGGTCTAGGCAGGGAGCAATAATGACATATTGGCTAGTGTAATTGCCTGTCTATATAGAGGTCTAGGCAGGGAGCAATAATGACATATTGGCTAGTGTACTTGCCTGTCTATATAGAGGTCTAGGCAGGGAGCAATAATGACATATTGGCTAGTACACTTGCCTGTCTATATAGAGGTCTAGGCAGGGAGCAATAATGACATATTGGCTAGTGCACTTGCCTGTCTATATAGAGGTCTAGGCAGGGAGCAATAATGACATATTGGCTAGTGCACTTGCCTGTCTATATAGAGGTCTAGGCAGGGAGCAATAATGACATATTGGCTAGTGCACTTGCCTGTCTATATAGAGGTCTAGGCAGGGAGCAATAATGACATATTGGCTAGTGTACTTGCCTGTCTATATATATAGGTCTAGGCAGGGAGCAATAATGACATATTGGCTAGTGTACTTGCCTGTCTATATAGAGGTCTAGGCAGGGAGCAATAATTACATATTGGCTAGTGTACTTGCCTGTCTATATAGAGGTCTAGGCAGGGAGCAATAATGACATATTGGCTAGTGTACTTGCCTGTCTATATAGAGGTCTAGGCAAGGAGCAATAATGACATATTGGCTAGTGTACTTGCCTGTCTATATAGAGGTCTAGGCAGGGAGCAATAATGACATATTGGCTAGTGTACTTGCCTGTCTATATAGAGGTCAAGGTTCAATTCTCACCAGAGGCAGCATTTTGTTTTCCAACCCGTACGGCTCTGGGGTTGACCCAGACTAAAATTAGGTCCCAGACAATTGTTTGGGGAAGGAGTGGGTGACGAGGAAGAGAATTGTAACTCCTCCTCATCTGCATTGGCCATGAATTTATGAAGGCTTACTACTACACATCCCAATGATAGTGTCTGCTATGAGACAACCTTTATTTATCAAGTTTATCAGAGAGGTAAATGTGGCTACATAGGACAATATCAACTTTACTCGAGAGATATGTGTGGCTACATAGGACAATATCAACTTTACTCGAGAGATATGTGTGGCTACATAGGACAATATCAACTTTACTCGAGAGATATGTGTGGCTACATAGGACAATATCAACTTTACTCGAGAGATATGTGTGGCTACATAGGACAATATCAACTTTACTCGAGAGATATGTGTGGCTACATAGGACAATATCAACTTTACTCGAGAGATATGTGTGGCTACATAGGACAATATCAACTTTACTCGAGAGATATGTGTGGCTACATAGGACAATATCAACT